>OZ022246.1:9143293-9495793 GCA_963978895.1 Erpobdella octoculata
TCCCTCGGACCCCATAGTGTTCAAGTTTTTTTAGCAAGACTTTGTGATTCACTGTATCAAAAGCCTTGGCCAGATCCAGAAACACGCCGATGATGTAGTCTCCTCGATCCATAGCCTCCGCAACCCTCGAGTGCAACAGAACGAGCGGCATGTAGGTAGAGTGATTTTTTCTAAAGCCGAACTGACTCCTGGTAATGATGGAAAATCTGGCAAGAAATCCATAGAGCCTGGAGTGCATAGCTTTTTCAAAAAACTTTGAGAAGAAACATAAAATAGATATTGGCCGATAATTGGAAATGGTATCTTTTTTGCCAGATTTGTGAAGGGGAATTATTTTTGCCGACTTTAACTGATCAGGAAACACCCCTGAAGAAAAAGAGCAGTTTATTATGCAGGAAAGAATATGGGCTATCCGTGGAACAGAGCATCTTGCAATAGACGGGTCAATTCCGTCGATTCCACTGCTGTGTGAGATTTTTAATCGTGTCGATATTTCAATGATCTCGTCCGGTGTTGTAGGTATAGCATCGAAAGAATGGACCACGGGATTACCAAGATATTCATCAAATGTTTCATTAGGAATTAATATATTTTTTGCGAGATCTGTGCCAATGCTGGAGAAATGGTTGTTAAACGAGTCAACAATTTCTGTAGGAGAGGTCAAATAACTCCCGTCACCCGCATCAAAAGTCCTGCACTGCTCCACAGAAGATCGCTTGCCCATTAAGCTCCCAATGACGTTTCTTTAGCATTGTTTTGACATAAATTGAATTTTTTTGAATAGAGTTCTTTGATTGTCGCAATTTTCATTGATTTGAAGCGATTACGGTACACAGTGAATTTCTCTTTATTGGCCACTGTCGGGCTCTTGAGGTATTTTTTATATAAGGCATTTTTCTTTTTGCAGCACTTCATGAGATTTGGCGTCATCCAATCCTTATCAAATCTAGCAGGACCACGAGTGTATTTAACCAGTGGAAAACACTTGTTATATATTTCGAGATACTTATTAATGAATAATGAGTAAGCAGAGGACGCATCACCACCATCGGCCATCCCAATCACCCCAGACCAGTCCATCTCACCCAACATCTGTTCAAACATCTCTTTCTGTCTCAGGCTGGTCAGCCTTCTAAATGAAATCTGATCTCTCTCAGTATTGGTGCGAGGTGCGAGATCAGTTGACAAAAAAAATCGGAAGATGATCAGAGATATCATCAATCACAATCCTAGCAATAGAATGTTGTAAGGGGTAGTTTGTAAACATGTTATCAATTGCAGAGGCAGTTTTAGAAGTTATCCTGGTAGGCGCCGTAAATGCCGGAAGAAGGCTGTAAGAAGCCAGTAAATTGACAAAATCAGCCATAGACGAGCTCTGTTCTCTACTGAGAAAATCAATATTGAAGTCGCCCATTAAAAGAATATTCATATTTCTTTTGACGAGACAATTTAACAAATTGCTGAATTCTATGTTGAAACTGTGTAAATTTGTGTCCGGGGGACGATAAATAACACCCACTAAGAAATTTCCAGTTTTTTGACAATCCATTGAGATTAGAAGAAGCTTGAATGAAGTAACACTGGTGTTCCAGAGTGAAGCATCAACTGTTGAATACTTGATCCGCTCATCAATAAAAAATCCAACTCCACCACCTCTTTTCATGTCTCGATTTTGGAACACGAAGTGGAAACCCGGTATTTCTATGCCTTTAGACGAATTTTCATCCAACCAAGTTTCTGTGACCGCCAAAATTCGAGCTCGACTTTGGCGAAGTAGTATCGTTAAATCGTCTAATTTGTTTTTCATACTCCTGCAATTAACGTGAAGGAAAGAGAAAAATTCACGAGGCAGTTGATTGGTCAGGTCATTTAAATCTTTTGGAGAAACATAAATGCTGGTGTCTTCATACATTGAACGAAATAAATTGTCATCCGGATCAATACCAGAATCAAATAAAGAAGAATTATCTTCAGACCTCTCAAAACCAACACAAATTTCTTCTTTAACGTCAGAATCCATTGGATGAAATCAAAAGTTTTCAACCTCCTCCAGACTTAGAACTCGGGCGGGCCTGTCAGACTCAGCCCGCCTGACAAAGACCGCACCATTCCAGGTCCAGATGGAAGCAATTCTCTTTTCTTTAAGAAGTTTTCTACCCTTTGAAAAGATGTCGGCATTTTTTTTGTTAGGTGTTCGTTTATATAAACTTTTTGCGCAGTGTCTTGTTTTCCTAGTAATCTCCTTAATTCATAGATCCTATCTCTGACAAGCCTGGAGGCGAATGTAACAACAATTGGCCGAGGTGCGTTCTTTGGACCCGGTACGCGAAATCCAGCAGTGATGTCACGCTCTCAAATTTCGAGGTCCAACTTTTTCTGACAACATTCTATCACAGCCTTCACCGTATCTTGCCGTGAAGATGGCCTTTGACCTCCCCCATCCTTACTGGCAACAGAGGCTGCTTCTGCGTAAGATGACTCGGGTACACCGTGGAACACAAGATTGCCGCTCCTCATCTGGGTCTCCAATTGATCGAATTTGAGTTGTAGGGTACGATTCTCCTCTGTTAGGAATTTGAGCCTGTCAACAATAGGTTTGATCTCATTCTGAAGGGTCTTTGTTACCAGCTCCATCATTGATTCTTTCAACATCTCTCTGATGCTCGACTCCAGATCAGGTAGTATCTTACCTTTAATTTTATCTGCCAATGACTCGATGGTTTTATTTTCTGTTAAAAAATCCATGATTTCCTCATGCTTTGGCGGCTTGCGAGACATTATCTGAGCTAATTCGACTCGAAAGAGTGACTCACAACAGCAATACTGAATTCGTGTTCTTCACTAATATCGCTAATTCGACTCGAAGGAGTGGCTCACAACAACAAAATTGAATTTGTATTTTTTACTAATAACGCTACAAATATTTACTAAAACAGACAGTTTGTGAAACTTGAGTTTTCGGGTTTGTAAAACTCAAGTTTTCGGGTTCGGGTTTGTAAAACTCAGGTTTTCGGGTTCGGGTTCGGGTTTGTAGTTTTCCAAAAACCGGGTTCGGGTTTGTAGTTTTCCAAAAGCCGGGTTCGGGTTTGTAGTTTTCCAAAAACCGGGTTCGGGTTCGGGTACTGGCTTATGATTTCAAATTCCTGGATAGATTTTAAATTTACCTAGTATATATACCTATACAAGCGAGAGCGATCAATTCATCCATTGGACATTACACGTATTGAATAAACTCTAACAATTTATTTTTTTAGCTTTTCAAATAATGTGATTTCTTTGGCCGAAGGAGGCTTAATTATTTTAGTTCGTTCGTGGCTCGGTCCTGCCTGATAATCAAACGGATTAGTGGTCTAGCTTACACACTCACCAATAAAATGACCTATTTGTGTTATTTGTTACGCAAAGGTGATAATACAAAATTTGCATGGCTTGCGATTAGTATAATACGTTACCTCTTAAATTATTGTAATTGTGGTGATTTATTATTTTTTTAGCGGCTTGGTCCGGTCGGGTTATCAGGCGGATTAGTGTCCTAGCTTACACATTTGCCAATAAAATAACTGTGGCGCATAGATCATTTATAGACTTTGCCAGTTAAAGTTTAGGATTATGCAAGATTATCTTTATAACAAAGGGTCTTTGTTATATCAGAAAAACTTTGAGTATATGAATGAATAAATATAAGGTTATATAACTGAAGTAAAAAGTTTAGAGTCATGGCTATCCGCGATTTCTTCGACCGAAGGAGGCTTGTAATTATTTTAGTTCGTTCGCGGCTCGGTCCGGCCTGATAATCAAACGGATTAGTGGTCTAGCTTACACAATCACTAATAAAATGACGTATTTGTGTTATTTGTTACGCAAAGGTGATAATACAAAACTTCTACGCTCGCGATTAGTATAATATGTTACGTCAACAAAACTTGTAATTTATTACAAGCTTTTATAAAGATTTATTTGTTCACAACTCCGAGTTCGGGTATTAGGCTTATAAATTTTCGGGTTCGGGTATCAAGTTTTCACATTTTCGGGTTCGAGTTCGGGTTCGGGTATCAAGTTTTGTCATTTTCGGGTTCGGGTATCAAGTTTTCACATTTTCGGGTTCGGGTTCGGGTATCAAATTTTCACAGTTTCGGGTTCGAGTTCGGGTATCAGAAAAAGACCGGGTAGTACCGAACTCGGGTTCGGGTACCCGTGACATCCCTAATATATATATATATATATATATAAATGAATGTTTGTATGTATATATGTATATATGTCTTTTATGCATTGCTACACCATTCATCCGATCGTAATGAAATTTTCACACAACCTTGAGAGTCAAGGGGAATCAAATATAGAGAAAAAAAATTTGAAATCCGTTTTTTCGTTGATGTTTTTTGGACAAAAAACGTTTTGTTCAGCGGTAGTAAGGTGAAGTAAATTTTTTTTCTACAAAATAAAAATAAATTAATTTATAGTTAAATTATACAAAAAAATTTTTCTTAAGTTTTAAAGGTTTTAAATATAAATATTAAATATTAACTTAAATAAATATGTGTGTTGTTTAGTGCCGCCCATAGATATCTATGGTGCCGCTTGATACCTTTGTTTTGATTTCATAGAGCTCATTCTCTTCCGAACTTACGAAATCGGCCGATGACGCTATACTAGAACTTTACCGATTAGGTAAACTTTTTAGTAAATCGATTTGTACTGAGAACAACAGAACTTCAACCTTCAACGACTTTAAAGCTTAGGTCGGTCATGATAAAAAATATAAATTGCGAAACAGACAAAACACAATAAGAAAAGGTTTTCGAATAAATTTGCGACACAATTGTTTGAATAATGTTTAAAATTCTTTTAATAAACTAAAAATAATTTATTAGCCTATATATATATATAAATGAATGTTTGTATGTATGTATGTATGTATATATGTATATCCTTTATGCATTGCTACACCATTCATCCGATCGCAATGAAATTTTTACACAACCTTGAGAGTCAAGGGGAATCAAATATAGAAAAAAAATTGAAATCCGTCACAAAATGAGCGGAGCGGGTGAGCGAGCGGGAACTATATATATATATATATATATAAATTATAAGGAAACATAGCGTTGATATGTTTTTACGAGCCACATATATCAGAAACTTGGATGGCTTACAATCCACTACGAAATAACGCAAATATAAATGTCTCAACTTCAGACTCGAACCCACGACTGTCGGATCGGCAACACCTCCTCGCATCATGCCAACTACCTTACCATCTGCGCCACTTCCACCGCCAAAAAACAGTGGTTGTTAAGCGCTTTTGTTGGGGTATGTTGAACACAACACTCGACTATGAATATATATATATATATATATATATATATATATATATATATATATATATATATATATATATATATATATATATATATATATATATATATATATATATATATATATATATATATATATATATATATTCTTTATTAAAAGTCACCGCATACTTACACGATACAAGTTTTTGAAGACTTCTTTCAACACTACGAAAATTCTTTCGCACACTTTCAACCGAAAACAGTTCACTATTCATCATTTTATTTAATTTGCCGACGCGTTTCGGAGTACCTTTACTCCATTTTCAAGGCTCATTGTAAACAAAATCCGCAAAGAACTTAAAGTCATATAATGAAAAGAAAATATGCACAAAACTAAAAGTCACATAAAATATTCTTCCCACTCTATACATACCCGTTTCTAACCATAATACCTTGGTATTACACATTACGAAATATGATCTACAATCCAGTGGCGTAGCTAGGGTCTTCTGCGCCCGGCGACAAAACACAAAATCTGCGCCCCCTACATAAAATATAATAACTGTCGTACTCAGTATTTGCATGTAGGCTACAGTCTCTGGTGCCTATATACATGCATTTCAGTGTATTTAAATTTCTATATGCATATTGCACCTTACATCATAATTGTATTATTCTTTCTTAGTTTTTACTATTATACTGTATTTCTTACAATTACAAAATATTAATGAATATTATTACGTATATAATTAGATTCTTTCAATTTATTTTCCAGTAGTTTTTATAATTCTGTATTTTTCTTGTCCGCTGAGTCAGATGTGCGAAAGAAAAATTATAAAATTTAAAAGCAAAACAACAGATAGGTATTGTTTAAAATTGTGGTTAAAAATGAGCTGAGTTTTAAACAAAATTTATTTTTCTTGCTTTTACTGCAGCAAACTGGTTAATTATATTATCAAAATCAATCTGTTCAAGAACTTCCTTCTCCACACTCATTAAGGCCAGATCGATAGGTCTATCTTGTCCCATAGATGCTCGAAGGTAGGAAAGAATTATTTTTAATTTACTGAAGGATCGCTCACAGCTGGCAATTGTGACAGCTATGGTAAGAAGGATTTGTAGAGCAACACGCAAATTTGGAAAAACATCTTCTCCTTAACTAACAATGAACGACAAGAGTTCTGTAGGAGTCTTTGGTGCAGTATCCTGGCGGGTCTCAAGGAGCATTCTGCAGTCACATATTTCATTTAATAACTCAATTCCTTCAACATCCAAGTCATAAAAATTTCCAAATTCAATACAATGATGACCGGAGACTGTCAAGTTCTTTGTCATTCAAAAGTTTGTCTACATCAAGTAAGAATCCGAATTTGAAGTTCAGATCTTTGAGACGAGTAAACCTTGTTGTCATCTCCTGTTGAAATCGATCTAAAATACTCTTCATGATCCGAACAATTTCTTCTTCTGACAAAAGTCCTGCATCTCGGGCAAGTTCTCCAGGCATCCTTCACCGTCGCCTGATTCTACTTTCTAGAGCAACACCCCATAGCTCACATCTTTCCTTTGCTTTTAGCACCGAATCATTGCTGGATGCATACCGATGCTGTCGCATCCTGCCGGCCTGTTCAATGTGTATTGTGTAAATTTGTTTGTATCAGTAAAATTTCCTTCCACTGCTGCAGGCACATAATAAAGTTATTACTGTGCACTCAATGCTACATATTTCTCAAAACAGATTTTACTAGTTTATATTCATAATTGTAATACATAGACTCAGTATATTAGTGCTATTATTAAGTCCCGAGTCCAATGTCCATGTGTCATACTAAGGAAGATTATCTACATTATCATCCATTTCTCCAGCAGCCCGTTGGTCCCGTGAGACAAAAACAAAACTAAACTTAGTAATAGCAGTTATGTATAGGCGGCTACACTGACTAACCCAATGTAGCTATACCACGGATATACTATATAGAGCATAATCTATACAAGCTTTTAACTGCACTGCTTGATTTGGCCTGCACTGTTCTAAAGGAGAGTCATAGAAATTGCTAGGTAAAGCAAAATAATAATTAAAAAATTTTGGTCACTGATATTGCGCCCCCTCCAGCCCTGCGCCCGGGAACAACTGTCCCCCCTGCCCCCCCTCCCTACACCACTGCTACAATCAACTCTAAACAAGTCAGCGAAACAGTACCACAAACATCAAACAACCAATGCTCATTCATACATTCAATCATCTGTAGGTCTATTTTTTTCTTCGTCTTTCAGTAATGTTAATATTGTCCACTAAGTGAGAAAACCGTAGTTGCGGATCGGTCTCTTCATCAGCTTTGTCGACAGCTATCTTTACTTCTTCTGAAGCCGTGAGTTCAACTGTGACTATTGGAGGAATGGACTTGTCAATTTTCTCTGCTACAACGTTCTGTGAAAGAGGATTCTCTTCTTGTAACATCCGGAAAACATTGATACGGTTTTCATCAACTACTTTATTTGTTGTATTCATTTCTTCGCCACGATTCTTCTTTGTCCCTAATTCATACAAAGTAAGGACGTGCGGAAATTTATCAAACTGCGTGTTGATTTCGGGCTTCCGTTGTAAGATTAGTAGAGCCTCTTTGATTCTCAACTGTCTGACATCTTTCTCTTTAGTAATAACACGTACATTGTCAACGAGAATATCACGTTTCAAAGCTCGGCCGTGAGTCATATTAAAATGTTGCAAGATACTACCGTTTTGCAAATGCATGTTGTGGCGTCTCGATAAAGTAGTCATTGTGGATCCGATGTATTTATCCACACATATATATATATATATATATACATGTATATATATATATATATATATATATATATATATATATATATATATATATATATATATATATATATATATATATATATATATATATATATATATATATATATATATATATATATATATATATATATATATATATATATATATAAATGAATGTTTGTATGTTAATGGCGTTTATGCATTGCTACACCATTCATCCGATCGTAATGAAATTTTCACACAACCTTGAGAGTCAAGGGGAATCAAATATAAACAAAAAAAATTTGAAATCCGTCACAAAATGAGCGGAGCGGAGCGGGTGAGCGAGCGGGAACTATATATATATATATATATATATATATATATATATATATATATATATATATATATATATATATATATATATATATATATATATATATATATATATATATATAAAGTACAAAACTATTTCCTTTAAAACATCGTCATATATTGAAAATTGGCTGAAAAATACAATTTCAAATTTCAAATCTTTCTATCGAATTAATTATGCTACCTAAACGAAAAGCTATTGATTCCACAGTTTATTCGCAATATATATATATATATATATATATATATATATATATATATATATGAATGTTTGTGGGTTAGTTTGTCTATTATAGAAACGGGAAAGCGACCCGGAACGGACAGCGAGCGGGAACGGAAAAGCAAGCGTGAGCGGGAATGGGAGAGCAAACGTGAGCGGGAACGGGACAGCGACCGGGAACGGGAAAACGACCGGGAGCGGGAAAGCGACCGGGAGCGGGAAAGCGACCGGCAGCGGGGAAAACGACCGAAAACGGGAAAGCGAACAGGAGTGGGAAAGCAGGTGGGAAAGGAAACGGGAGAGAAAGAGACAAACATTAGAAAAACCTCTAAAAAACCCGGGCAACGCCGGGTATCTCCGCTAGTATATATATATATATACATACATATATATACATATATATAGATACTAGCGGGTGTACCCGGCGTTGCCCGGGGTTTTTAAAGGTTTCTCTAATGTTTGTCGCTTTCCCGCTCCCGGTCGCTTTCCCGCTCCCGGTCGCTTTCCCGCTCCCGGTCGCTTTCCCGCTCCCGGTCGCTTTCCCGCTCCCGGTCGCTTTCCCGCTCCCGGTCGCTTTCCCGCTCTCGGTAGCTTTCCCGTTCTCGGTCGCTTTTCCTTTCCCGCTCGATCGTTCGCTCTCAGTTGGCTTTCCGTTCCCGTTACCGCTCATTTATGTATGAATATGTATGTATATATATATATATATATATATATATATATATATATATATATATATATATATATATATATATATATATATATATATATATAACATATATATATATATATATTGTCACAGTCTTCCCTGCAGGAATGCCGTGAACACCAGGAAGAAAAAGGCAACACAACAACACGACAACAACAACTTTAATAAAGCACAAATCAAATGTAAATACGAGCAGGACTTCGCCTGATACTAAATAGCTCGAATCCATTGGCGGGGTTCAAAGCGCTATATATATATAGCCTCAGGAAACACGTCAACAAACAACAAGAAAACAAACGTCTGCCAATTAATGTCTAGGTTCCTGTCTAGACTCTCTAGACAGGTCAACGGGTGCAAGATACACTTGTCAGGAGGTCCGGTAGAGCGACCCCTGACATATATATATATATATATATATATATATATATATATATATATATATATATATATATATATATATATATATATATATATATATATATATATATATATATATATATATATATATATATATATATATATATATATATATATATATATATATATATATATATATATATATATATATATATATATATATATATTCTTGTACGCAAACTCCATTGAATATAACTGCCCATTTTGTATTTGTTAATTTTTTTGCTAAAGACTCAAAACGTCGAAGGCCGAAAGGAAGCCCGTTGTTGGGAAGATAAACTATTAACGAATTCCTTCTTTGCAGCCGTATTTACGTTTATTTGTAAAAAATTTAAAAAGACAATTATGTTATAAAATAAATAAAATAAACTAAAAGGTGTAACTTATAAGTTTAAAGTTATAAACATGGGCTAACGCGTTTCGACAGTTAGTTTGTCATCATCAGTAGTCCAGGAGAATTAAAAAAAAGCTGGCATAATTGGAAGCAAAGCAGTTTGATATTTTGTTTTGTAGGTATATGTGTTAGCCCGAAAAGAAACAAAACATGGATAGAATAATGAAAAGTGAAATTAGTTAAAACCGATAATGAAACAAAATAATAATATTTATTTTTCGAGAATGACATGTTAATTTATTTTACTATAGGGAGATATTAAAAATAAATTATATAATAAAACTGTTATATATTTAAAAATACGGTCGAAAAGCAAACTATTAATTGTCAAAAGACAGATCTACGTCACATCTCGCGCAACCATAACATTGTTAAAACGGAAACCATCTCTGAAGAATTGCCAAAATTAAATTAATTAATTAAAATGCCACGTTATTTTACACAAAACGTTATCGTCAACGTCGCATAGTTATATTGTCACAATGCAGAGCTGCCGCCATTCTTGCCAAAAGAACAGTTTCATCATTAACTGCTTCATTTATCGAAACAATCTCATCAGGCACAGCTGAAACAGCACGGTCGTCATACAATATCGTTTCTACCGAAACCCGATCGCACGTAGATGACGAGTTGTCGCGGACCGGCTGGCCAACGCTTTCGTGTCGAGAGCCACCACCGCTCTCACCGCCGCCACTTTCAGGGTCCACGACATGATCCATAGCAGGTGTCGACATGGACGAGGGGCCGATATCCAAGTTATCTTCAACAGGATCACCACACCGCTCCTCGCACGGCTCGAAGGAAGAAAATGAAGTGTCCGCATCAAAAAAGATATCGGTGGCATATATATATATATATATATATATATATATATATATATATATATATATATATATATAAATGAATGTTTGTATATATATATATATATATATATATATATATATATATATATATATATATATATATATATATATATATATATAAATGAATGTTTGTATGTATATATGTCCTTTATGCATTGATACACCATTCAACCGATGGTAATAAAATTTTCACACAACCTTGAGAGTCAAGGAAATCAAATAGAGAAAAAAAAATTTGAAATCCGTCACAAAATGAGCGGAGCGGGTAAGCGAGCGGGAACTATATATATATATATATATATATATATAAATAAATGTAGGGTAAGCGACCCGGAACGGGAAATCGACCGGGAGGGGAAAAAACCGGATACAGGAAAGCGTCTGGGGAGCGGGAAAACGGCCTGGAGCGAAAAACCGACCGTGAACGGAAAAGCGACCGGGAGCGAGAAACCAACCGAGAGCGGGAGAGCAAGCAGGCACGGGAAAGCGACCGGGAGCGGGAAAACAAGCGGGGAAGGAAACGGGAGCGAGAGAGACAAGCATTAGAAAAACCTTTAAAAACCCCGGGCACCGCCGGGTACCTCCGCTAGTATATATATAAATGAATGTTTGTATGTATGTATGTATGTATGTATGTATGTATGTATGTATGTATGTATGTATGTATGTATGTATGTATGTATGTATGTATGTATGTATGTATGTATGTATGTATGTATGTATGTATGTATGTATGTATGTATGTATGTATGTATGTATGTATGTATGTATGTATGTATGTATGTATGTATGTATGTATGTATGTATGTATGTATGTATGTATGTATGTATGTATGTATGTATGTATGTATGTATGTATGTATGTATGTATGTATGTATGTATGTATGTATGTATGTATGTATGTATGTATGTATGTATGTATGTATGTATGTATGTATGTATGTATGTATGTATGTATGTATGTATGTATGTATGTATGTATGTATGTATGTATGTATGTATGTATGTATGTATTTCCTTTATGCATTGCTACTCCATTCATCCGATCGTAATGATATTTTCACACAACCTTGAGAGTCAAGGGGAATCAAATATAGTGAAAAAACTTTGAAATCCGTCACAAAATGAGCGGAGCGGGTGAGTGAGCGGGAACTATATATATATATATATATATATATATATATATATATATATATATATATATATATATATATATATATATATATATATATATATATATATCAGTGATGGGTAGTTACTATCTATAAATAGTTAACTACTAGTTATTAACTACTCTACAGTAGTTAAGAAATAGTTAATAACTACTTTTTGTTAAACTAGTTAACAACTAGTAGTTAACTACTTTTTAAATAGTTATTAACTACAGTAGTTAACTATTTTTTAACTACTTTACTTTTTTGGTGGCTAAAAAAACTCTATAGATCATGAAACTGAAGTGGATGAGCCAGTATATGACATGTATGTAAATAATGAAGATCTAAGGGTGAAAGTATATCAGATTTGATAGAAATTGAGCAAGATAATATTGATAATTCGGACGATGTGCTTCTTTTACCTCCTCATAAGCACTGTGGTAATCTACATACATAATTTCCTTAACGCAGAGGCCGCGGTGGTCAGCAGTCACCAATTGGTAAAATTAGTGCGCGCAGGCGTGTAATTAAAGTTATTACGCAATTGTACACTATCAGTTCCAAATATCCAAAACGTTTTTCCTAAGCTTTTATGCAAGAGGTTATCCGATTGCATGTAATAAAAGTTTTAATAAAAGTTGTACAGTGTCAGTAGGTATAGATCAAAAACGTTTTTCCTAGGCTTATTATGCAAGAGTTTTATCCGATTACATCAAACATAATGCTGGATTTAAAGTTTAAAATAAAACATCGCTAGATGTTGAAACTGTCTTACGAAGGTACACATGAAATTCAGTGATTTTAATCTGCTTAAACCTGGTTCGATCCAAAGCATTGAACATTTTTTTTGATATTACTGAGCATCCACTTTTAGTAATGGTAGAGAAGAAAACCATCTTTATTTAATATCTGATAGTTCGATAAAAATCACAAAAACGGTCATTTTTGACGGGCTACTTCTAGTTATATCTTAAATTTCGTGGCAAGTGTTGGTGCATTGAAAGTAAGGGATAATTTGAAATACAAACAACTTTATGATAGATCAATGGCAAAAGTTGTATCGTTATCAAACTTCATTCATCGCAATGTAAAAAATGCTGAGGATGTACAGGACATTAGTGGTTCAACATTTATAAAGCCAAATGTTACACGGTGGTGCTCAAAATTTTATTCGGTTGAAAGGATTGTTAATATAGCTTTCAATAATGTTTGTGATTGTCAGAAGAAGTTAGGGCAAGTTGCATTTAAAAGAAATCGAGTTTGCTTTTTTGAAATCGTTCATTCAGACTATAAAACCAATAGTCACCGCAATGAATATTTTCTAAAGTGAAAAGTCATACATTGGTCACATTATTCAAACCATTATAGGATTAAAAAAATAACATCATATCCAAATAAAACCATCAATGCTCTTTTACAAGCGCTATCTCAAGGTATAGAAAAACGATTTGGTCCTGTTTTGGAAAATGAAGAATATCTTTTAGCAACAGCGATAATTCCCTAATTTAAATTAAATTTTTTGAATAATGAACAAAAAATATTTGATCAAAGAAAATTTGTTGGCATACATAAATGAAATGAACCAAAAGTTTGAAAAATAAGATTTATTTAACTTGTATTTAATTGCAAATGTTTAAAGGTTTTTTGGTTAATGTTAAAAAGTAGTTAACTACTAGTTAACTACTAGACAGTAGTTAAGAGGTAGTTAATAACTACTGCTGTTAAAAGTAGTTAGGAAATAGTTACTAACTACTTTTTTTATGAGTAGTTAAATAAAGTAGTTAAAACCCATCACTGATATATATATATATATATATATATATATATATATATATATATATATATATATATATATATATATATATATATATATATATATATATATATATATATATATATACACACATACATATACATACACATACATAAATGAGCGAAAACGGGAACGGGAAGCCAACTGAGAGCGAAAGATAGAGCGGGAAAGGGAAAGCGACCAAGAACGGGAAAGCAACCGGGAGCGGGAAAGCGATCGGGAGCTGGAAAACTACTGAGAGCGGGAAAGCGACCGGGAGCGGAAAAGCTACCGGGAACGCGACGGGAACGGGAAAGCGGAGAAGGAAACGCTAGCAAGAGAGACAAACATTAGAAAAACCTCTAAAAACCCCGGGCAACGCCGGGTGCCCCCGCTAGTCTATATATATATATAAATCTCGTGTCATTGTGTTTGACTTTAGTGGGCCGGCTAGCGAATATACAAACTGCCTTGGACGCTTCAACATGCAAATTAATTAGTATGCTATATATAGACTGAGCTTAAGTTGTTCTATTAACACGTCAGGAGTACGTCAAGAGTCCACCGCCGTCATTCTCACCTACAGAAAAGGATATCCTATACCAGAAAAAGCCCATATAGGAAATGTCAGTCATTTAATTAAAACATACATTCCGATGCCAACAAGATGCTTTAATTGTCAAACCTTTGGGCACTACGCCAAAAACTGCAGAAAAGCAACAAAGTGTTCAACATGCTCTGGACCTCACACAACACAGAACTGCGAGTACCCAAACATGAAATTAGGTGTGCAACATGCGGACGAACAAACCACAAAGCTGGATCACCTCAATGCCCAAAATTTCTACTGGCAAAAAATATTAGCCAAACAATGGCCATCACCGGTTTCACGTACAAAAGAGCTCTCTTCGCCCAACTTAAAAAAGAAAGAGATAGAAAACACCCAAAAAAAATAAGACAAAACAAAAACCCAACTCTGCCCAGAATAAGCAACAAAAGAAAACCATAGAGGACAGTGACAACAAACAAGCAGATAGCAGAAAACTCAGTAAACTCAATGAACTCAGCAAAGCAGTCGGGAAAACAATCCTCATGCGTCACTCCACTACTGCCAATTCCAACACAACCTCTCAAAGAAACCTACATGAAATACAACAGAAAAGTCACTCCTCAACCACCCAACAAAACTGCCACAGACACGTCGGTCAACCAAATCTCCACAAAAAACTTGGGAACAATAGTTTCAGAACTCCTGGAAAATGTGAAAGTTGCCAAGGAAAATGGACAAGAAACAGATCTCACAGAGGCCATTTTCTCGTCGGTGGCATCTTTTAAAAAAATGGATTTGAACCTAACCATCACGGACATCCTTCCACAGATAGTATTAAATCAAACAACGTTGCCTCAACAAAAACACCTACCAGCCAAAAAGAGGATTAAACGGAAACCGAGAAAAAATCAAACAGACATTAAAATGGATGCAACACCAAATCCTGCACAAAACATCTCCGAAACTAGAGCCCTTTCTTCCACACAAACAGTTAAAACAATCCAATGGAACTGCAACGGAATATTGAATAAAAAAAACGACCTTCAAGTCTACCTGGCTAAAACAGCTAATCCCCCAGATATCATCTGCTTAAGAGAAACACACTTAAAAGCCACACAACAACTTAAAATTCGAGGATACACGACATACAGAACCGACGGTCCAATTGCTATAAACGGCCGAGCCACGGAAGGGATAGCCACACTTATATTCAATTTTCTCCAACACCACACAGAAAAATTAAAATCAAACTTTCCTATCCTTTCCTCTATAATTCAAACAAAAAGTGGCACTAAAATTGATGTTCTCAACACTTATATCAACCCAAAACATCATGCAACAACTTTAGTAGCCAATCTCACTCCTCATTTAGCAAGACCAAACATTCTTCTCACAGGGGACCTCAATGCACACTCAATTATATTTGGAGCCAAAACGTCCGACCGAAAAGGACTCATAATTGAGAAATTGATGGAGGACAACAACCTTGTTGCATTAAATGACGGATCTCCCACATATATCGGTTGCACTACCTCAACACCTCAAATTGCCACCAAAGCAGAATGGAAAACACTGCCAAATTGCCCATACCTCGATAGTGACCACATATCCACAGAAATAGTTATTCTACAACAACCAATTCGCAAATCATCACCACCAAACAGATGGCAGCTGAGAAACACCAACTGGGCTGATTTCAATAAACATCTCACTCTGCACTTAGACAATAACCAAAATAAACAACTGTCATTAGACGAGCTCTTTAACAGTTTTCTAGAGGGTATTGAGCTACCTGTCATCAAAAACACACCGGCAAAAAAAGTCAGAAATCACAACCATGACAAACCCTTTTCATACTTCTGGAACTCTTACTGTTAAAGAGCGAAACAAAATGAAAAACCGATATGCAAAAACAAAATCTAATGATGACCTGGAAGCATATAAAGCTCATAAAAAGAACACCAACAAAATAATTAACAACGCTAAAAAAAGCTTGGGAAGACTATTGTGAAAAAATAAGCCACGCCACACCCCTGAAAGACCTCTGGAAAACTGTAAAAGCCATGAGCTCCCAAACAGAAATCAGCCAACTCCCAACTCTGTTTGATCCAACTGAAAACACTCTCCTTTTCACCGACAAAGAAAAGGCCAATCTTTTAGCCAATACAATAGCAATCAACTCGAGTGATTCCAATCTTTTACGAGCCTTTTCTATGCAGAAAAAACAAAAAGAAAAAACGATCGACAAAATACTTCAGGATGAAACCCAATCACCTCCGCATTTGGAAAAAGAAATACATCTTTTAAATGCAGACATAACAGAACAAGAATAAACACAAGCATTACACAACAGCACCTAAAAAAAACAGCCCCAGGTTACGACAAAGTTAATTGTGAAATCCTATGGCAACTCTCTCCGACAAATAGACAACACCTACTTTTTATGCTCCAATCTTCCTGGACTACTGGAAAACTCCCTGTTTCTTGGAAACACTCTCTCATCATTCCCATCCACAAAAGCGGTAAGCCCAAAGAAGATCCCAACTCATATCGGCCAGTCTCTCTTACGTCGGCTAGGTGCAAAATCATGGAGCAGATAGTTAAAAAGCGCCTCACATTTTTTCTGGATGTCCACAACCTTCTCAAAACCGAACAGTCTGGCTTTCGACTATCCCGATCATTCATTGACCACGTAGTTAGACTCCAACACGACACTGCTACAGGATTTAAAAGAAAACAGGCCACCTTAGCAGTCAACTCCGCCTTGCTTTTGCAAGCCAGTCCCAAGCCTGGAGAAAGGAGGAGGGAAAAGTTAAAAGGATCAAATTATGATCCACGACAGGAAGTACTTAGGTGCTTCCAACATACAGACATTTCAGTCTTAAAACACCTGGTGTAAAGGACTATAAACTATTACAAAAAAAAAAAAAAAAAAAAATGAGTTAGTCAACTCTGCCTCGCTAATTGCGAGCCAGTGCCAAGTCTGGAGAAAGGAGGAGGGAAAAGTAAAAAAGTTCAAATTCTGATCCACGACAGGAAGTACTTAAGTGCTTCCTACATACAGCCATTAGAGTCTTAAAACACCTGGTGTAAAGGACTATAAACTATTATAAAAAAAAAAAAAAAAAAAAAACCTTAGCAGTCTTTATTGACCTTGAAAAAGCGTTCGATCTAGTCTGGAGTAAAGGCGTCATCCATACCCTCCATCAATATGGACTTAGAAGAAAGATATTAAAATGGTTAGATAATTTTTGAAACAAAGAACTTTTCAAGTGAGGGTTGAAAGCGAACTCTCCGACACTCATCTACAAAAAAACGGAACTCCACAAGGAAGCGTACTCAGTCCTACTCTTTTCACCATTCTCCTAAGCAATCTACCCACACCACCAAAAAACATAAAGATTTCTTTATATGCAGATAATTGCGCATTTTGGATTACCGGCAACAGTATCAAGGAAATCTACACTCACATGCAAAACTACTTGAACAAAGTAACAGTTGCATTCACCGACCTGGGCTTCAAAATATCTAAATCAAAAACCGTCAGTCTCCTTTTTTCTCGAAACCCAGATCAAAGAAAAAAAGACACAAAACACCACTTAAAAATCTTCGAAGAAAACATCACCAAAGTTCACGAATACAAGTTTTTAGGCGTTATCTTTGACGCAGCAGCCACATGGGGACCACACATTGCATATGCCATAGCGAGAACAAAAAAAAGACTAAACCTCATGAGAGCAATTACAGGACTTTCGTGGGGTAGCCATAAAAGAACTCTTCTCACTTTTTACAAGGCAGCCATTCGCTCTATACTAGAATACGGTGGCGAAGCCTTCAACCAAGCCAATGAATCTCTCAAAAAGAAACTCCAGACAATACAGAACAGTGCTTTGAGAATTTCATGTGGAGCAGGTGGGAAAACTAACAGTAATGCACTGCTCGTAGAATGTTGGGAAATTCCCATCTCATTACGTCTTAGACAACGTACAGCCATCTACGCCGCAAAAACCAAAATCACCCCACATCATCCAAGCAGAATCATATACTTTCCAGACCCAAATAAGAGAAGTACATGGATCAAGTCAAATCTGAGTATAAGAAAGCCACACACAGCACCATTTGTAATGAAAAACTACCTTAACGACCAAAGAATCAAAATCTCCAAGAACACCCTTCGCCTAACTTCGACACACCACCGTGGAAACTATTTTTACAAAACCTTGACATCACTCTACTCGGAATCCAAAAAGAAGACCCTAGCGCTCTTCAGACGTCTTTAGAAAAATACATAACTACGATAACAACATAAAAATCTACACCGATGCCTCAAAAATGAAAGAAAAAACAGGAATTGGAATCCTCATTTCTAGTAAAAACTACGAGCTGAGTCAACGCACAACCGACAACATCTCCATTTTTACTGCTGAACTTACAGCCATTCAACAAGCCCTCCAATGGTCCGTACAGCAAGAACAGGCGACAATATAGTCATTTTTACCGACACACTCAGCTCCGTCCAGGCTATATCTAGTTACGACAGCTCCAGCATCAAACCAATCATACAGGACATACTACAACACATCACCACTCTCAAAACCAACGGAGTCTCATGCACAATAATATGGATACCCAGCCACATTGGTATCCGTGGAAACGAAACTGCAGACAAACATGCTAAAATAGCAACCGATCATCCTACCATACAAATTACTGTTCCACACACCATTGATGATATTCATAATATCATAAAAACAAAAACATTTGAAGAATGGAAAGCAATTTGGCGAAACTTGCATCAGAGCAGCCATCACAGAGAACTAAATCCTCAGCCGTCCCTCCACTCACAATTCCAAGACATGAATAGAAAAAAAGAAGTCATCATTTCCAGGCTCCGACTCAACTGCACTCTTCTAAACTCCAACCTCAAAGTCTATGGGAAACACAGCACAGGTTTCTGTGACACATGTCAGGAACCGGAGACCGTCAAGCACTTCCTTACAAGCTGCAGAACAAGGGCACCCCTCCATCAGAAAATAAAAAAGATATTGAAACAAGTAGACTTTGACATCGGAACCATCCTAAACAACCCAAAATGCCAAGACCTCATCTTTAACTGGATCACACTAAATGAACCAGATCTAATTTGAATTTAACTCTGGAAAACACTCTTTCGATATTATTAATCCATACAAACCTGTGTGTAAATATTTCTATATCTTGATAAACTTGAATGTTTATGTAAATATTTATTTTTATTTTTATTCATTCCTTTATTTATTTATTATTATTTTTTTATTTACTTCAACTTTTTACTCCACATTTCACCCACTATCATTACCAATTCTCTACTATCTAATCTAACTCTGAATAACACTTTATGTCCAATATTATTATTTTTATGTATGTTTTTTTACTTTTTTTATTTATTTATTTTTTATTCTTATTCTATTTACTTATTTTTTTTCTCCTTTTTTTCATGATTTTTTTTCATGTTTTCATATGTTGTAATTGTTTTTTCTAATTCCTGTTTATATTATTTATTTTATTATTATTTTACTTTTACTTATTTATTTTCATTTTAATATTTGTTTTTTTGTTTTTTGTGTTGTCCTAAACGCTGAAAAAGTGACAAGGACTTAAATAAACAACAACAACAACATGTTCTATTAACATGACATAACATAACGATAGTGGATATTTTTAAAGTGAATCAGAACAATTAATAATCGTGTGTGAGATCCGCTATCAAACATTTAAAAACCATATTTAGATAGTTTAATTTTAAATTCTTCAACAGTTTCAGCATTCACGACTTCATTCTCCACTTTATTCCATTCATTCGTCGCCCTTGCACTGAAGAATTTTTGTTTCATTGAACTCTCCCTTTTCTTGTATAGCTCAAAGTTGTGCCCTCTGGTACTTTCATATCTCGATTTTTCAAATTTTTTTTCCGGATTTAGGTCAACCAATCCATTCAATAATTTGTAAGTCTCAATTAAGTCTCCTCTGGTCCTCCTCTTTTCAAGTGTGGTCAGATTACATCTACTCAAACGTTGTTCATAGTTCAGTTCTTTCAACTCAGCAATCATCTTTGTAGCTCGTCTTTGCAATTTCTCAATTATGTAGATATCTTTGTTAAGACAAGGGCTCCATGCCTGCACAAAGTATTCCAAGTGTGGCCTAGCTAGAGATTTATACAATCTTAACACTGTATCTTTATCTCAGCTGACTATGGTTGTCACGACTTCGCCTTTGCGATAGTCGATACTGCTGGAGAAATTTAACCCAGGCTAACTATTGTAATAAAGTTAAAGACACTCTTAGATAGTATTAGTTGTTTTATTCACGAATACCGATCAAGATTATCGAAAACTATCACCAACAACACGACAGATATAAAAACAGTTTCAAATTCGATCAAACATGGCGAACAATGGCGATCCTCGGCGAACAAGAACGAAGTAGATCGCGACAGCCTTATATGCACAAGCCCTCCAGGCTACAGGCTACAGGCTAAAATATTCAAATAATCGCGCAACAAACCGAACACGCAACGTTGTGTAATACATCTTTTACCACCTCCGCCGGAAATCCCAAAGATCTAGGTCCAGGCACGCATACTGCGTTTACGCGGGCGTGACATACCTCCCCCCCTAAAGTCGGTAACGATCCTTCTCGTTAGCGGCAACGGCTTCCTTCTTTGATCTGGGTCGATCCGGTTGGCTGAGTGTGGATCCGGTTGACTGAACGGCTTCTTTTGTCGTCGGGTTTCCTGGTGCTCGTCATGGGAACCTGAAAATCTAGAACAGTCACGACGATGAGCCACACGCGAAAGAAAGTCGTGGTCGAAGAACGTCCTGCAGCTCTTCGTTCGATGAAGCGCTCTTCATCCTGGAAACCTGCAAAGAAAAACTTGCGACCGATCCACTTTATCGTTGACCAGGATCGCCCAAAGAAAGAAATTAGCAAAAGAACATTACAAAGCTACCCATATAAAGTAATACCAATTTCCGATAACCAAAGAATACTTAACCAAAGATTATACACCCTAGGATAAATAAACCTAATCGTAGCCACAGCTACTCCAAATCTAATTTAATCGAGACAGGACGTCAGCTACTATATTCTGTTTACCTGACCTATATTTGAAAATCAGATTAAATTCCTGGATAGCAAGTGCCCATCGAGTCAATTTAGCGCTTTTGGAAACTGACTCGGTAAGGTACGTAAGAGGATTATGATCCGAAAAAATTACGATCTCAGATAACAATATCCAGGATTTGAATTTACTTAGAGCCCACACGACTGCGTAAGCCTCTCTCTCTATGGTGGACCACCTCGTCTGAGTAGGGGTTAACTTCAGACTGGCAAAAGCAATAGGGACTTCTACCCCTTCCTCACTCCCCTGGAACAAACAACACCCAACAGCCACTCCACTAGCATCCGTTGCTAATCCAAACCCTTTACTATAATCAATTGTGCTTAGGGTTGTAGCATTGGTAAGATCTTCTATGAGTTTTTGTAAGGCGACCTGGTGTTTTGCTTTCCCAAAGAATTTTGTTGGGAACACCCTTTTTAGTCAACTCAGTGATAGGATGGGCAGTCTGGGCTAGATTGGGTATGAAGTTGCGGAAATAACTGAACAACCCCATTATCCGCTTGACTTCCTTTTTATTTGTGGGAGGTTTGATCTCTTGTACAATGGCGATTTTATCGGGATCAGGTGCGACAATCCCTGAACCTACGACATGTCCTAAAAATACCACCTTAGGTTGTACAAACCGACATTTTTCCAGGTTTAGGGTCAACCCTACATTTTTAATGATGGTGAAGAATTGCAAAAGATGTAGTTTGTGTTCTTCCCAACTAGACGAAATAACGGCAAAATCATCAATAAACGGCTCCGTAAAGGATCTTATTGGTTGAAGAATCATCGATATCGCCCTCATGAAAGTATTTCCCGCCGATTTCAGACCAAAGAACATTCTGCGAAACTCAAACAACCCTTCTTCACAAGAAAATGCCGTTAACCATGCTGATTCCGGATCTATAGGAATTTGCCAGTACCCTCTTTGCGTGCATCGAAACAGCTTATGAATTTTGCTCTGCCGACCTTCTGAAGTACGTTGGGGATATCGGGAATGGGAAAGCAGTCTCCCTTCGTATAACGATTAACATGACGATAGTCGATGGCTATACGGACCCCTTTTTCTCCCTTAGGTCCCTTCAAAACGCAAACCATCGGGCTTACCATAGGACTCTGCGATGGTACAATGACGCCCTGGCGAAGCATATCTTGTATCTGATTAGCAACTTCTACCTTCAACAATTCAGGGGTTCTATAGGCTCTCAGGTGTTTGGGGGTAAAGTCAGGAGAAATCGCGATTTTGTGAGATACTACAGAACAAACTCCTAATGATTCTGAGAATATCTCAGGAAAATCATCAATTATATCACATAATTGTGTGCGATAATCCTGTGAAAGATGGTCAAAACAGCCCTTTGCTGCCCTACAAATCGGAGGTTTATCATGATAAGGATCAAACTTACTTGGAAAATCAATCAAACCAAATTCGTGGTCCTTCTCGTATACTACAGAACAATTGTTATTGATGGCGGTTTCTATTCGGTCATGGTATTTCCGAATCTTATTTGCATGTAGATGGTGTTTACAGCCCTCAATTTCCACTAAATAAGAGTATGGTGCTTTCACCTTCACTATTACACCAGGACCCTGCCATCTCTTCATAAATTTAGACCCCCCTTTTACAGGTGCTAAAATTATTACTCTGTCACCTACACAAAAAGACCTATCACTGCTTCTAATGTTATATTTTCGTGCATAATTGCTCTGCTCTTGGTTTCCTGCAATTTCAGCAAATTCCTTAGCTAATTGTAGGTTTTGTCTGAGATCGGCTAAGTACTTGCACGGATTCTTTCCTAAATGAAAAGGTAACTCCTTTTCGTTACTCCAAGAGTCTCTGAGGATAGCAAGTGGTCCCCGCGGCAAAGTACCATACACTAATGTATAAGGAGCAATATGAGTTGTAGATGACGGTTTCTCGCGTAAACTCCATAATAAAAAAGGAAGAACCTTAAACCACTCTTTAGGATGTGTCTCAACCAATTTAAAAATCATGTTCTTAAGACTCTGGTTACACCTCTCCACTAACCCGGATGCTTCAGGATGCCCTGGGGTGTTAAACCTAGGACTGCACCCCAAACATTTCAAAAAAGTCGTCGTTAACTGATTTTTAAAATTCGTACCACAATCGGAACTAATTATTCGCGGTATGGAAAACGTCATAAAGATCTGAATAAGGATCTCACATACAGATTTAGCATCTAATGACCTTAATGGATAAGCCATCGGCCATCTAGAGAACAAATCGACAACAACCAGGGCATAATTGTACTTGGGTCGGACAGTCACACTATCACCCGCTGGAATTATGGGCCCTATACAATCCATAACTAAATGATTAAACGGTAGTTCGTCTCCCCTTGGTATGGGAGTTATGGGGACTCGATCTCTTTTTCTAACAGGTGCCCTTAACTGGCATACGGGGCACGACTCACAATAGGTTTGAACTTGTTTCTCCATATCGGGAAACCAAAAACTGAGTCGAATACGCTGCCGTGTACTCTTGGCAGCCATGTGCCCCGAATAGGGAGCGTCATGCCCCATCTGTAACACTGCAAGTATACGACTCCTGGGCAAACATAACTGTTTTATGGAATGACCCCACTGATTCTCCTTGTGAAACAAAAGTCCCCTGTCGATATAAAAGTTTTTACGCTTATCTATACCTAGCAACCAGAAGGACTTAAGTGAAGGACAATCATGTTGCTCTTTAGCAAACGCATCGTGATCATTACTATCGTCTACCCCCTGACAATCATCGTTAACGGTTGTAAATCGAGCGTCGGTTCGTGAATCACTTCCGCCTGCATTAGCACCTGGACAACTATCATCACCCGCAACTACAGAAACACCTATGTCCTGACAAGTATCGGCCTGTGAATCAACTTTCCTAGCATCAGCACCTGGACAAATATCATCACCCGAAACTACAGAAACACCTATGTCCTGACAAGTATCGGCCTGTGAATCAACTTTCCTAGCGTCAGCACCTGGACAAATATCATCATCCGAAACTACAGAAACACCTATGTCCTGACAAGCATCGGTCTGTGAATCAACTTTCCTAGCGTCAGCAGCACGAGAAACACCTTCACCTAGAATCAATGCAACATCTGGACTATGCTCATCATTACGAGGTTCATCTAAAACAAAATATTGTGAATTATTTATTTCAAGACTAGGAACATTCTCGTCAGAGTCATGTGCATTTTGCTCATTCTTAATAGGGTATGCAACGGTATCATATAATGATATCGTTTTTAACAGGTTACTTACGGAGGGAGTGATAATAATTTGCTCATTAAGATTTGGGACGACAGCAAACCATGCACGAACCTTGGGTGCTAGGTTCACAACGTCATCACCCACAAGATCAGGTCGAACAACTAATCTAACACAACCTACAATTTCTGGTTGACCTTTAAGGCCAGATAATTTAATAAATTTATGTGGTACCCGATGAAGAGATTTAATTAAATCTTCTCTAATGCAACATACTTCTGCACCACCATCAATCAAAGCTGGAATGGATGGTAATTGATCGATAAATACATTCTCATAAGACCTAATGTGATAATCATCAACATCTATAATGGGACATGCTTCGGGACAGGGAAAAGAATTTTGACCATCAAACAATATTTTCCTATCATCGAGACAATTACGGGAATTTTTTGACTGAGAGGACAAATTTTTATCATCAACCAATGTTTTCCTATCACCGAGACAATTAAAGGAATTTTCTGTTTGACAACAATTAATTCTGGGATTAGGTAAGTTCGAGGAAGGGAATTTGTGTAGAGGACATTCCTTGAACGAATGACCCTTCTTATGGCATTTAAAGCATAATCCATACTTTTTATCCTTATCCATATTAGGATCAATGGCTATTTTAGTCATTCTATTAGGAATGGGAGACCCTGACCCTTTATCTGTTGGTTTTGGGTTGTTGAATCGAGGCGGTCTAATCTCATGCTCGTGTGTGGCCATGTAGCTATCCGCAACGCGTGAAAGCTCAAGGTGATTTAACCAATCATCCTTTTCCTGAGTTAAAATAAAATCTGCACAACTGGGAGACATTAGTTGTTTCAATCTATCGGCACACATCAAACTAACTAATTGATGGAAATTCTCATCGATATTCCTACTTTTAATATAATAGGATAACGCTGTGTGTAATTCAGAAGCTACCTGTGAATAAGTCTCACCAGGTCTCCTTTTTACAGCATAAAACCTCTCCCTCAAAAGACTGGGAGTGACCCTAAATTCCTGCAATAGAATTTGCTTTAATTCCTCATAGTCACCTAACTGAGCAATGGTCAATCGACTCAAGATTGAGCGAGCTCTATTATTCAAATGGGCCTGTAATATTTTGGGTTTCACATCATCATCAACTTGGTAAGATACAAATTGATTCTCTAGATACTGAAAATACCCCGGTATTGCAGCAGGATCTGAAGGAAACTCCGCCATTATACCTTTCATGGCATTTTGAAAGCGACTAGTGCGAACGGCTAAGGAAACCTCAAGACTATTGTGGTCCTGAATCCTTTCACGTTCCAGCTCTAGTTTAGCTTCAGCAAGTCTGCGGGTTGCCCTTTCCTCATCTAACCTAGCTTCAGCAAGTCTGCTCTCCTGTTCTAACTTAGCTTCAGCGAGTCTACGGTTCGCCCTATCCTCTTCTAACTTAGCGTCAGCGAGTCTACGCTCCTGTTCTAACTTAGCTTCAGCGAGTCTGCTCTCCTGTTCTAACTTAGCTTCAGCAAGTCTACGGTTCGCCCTATCCTCTTCTAACTTAGCTTCTTTTGCTGCCAATTCTGCTTCGCGCAATGCTAACTTACGCTCAGCTATTTCTGATTTGGAATTTTTGCTAACGTTAGCATCTTCGCTAACTCTACGTGGACGCCGACTATCATCAACAAATTGATAGTGCTCCTCGCTAAGGATCCCTGTAGGACTATCCTGCGCAACTGACTCTTCAACCGTAGGGGTTCTAAACATATTTACGAAACCTTACTACACAGAAGAAAAAGAGAGAAAAACCTAACTGGGCAATCCGGCAACGATAAAATCTCTAACCTGAGATGTGGATCGGCCCTCCTTGCGAAACGGATGTCACCACGTGGTCGAACTGAACGGTCTGAAACTGTCTGGACTCTTTCTCCAGCACTGAATCGTCAATCGTCGATCTTGCGATGATGATCCTCCTTGATCTGGTCGATTTGCGTCGAATCCCTGGTCGGTTTTGCAGATCCCGGTCGAATTCCGCTGATCCCGCCAAAACCACTAGATACCGCCAACCTCGTCAGATCTCCAAACTTGGTAGAACTTCACCAACTCGATGAACTCTATCACCCAGGACGAATCTCACCCAAAACTGATCGATGTATCGACTGATGATCCCACCGCTGCCACCACAAAAGTTCGATTGTCACGACTTCGCCTTTGCGATAGTCGATACTGCTGGAGAAATTTAACCCAGGCTAACTATCGTAATAAAGTTAAAGACACTCTTAGATAGTATTAGTTGTTTTATTCACGAATACCGATCAAGATTATCGAAAACTATCACCAACAACACGACAGATATAAAAACAGTTTCAAATTCGATCAAACATGGCGAACAATGGCGATCCTCGGCGAACAAGAACGAAGTAGATCGCGACAGCCTTATATACACAAGCCCTCCAGGCTACAGGCTACAGGCTAAAATATTCAAATAATCGCGCAACAAACCGAACACGCAACGTTGTGTAATACATCTTTTACCACCTCCGCCGGAAATCCCAAAGATCTAGGTCCAGGCACGCACACTGCGTTTACGCGGGCGTGACAATGGTTCTTTTAATCATGCCCACAATTCTGTTTCCCTTCTTTGCAACCTCTGCACATTGTCTAGACTGTTTAGCATCTTCATTTACTAATACGCCAAGATCTTTTTCTTCTTTCGTTTCTTTTAGCTGTATCCCTTCTAACTCGTATTTATATATTGGATTCCCTCTACCCAAGTGCATAACATGACACTTGTCAACATTGAACCGCATCTGCCTTCCCTGCAACCATTTGAATAATTGCACAAGATCGTTTTTCAGCACTTCGACATCTTCACTGTTGTGTTTTTACAGTGATTTCAATAACGCCAAAACTCCAAGTTTCTTGTAATTAATTTGTTTATTACAAGCGCTAACGAATTACGAAAGTACACACGAGACAATGAAAAAGTATATAACGCGGCTCCTATTGAGTACACGTGGACCAACCAAAGATACAACATTTTTAAGATAATAATAGTTATTTGCATAACACCTCCTTTTTTAAAAAGGATCAACTGTGGGAGTTTCCAAAGTTTGGGTCCATGATGAGTCTTTGTGGTGGTCTTCGGGCACGCTGTGATCTTCGAAACTGCACCGGCACCTGCTCCGAATCCGCAATAGACAATCCGTCACTCTCCTCTTCCGACAGTTCCCGGTCTGCTGGTGGTTGTCTGCCTTCAGGGGGTTCTCCTGGATCAGAGTCTTGATCTGCCCCGTATCTGATTCTCAATTGATTTACATTTCTTTTCCAGATCGGTCCATTTGGCAAAATTCGAACTTTTATGTTGCGAGGCCCCATCACTACTTTTGTTATGACTGCAGGAATCCATCTGGGTTCTTTGTTCTTTTTAGGACCACAGTGGAGGGCGTAACATGGCATTCCTTCCTGGAATATTTGAGATCTTCTCTCAGGTTGTGTCACTTTCTTTTGGTTTTGTTTTTTCTGGATGGCTTGTGTTGGAGATGGAAGTAAAGCATCTAATTGACTTCGAATCTGACGACCATTTAATAATTCGCTGGGTGAGTAGCCAGAATCTAATGGCGTCCGTCTGTACTGTTGAAGGAATTCTTGCAGTGCCTGTCTTGGAGAGTGTGAAGATTTTCTTAGTGATTGCTTGAATGTCTGTACAAGTCTTTCTGCTGCTCCATTCGTTGCTGGGTGATATGGAGCGCCTGTTAGATGTGTGATGCCACGCTGTCTGCACCATTCCTGGAATTCATCTGATAGAAATGCTGGTGCATTGTCTGTCACCAATGCATGGGGATATCCAAAATGTGCAAAATCCTCTTCTAACAGCTGGATTGTTGACTTGGCTGTTACTGAACCGGTAGCATGGATGCATGGGTATTTGGAATAAGCATCAATTAATACTAACCAGTTAGTGTCCATGAAGTTTATGGCATGGTCTAGGTGTATTCTGCTCCAAGGCTTTTCTGGCAGCATCCATGGATGGTTTGGAAACTTTGCTGCTTTGTTCTGGTGTTCTGCGCAAGTTGTACAGCTACGACAAAGATTTTCAATGTCGTGGTCTATGCCTGGCCAGTAGACAACTGATCTAGCCAGTTGCTTCATCCTTTGTATTCCGAAGTGTCCTAGGTGTAGCAGTTGGACTACTTGGTTTCGGATTTTTTCTGGGATGACTAGTCTTGCTCCATATCTTAGACATCCTCCTTCTGTAACTAGAGAGTCTGCTAATTTTGCGTAGTGTTTTATTTCGTCTTTTTCCATCAGTTTAGGCCATCCTTCTTTCACATATCTCATGACTGTTGAGATTGTTGGGTCTCTGCTAGATTCTTTAGCCAATATTTTAGAATCTGCTGGTTTGATCTGTTGACTGATGGTGTGAATCATACAAACTGTTGATATGTCTGCCTTTTCTTCTTTTGCATCAAAATCCTGGTCTCCTCCAACTGGCAATCTGCTGAGTGCATCCGCATTTCCGTGCTCAGTTGTTTTTCTGTATTCGATGGAGTATTCATATTGATTCAGACTAAGTGCCCATCGAGCAAGGCGATTGGCAGCCATTGCCGGAGTTCCCTTTGTTGGATTAAATAGTGAGAGAAGAGGCTTGTGATCTGTAACCAAAATAAATTTTCTGCCATAGAGATAATTGTGGTATTTTTGGAGACCATAAACAATAGCTAATGCCTCTTTTTGAATCTGACTGTATCGTCGTTGTGTGTCGGTGAGTGTCTTAGACACATTGAACAAAGGTCTTTCACTTCCGTCTGCATAACGTTGAAAAATAACCACTCCAATTCCTACATCAGAGGCATCACAGGAAATTCCGATCGGGAGTGTTTTGTCAAAATGGGCTAACTGGACATCTTTCATAAGAAGGTCTTTCAAGTGTTGAAACGTTACTTCTTCTTGTTTTGTCCATTGCCAAGTTGTTTCTTTTCTGGTTAGACGAGTCAACGGTTCTGATATTGTGGAAAGATTTGGGATGAATTTACTGTAAAATTGAACTGACCCCAAAAAAGATTTCAGTGTTGACACATTTGTAGGAGGTGGCATCTTAGCTACTGCATTCACCTGTTGACCCATTTTTATTCCATCTTTTGATAGCATGTGTCCGAGGTAGTCCACTGATGATTCTGCAAACCTACACTTACTCAGATTACATCTTAACCCGTTGTCCTGTAATCGTTGGAGTAAAGCTTTCAGGTTGTTTAGATGTTCTGCTGCTGCTTTTCCACTCACTAGGATGTCATCCAGATACACGGCAACTCCCTGTAGGTCGCTTGTCAACTTTTCCATGATCTCTTGAAAGTATCCTGGTGCAGATGTAATTCCAAAAGGAAGTCTTGTTTGGAGTAAAACACCTTTGTGAGTACTCAATGCTAACTTTTTCTGGCTTTCAGGTGACAGTCTTATCTGATGGTAAGCATCTGCAAGGTCGATCTTGCTGAAGAAATAACCTCCACCGAGCTTTCTCATTAAATCCTCGGGTAATGGCATGGGGTGACGATGAGTTTCTAGCTGTTTGTTGATTGTTACTGAATAATCGCCACAAACTCTGAAACTGGGTTTCAGCTGTCCTGGTTGAAGTTGTTTGCGAATTGGCACAACCGGTGTTCCATAACTATTGAACTGTGTAGGAATCCACAAGCCCTTTTTTATTCCAGCTTCATAAGTTTGGTTCAGATCCTCGATAATTGCAAATGGTACTGTTCTGGGTTTGCAAAAAACTGGTTCCACTTCTGGTTTGAACTTAATGTCTAATTCAAAATTTTTAAGACAACCCAATTCTGGCTTGAACAGTTCCCGAAATTCTGAACAAAGTTGTTTACAAGCTATTTGCAAATTTACGTGTGATTGTTCTGAGACGTTGTACACCTCATTTCTCATCATAGCTGTGACATCTATTTCTAAATCAAGGATTGTTCTTCGTCCGAGAAGATTGAGGTCATGGACCTCTGAGACATTGAATTCGACTTGTCTTTTATGGCTATTATTCTCTAAATTTGCCATTATTTTGAACGTTCCCATTACTGGAATGTGGTTTCCTGTTGCTGAAACGTAAAATTTTGCAGATGGCTGCAATGATGGCTTTCCCAGGCTCAACCAGACCTCCTTTGAACAGAAACTGTCCCTTGCTCCACTGTCAATGAGAAAATTGTACTTCTTGCTGTCGAGTGTTAATGACTGAAACAAAGGTTTTGAGTCCTGGATGTTTTTTACTGATGAGTCAAGGACCACCGTGACTGTTTGTTTTTTCTTTTTGAAACACACCATCTCCAGGTGTCCCGTCTTATGGCAAAAATTACACTTCAGGTTGCTGTTTTTGCAATTCTTCGCTGTGTGGTTTTGTTTTCCACAACGCAAACAAATGTTTTTAGATGGAGAAGAGTGTTTGTTTTCAGGAACGACTGGTACCCTTCTGCTTTTTATTTTGTTGATCGAGTTCGTCAGATTCGAGTTTTGTGATGGTGTACCATACACCGTTTCCTTTGCCACTCTTGCCGCATCCTCCACACCGGCAGCCAATTCTACAGCTTTCGTGAATGTCAACTCATCATCATCCATCCTGAAAATAGCCTTCAAGACCGCTTCATTTTTTATTGCGCAAATAAACTTTGTTCTCATAGCTTCATCTTGAGGGTCCTGGATGGCGGAGAAATCACATGTGGAAGCTTCTTGTCGAATTCGGGCTGCTAGTTCGTGAACATTTTCACCAGTGTTTCGATTCATTTCTGACCAAAATCTGTATCTTTCTCTGACAATGAATCTTTTTGGATTAAATTGTACTTCCATGTGTTGTACAATCTCTTCCATGGTCAGAGTGTTGATGTTTCTTGGTGGAGTTTGTTGTTCTGCGAAAGTGTCGAGAAGTTTGTAGATGGTGGGACTTTGGCTCATGAGAAAAACTTGTGGCATCTTATCTGCAGAAACAGAATGACCCCTGGCGAATGTTGTGAAACGTGCCCAGTAATCTCTCCAAATTTCTTTTGTTGAGTCGAAGTTTGCGAAATTCGGTATCGATGCGTTCACTGGTCCCATTCGAGATAAAATTGTCTCTATTTGTTTTTGGTGACTTTCCTGCATCTTGACCATTTGTTCTTGGAAAAGAGCGATGAGCTTGCCTACGTCCGACATCTTGAAATCCTAAAAAAAAAACGATTGTAGAAAAGTATCCTGTCGACTGCGCCAATTGTTGTGTTTTTACAGTGATTTCAATAACGCCAAAACTCCAAGTTTCTTGTAATTAATTTGTTTATTACAAGCGCTAACGAATTACGAAAGTACACACGAGACAATGAAAAGGTATATAACGCGGCTCCTATTGAGTACACGTGGACCAACCAAAGATACAACATTTTTAAGATAATAATAGTTATTTGCATAACAGTCACTATTGCACATGGTTTTGCATAATTTAGTGTCGTCAGCAAATTTTGATATTTTAGCTGCTATACCTTCATCAAAGTCATTTATATAGACAACAACAAAAAGTGGTCCAAGCACAGAACCTTGAGGCACTCCACTGGTTATTTTCATCCATTTCGAGAAACTTCCTCTAACTCTCACTTTTTGTCTTCTATCCAGCAACCAACAATCTATCCACCTTAACAGATTACCACCTATACCAACTGCTTTCAACTTTGACGACAACCTTTGATGAGGAACCATGTCGAAGGCCTTGGCAAAATCTAAATAAATCACATCCACCGACTGACACGCATCCATACCTCCATAAACCTCCTCAAAAAATTCAACAAATTTGACAAACACGATCTTTTATTCACAAATCCATGCTGACTATCTTTAATTAATTTATATTTTTCCAGATGAATCACAATTTTATTTTTGATCATTTTTTCCATAATTTTGCAAACAATGCTGGTAAGGCTAACTGGTCTGTAATTGCATGCGTCGCTTCTGTTGCCTTTTTTGAACAGTGGCACCACAACAGCATCCTTCCAGTCCTGCGGGACCTCCCCAGTTTGCAATGACCTATTCATCAATTCTGCCAGGACATCTCCGATCTCATTTCTGACCTCAAGAAAGAACTTTGGATGCAGCTCATCCATCCCAGGGCTTTTATCAGTTTTCAATTTTCTTAGCATTTCAACAACTTTTATTTTTTTAAAAACAACTTTAGTTATTAATTCGTCTCTATCTCTTTGAAACAAATCTTAGGGATATTTTGGATATCTCTTTAGTAAAAACAGACCCAAAGTAGTTATTTAGAATGTCTGCTGTTTCTTCATCGTTCGTTATTACATGCCCTTTGTCATCTTTTAATGAACCCATTTTGTCTTTTTTCTTCTGTCTACTTCTCAAATATTTTTAAAAACTTTTGCAATCCATTTTTATATTGTTTGCCAATTTCTGTTCATACTCCAATACGGCTATTTTAATTGTTTTTTTCACTTTATTTCTTTTCTTTTTGTATCTTTCTTTTAACTCCTTTAATTTTCCTGTGTTTGAATTATTTTTTCCAATGGTACAACTTAGATCTCAATATTTTTTCTATACTTTATATTTTGTTCTTTGCTTTTTAATTATCAGTCTCGTCATCCATGGATTTTTATTATTCCAGTTTTGCTGAATTGGAACCTGTCCTTCAATGACTTCTTGCATGCTTTGAATAAACACTTTCCAGCTACTTTCTACATTCAATCCAGTTATTTTGCTTATTAAATTATTATTTATGATACATTTTCTTATGTTATCATAATCAGCCTTGAAGTAGTTGTATCTAACATCTTTTGATTTTGTTTGCTTAATATCACTTATTGTCAAATCCCATCTGATAATCTGGTGGTCACTAGTACCAAAACATTCACCCACCATTATATTTTCAACTATATTTTCTTCAGAAGTTAATAATAAGTCAAGAGTATTTCTTCCTCTTGTTAGTGTTTTGATCAGCTGTGTCAAAAATTTATCATTAATGAAGTGTAGAAATTGCTCGTCTTTGTGTGTCTGACCCTCAAGAGTATCCCAATTAACGTGGTAATTAAAATCTTCCATAATGATCACTGGCTTTTTATTTGTCTTGGAAATCAATTCACACAATCCCTTGTCTGCATCTTCATTAGCACTCGGAGCTCTGTAGCAAACCCCAATTATTAATTTACATGTTTTCAGCTTCAATTCACACCACACGCTTTCTTTAAATTTTCTGTTGTTTAGGTCCTCTCTTGCACTGCATTCAAATCATTTTTCACATACAACAGTACACCACCAGCACCATGGCTAGTATTCTTTTGATTTTCTCTGTCTTTTCTAAACATATCATAGCCTACTAACTTTAGTTCATAATCACTGATTTTATTGTTTCTTTAGGTTTGTGTTAAGTCAATAATATCTGGGTTTTCATTTTTCACATATATTTCCAATTCAACCATTTTTATCCTATTAACCAGACTTCTTACATTAGCATAAAAACATTTACATATTTTGCCTTCGTCCACTGTAGTCAAACCTCTCCTATCTTTCTTTTCATTGTTTCTTCTTTCCATCTTCTTGAGTGCTACTTTCTTTTTTTTCACCATGCTCCACTATATTCAGTTTCTTTCAGCATTACTATCCTCATGTCCCCCGGCAAGCCCTTTACCCTGTATAGCCAGTTTCCCGTTGTTTCTCCATTCTGCTTCTCTCTGCATTGTTCAACCAGCTTTCTTGACTGCTCTCTTTCAGTTCTTGTCAAGTCGTGAGTGACTGAGATTCTCTTGAATTTTTCTTCTGCTTTTTGAAGTCTGGACAATGGCTCTTGAGCTCTGTTTTTGATTGTAACATTACGGAACTCTATAAGTAACGGTCTTTACTTTTCTTCTTCTTTGCATTTTCCTAATCTGTATATTTTTTTTATGTTCAACTTTTCATCGCAGGGCACCTCCAAAACATCATTCAAAAAGCTTAACACTATTTTTTTGTCTTCACCTATTCTCTCACCGTGCTCCATGCCTTCTTTTTCAGCCAATCGATGTAAGATAATGTTATTTTTTTTCGTTCTCTTAGTTTTTTCTTTTCTGTGTTGAGTTCAATTGATTCCTCTACTTTTTTCACTTTTTCATTTATTGCCTTCAGTTTTTTGTCAACATTTCTTTTAACAACAGTGCTCCATTTGTATCATCTTTTCTTCTGTCATCTTAATTCTGTTCAACCTCTCTTCCATCTCTTTAATCTGTGATTTATGTTCCTTATAATGTTTGACCTCTTCTTTTTCTACTATTTCCTTATTTCTAAGCAGTTCCTCCAATTTTTCCTCCAACATATCAATCCTTTCCTGTTGCTTTTCAATCTTCTCCAGCACTGCAGCTCTCTCACAACCTTTGCATATATGTCCGGCAAAACTGTCAACTCCACCGTACATCTCACATTTTTTTTCAGATTTCTGGACATTTTTGAAAAATAAATCACCAAAGCGAAATAAATGAAACACTGAAGTAAATAATTTTTAAATTTAGTACAGAATAAATAATTACGGTTATTAAACAATTGTGAATTGGAAAATAGATTTTGAGAATCACTAGTGTAGAATTATGGACAATTATAATGTAATGTATGCTCACTTAAAATATAATAAAATTATAACATAGTAAAATGACCAGTAGAATGAAATTATAATTGAAGAGGTAAATTAAATAATTAAACTTTTAAAAATCACGACTGAATTTTGAAAAGAATAATGGCGATTGAAATCAAACGATGGTGTTACTACGCGCTTGAATTGTACTGATTGGTTGAGTTGGTTTTTTCTGAGCTTTCTGATTTGCTGAATGCGGATATGACGTCTGCTTTGGAGCAGAATTGTCGTTTAAGATACAGTAGAATTTCGATTGTTTAATTTATATTTATTTGTTAAAAATCATTAGCATTGAATTTCTTTTCTTTTTTTCATTTTCTCTTTATTTTAATTTTCATGAGTTTTTCGAGTTTAATTAATAATTTTATTAGTTTTTAAGTAGAAAATATCAATGTTGAGATGAAATAGTTCTTGAGACTTTTCAGATCGTATAATTTTGAAGTTTCTGATTTAATTAGCTTTTTTTTAAATGTAAAACTTTAGCAATTTACTGCATAAAATGTTATACATAGAATTGTCGTTGAAATTTTTGATAAATTCGAACCAATTCTTTAGTATGATATGACCAAGCTGAGAATTTGTAGCGTCAACGTTTCAAGAATTCAAAATGTTGATGATGGTCTCGCTCATATATATAGAATCTATTCTATATATATGGTCTCGCTTAAGTTTGGTGGTCCTGCCCACTGATCTCTATAATATAACTGGATTGCGCTTAGACCTAGACCTGCCTGGGAGTTGCCGCTGGTTGCCATTTTGAAACTCTTAGGCCACGCCTACCTACCTGATGCTGTTGACGGAATATTTTTTTAAGTGTAAAAAAAACTAACCCATAAAAACAAAGTTTTTATTATAAATCCTTTATATACGATCCTAGATTTTTAAAATTTGGTGTTTTTTGAAAAACTTAATTATACAATATCCTATCAAACTGAAATTTTAATAGATTCAATTGTCTCGCAGCCCAAGTCAATGTGCCAAATTTCAGCTCGATCGGATAACGGGAAGTGAGTTAATTTTGAGACTCAAAGTTTGTGACCGACAGGAAGACAGACAGACAGACGGGAAGACAATCGAAAATAATATAAAGGATTTAAATACCGAATTGCGCTGTTAGTAATTGCTTTAATAAACAATATAAGAGAGCAAAGCAGTCATTTTATTTGTTGTAAATACTAGCAAAGTTTATTTGCCGCCAGGGCTACCTATATTTAACAACACTGCCGCAAAGCGTTTGGCTGAGCAACCCTATTACTGCCTAAATAATTTAATGTGAGCCTCAAACTCATGTTGAAAGGTTTAAAAAATAGTTTTTGTTTAAGTTTTAAGTTCGCAAAGATGAAATGTAGAATTTCTAACTTTGTTTCTAGCTTCGTTGAATGCTAGGAAAGCAGTAGCACAAAAATTAAATAAAAGTTAATTGATACATTTTTAAAGACAATTTAAACAAAAAACATAATATGCAAACAACCATTTAATCGTACAATTTATTTTCACAAGGATATTTCGATTTTAAGATCATGAATCGCAACATCAGTTCAGCCTTGTTAAAGCATCCAAAAAGTGTAGTCTGGTAGATTTAGCATTTGGTACGGAAATTTTAATAGACAAGCCAAAAAGTACATTAAACTATAGTATTTGTTATAACTAAGAGCTGGAAAGAAATACCAGACACAGATCAGTCCCTAAAAAAAGTTATTAGCAAAAGAAGTTGCTCAAAACTCGCGAATCTGTTTATTAACGCCAACCAATCAAAAGCCAGCTTTTTCTATTTCTGCGTAAAAAGTGACGCTTAATTTACAAATTATCTCCACGAAATTTAAACTTTTTACGCTCAAATGCTCATAAAACAGTTTAGTTATTTATTTCTATGTTTTTTTAACGAAATTTTTATTTTCAGTTTGCTTATGGAGCTGCCCGAAGAATGTTGTTGATTATAAATGCTTAAAGGCTTAAACTGCCTTGAAACTAGTTTAACTCCTATGTATAAACGATTATGTACACTCAACTAGTCTACGTTTTCGAAGTTCTCCAGTATTTGAAAAGCAATGCAACCTGAAAACCCAACCTTATTTGAAAATAGCTGAAGGTGGTGCCGGTTATGGGAATCGTACCAATTTTTAAAGGAAGACCATGCTTTTGACCACTTTTTAAAGGAAGACATCTTAAAAACAAGAAATTTATCAAACATTGGTTTTTAGAACAACATAAATTTTAATTCTAAAAACAAAGTATAAGTTTCAACTTATTAAATAATTATAATAATAACTGTTATCTAGCTTCAAAAATCATTATATTGAGCACAATTCAGTCAAGCAGAAGAGTCAGATCTTCATCCATGACTTTACTTCTTGTGTCCACCACACATATCAAGAGTGTTGTAGACAGAAGGTTCGGGGCTGCCAGACTGAGAATGGTTTGCCAGCTGCTGTTACATTGGCTTACACTTCAGTTCTTCCGAAGAGACATTATAAACACTAAACACTGACTAACACCACTTTAAACATTGTCAAATTTTAATTCAATTCAGAGACACTGTTAGCAGCTTTTGTCGTGCTGGCTGAAGTAATGTGGGAAGTATAGATTATGAGGATTTTGTAGATAAATAATGCACATCATATCATAGTCAAATTGTTTGCTGTTTATTATAACACACAAGCAAACAGTTTTGACATTGAGACAATGCTTAGCAATATCCTCATGTGCAGAAGAACTTGTTACAACAATAATAGACGTGTAACTGGAGGAAAGATACAAGAGCTATTTTAATAAGTTATTAATAACCATCAAAACCCTGCAGAACAAAGAAGACATTTTCTCAAGAACTTGATAAGTTTCTATATATCACTTTAAATAAAAATGTAATAACTGCTCACATTGGCCAACTCTGACATTTACACATATTTTACTATTATAGATATTATTTACAAGACCACTAATATAAAGTCAGTTATCTTAAACTTTGTCACAGCAACATTTACAAGCTTATACAAGAACCTTCAAAACTGTTTTAAGAGCATCAAATTTTTTGCCAATTTAAAGAATAAATACATCCAACAACAAAGACTGATTTTGAGCAAGCCTAACTAAAATAGTATCTCATCGATTTTAACAGTTTTTTTCATACAGGCCTTCACATATATTGCCCTTAAACATATCTACTTCAAGATTATCAGTATGAAGAGATTTATTACAAACTTTACCATAGCAATATTTACAGGCAGATACAATGTAGCTCATATTTAAAACATCAACAACTTTTAAAAGAGCATATGCTTTTTTTAAAAATTTCACATTTACCACTTATACAATAATTAGGCTATCTGGGCTATCAGGTGCTGCCTTTATGTCAGTATTAATGAGACACAACTTAAAATCTATTTTTCCCAGCTCCATCTGTCATTGTCTAAGAAATACTTCAATTTCATTTCCTGAAAATGAGTTTTCAAATCATGCATTTTCAGTTGAGGTAGCTTTCCAGGAATAATTTTTGAACTACTTTATATTTGGCTGGAATAATTGTTTATTGTGTGGAAAACTTAGATCTTAAATTCTTTTTATTGGAGCTAGATCAGCTAGCTACTAGAACTAAAACTAACACAAGGTTTGGGCTGATTATTTTTCTTTGCTTTGTTATTTACTTATGTATACAAACATCATTTATAGAGTTAAACTGTCAATTAAAATTGTATCTCCAATTACAGTTGCAGAATTCAATAGAGAAGTTTTCCCATCTTGTTTCAATATTTAGATTATTTTAAGTTTGTCTTCAGTAGCAGATTTACACACAACGCACTCCATTGCGATATTAGTTACATTTAGATTAGAAAATGTGCTAACTACAATACAAACTTACCATAACCAAACTTAACAGACGTAATAACACGAATAAAAGAAAATAAAAAAAATACCAGAATGACTGACAAAAGACAAGACAAGATTGACCGAAGAAAAACCTATGTACTATGCTATACAAACTATACAATTATACAACTATATAAATGAATAGGAAATTAAAAAAAACGCTGCCAAGAATCCAAAATCGTCCAAATCAAAATCGAAGGCTTAAATAATAAATTAAGATATTGAAGAGAAATCGAATTCAAACGCGATAAAACCGGCAATGCAAAATGAATACAAAGACAACGCAAATATAGCATAGAAAACGAGCCTTTATTGAATTCTTATTGGCTGAGCGCATAGATATCTATGGCTGAGCGAGTAAATATGTTACTGCGCGTAACGCGACATTGTCTTACGTAATGAGACAAAAGAGTACGCCTAAAATCATTAATAACTAGAGTACCATAACTGCTCATTCGTGGTATCTTCATACAGACATTCTACAACATATTCTCTATTGAATGGTATAAAAATTGGCTTGTCTATTAAAATTTCCGATATTGCCTCGAAAAACTGCTAGATCTACCAGTCTATTATAGAGATCAGTGGTCCTGCCAAAAGATTCAACCTGTCTCTGATTGTTTGATCAGAGATGTGATTTCTTTCTTTTTCCATGTATTTCTTTTGAAGAGACTCACCAATAAATCGGTGGCAGGCAAACAACAAACAACTTCTAGTTTTTAACAAAATTTAATAATTTAATTAACTTAACCCTTTCAGACCCATTGACTCCATTTGGAGTCAAGACCTATAATAATTTTTTAGTCATAATTAGTGTGCGCTGATATAATTTTAAATGTTGGATATTACTTGTAAGATATTTTCTATGATCTCTGGTAATTTTAAATTTTTAATTAACTAAATGGCGTTGCAATAGTTATCATTTATTAACTGGTTGTCTGCTAGGAAATTTTTGCGAATTTTAAATTTTTTTTAAAGTTATTCAAATTTTCTGGAAACAGGTAAGATAATTATTTTAATGACCGTACTTAATCCAAGAACCAGATAGAATCGTTTGGAAATAGTTTAATTTGAAATAAGTTAGGTAAATTTTGGTTTTTGTCATTGACTCCAAATGGAGTCTATGGGTCCGTAGGGTAAGAAATGGGAATATAGTACAGATTAGGAATTTTTTTCATTTATGTATATAAATGTTGCTTTCTGAAAATAAAATGTGATATAAAAATAAAATAAACATACAATATTCAATATATAAGCATACAATTAAAAAATATATGCAATATATACAAAGTATACATAGATTTGAGAGGAAATAGAGCTTATTGTAGAAAGATAATCATGGATTGTATCGTTGAACGTCGGCGAACTATATCTGGATGATTGGCAACTCAAATTGTCCTGCTACCGGATGCAGACAGATCCAGACAATGAGTAATCATCAGATGAAGACATATAGTGAATGACAAAAGTTTATCATCAGAAATAGAGGATTGCAGTTCTTCATCCGAAGATGACATATCCTTTCAAACTATTGCGCAAACACCAAAACAGCACAGAAATCAGTCGGACCAAATAAAAAAACTAAGCGTGCATTTAGGTGGCGGAAAACTAAGCAACCACTGCAACGAGATATGATCTGGAAATCTTCATTGATTGATCCACCAGCTGAAATACCGAATCCTATTGAATACTTCCATAAATATTTTACCCATGAACTAATACAGCACAGTTGATCAAACTAATTTTTACGCTGTGCAAAATGGATCCAGCTTCAGAACCGATCGAGATGAAATTGAGGAATATCTGGGTAATTTGGTGAAGATGGGCATTGTGCATATGCTTTGATACCAAATGTATTGGGCGACAGAAACAAGGTTTGCTCCAGTGGCAGATGTGATGAATAAAAACCAATTTGCTGAGCTCCAGAAATTCATTCATTTGAATGCTAACTTTTTGGTTGTCACCGATCGGGATCACTCACTATCTGATAGGTATTTCAAGGTTCGACCCATGCTGACTATGTTACGTGATGCTTGTCTGCAAACTGAGCCAGAAGAAAAGAAAACTAACTGTTGTCAACTTGTCAAGGCGGTACGACAACATTGGCCACTTTCCAGCTCACAAGAGCCAAAACAGCAACTCATACAGAAATGATAAAGTTCAATTGCCATTTATGTGTAACTAAGGACAAAACTGTTTTATTATCTTTTATACAAAGTAGTGCATCCATGAAAAAAAACTGGGTTATGATTTATTTTATAGAAAGTAGTTATTTCTGCTAACAAAGGCCAAGAAATGTTTTAATAATTTGTATGAAAAAGATGCATTAGTTGTTTAATAATTAATATTTGCTTTATTATTTGCTTTGAATTAACATATAATGTTGAAAAAATAACCAGAAGTTAAGAGACACATTTTTCATTACTTTACCTTTTAGACCCATTGACTCCAAATGGAGTCATGGAAATAATCCAAATAACGGTTGTGCAAAAAAATTTTTTTTTATGAAACGTCTTTATTGACTCAATTTCATCAGAAGTAAGTTAAAAAAATTTCATTTCACTTTTTTATAATTCGGGATTCAAATGGTTAAAAGAAGCAATAGATTATTTTCAATTTAATTATTTTAGAATTTCAATTAATTAGAGTTTTTAAATTAGTTTTTTATCTATAATTCAACGGAGCGTAAAGTTCTGCAACAAGCAGCCGTAGCAATAGTATAAAAAACCAAAACAAAGTTATTAGTGTACTAATAACTTTGTTTTGGTTTTTACTGTTTTTTAAGCAATGTTTTTATTGGGTTCTCATTTCTATGGTCATTTAAAAGTTTCTCATATCTGTCATGCTTCCATATCAAGTACTTAGGAGAGTGGTATAAGTTGTTTTATAAATGTTATGTTGTGGTTTTTATATGCATTTTGAAAATTATGACAAGGATTATAAAGCAGTGCTTCATTGTCTATGTCTTCAGAATTTCTTTGAAATTAGAAACATTTCTAAATCGATTGAGAGATTGTTTCAAAGTAAAATTTTAAATAACTATTACTCTGTTAAACAGGTTATAGATGTGTTTAGCTTAAAACAAGTCACATTGAATATAGCTTAGCAAGATTTCAAGTGGTTTAGATAGTAGAGAGTGACACGGGGACAACATTTCTTCCCCATCCCAACCCCGCAAAGATAACTCTCTTCCCGTCCCCTCACTGTCTCCTCGCCCCATGTCCTCAATATCTGTCCCCGTCCCCTACCCATCCCCGCAGCTATCATTCCCAAACCCTCATTGTCCCCGCATTTAAAATTTTTATGCAAGTTTATTTTGAAGTTAAATTGGGTTAAACGTGCTTTATCCGATGAGGATATGACTCTTGTTGAAGTAGTACTCTGACTGAACATATTTGTTATTTTGTTGCTGGAAACAGAATTTATTTTTTTACCGCACTTTTTGTGTGCTTTTAGTCCGCTGGTGCCATCTCGCGATTTCCATTTCAGTAGCGAGTCACAATGAATGCATTGAACCACTGATGTAAATGCGTCATCAATAAAAACTTTTAAAAAACTTGGCCAAACATCACTAGTGTCTTGACATTTGTCGAATCGCGAGCGTTCACTTTTAATTGAAATTAATTTTTCGATATCACAATTTTCCATTTCCATGTTATTTAAAACTACAAGCGAAAATGTACTATTGAAATTAAACCGATTCAAGACCAAGACATTCAAAAAGAAAGATAGTCCGGTAGAATGAGCTAATAGTCCAGCTGAAATAAAACAAGTAAATTAAAAACGAATTTTTAAAACCCAATGCTTTTATATGTAGGTAATTAAAACACAAATTTTGCAATCAATTTTTTCTTATATTACTCTTTTATTTTATATTAAAGTCGAAATATCTTAATTATATCGAAATATCGAAATTAATTAAAATTAACTAAATTAATTGACTTATTGTAAAACTAATAATTGAATATTGCATTGTCTTCTATTTTGAGCATGTATGCAAAATTTGAAAAAAATCTATCATCAGGAAGTGACTCAAAAATTGATTGCAAGATTTGAAACAGACAGAGAAACAAACAGACAGACAGAGAAACAGAGACGACGAGTTAATAAAAGCATTGGTAAAAAATGGCATTATTGGAAGCAAAGCAATTAGATATTTTGTTTTGTAGGTAAATGTGTTAGCAACAATTAGTTAAAAATCCACCCTTCCAACTCATCGTATAAAAAAATTACAGACGATTTTCAAATTCGGCCTTAAAATCGGTAAAATAATTCAATATTCCAGCTCTTTTAATCCAATTAAATGAAAATAACTAACATTTAAGCTGAAAGCTTTATTGTTACTTATTGCATGATATACAAGCTTTACAAATTATCAATGAAAATAAAAAAAGTCAATACAAATACAAATAAACTGATTTATTGTGCCGTTTTTGACTAAAATATACAATATATCAGCTTTTAAAATCTATTTAAATAAAAATAACTCAACCTATAGATGAAAACTTTATTTTTACCTAATGCAAAATTTGTCTTCCAACATTATATACGGATACAAATAAACTGATGTATTATGCCGTTTTTCACTAAATGTGCAAGAAAATTAAGATTAATATGAAAATTGCTTGTTACATACTATTTAATATACACATATTAAAAAGCATACATATACATCCATAAATAATTTCCAATTTCAACATACAATAAAAAAAACAGAAAAACGACAAAAACACCTAAAAATAACATTCTTTTGTATTTCCTGCCCTGGGTTCCTCTGTCTGTGTTAAAGTGGAAGTTAAAGTTAAAGTTAAAGTGGAAAAAATACAAGACATGTCATTAGGGTTCAAATCAATAATCGGAACCATCCTTATGTCTGATGTTGATCTGAAATCTCCGTCAGGTTTACGCCAGCTAGTGAGTGAGGCTGGTAGATTATATTATAAGATGCGCTGAAGTTCCTTCGATATATTACGAGAACTTGTGTAATTTTTTTGTTTATTTATTTGGCATAAAAAATCTTTTCAACATGAAACAAGTTCAAAAATTAAAATAAATACAAACAACTTAATTTTATAGAGAACGAGAAGTACTCAAAAGATCATCCGAAGAGGTAAATCTCGCTTGAGGATAACTCATGCAGGCGAGACATTCACAAATAAATTGTATATCATAGGTAGATCATAGGTTGTATATAGGTAGATCATAGGTTGTATATAGGTAGATCATAGGTTGTATATAGGTAGATCATTCAACAAATAAATTGTATATAGGTAGATCATTCAACAAATAAATTGTATATAGGTAGATCATTCAACAAATAAATTGTATATCATAGGTAGATCATTCAACAAATAAATTGTATATCATAGGTAGATCATTCAACAAATAAATTGTATATCATAGGTAGATCATAGGTTGTATATAGGTAGATCATAGGTTGTATATAGGTAGATCATAGGTTGTATATAGGTAGATCATTCAACAAATAAATTGTATATAGGTAGATCATTCAACAAATAAATTGTATATAGGTAGATCATTCAACAAATAAATTGTATATCATAGGTAGATCATTCAACAAATAAATTGTATATCATAGGTAGATCATTCAACAAATAAATTGTATATCATAGGTAGATCATAGGTTGTATATAGGTAGATCATAGGTTGTATATAGGTAGATCATAGGTTGTATATAGGTAGATCATTCAACAAATAAATTGTATATAGGTAGATCATTCAACAAATAAATTGTATATAGGTAGATCATTCAACAAATAAATTGTATATCATAGGTAGATCATTCAACAAATAAATTGTATATCATAGGTAGATCATTCAACAAATAAATTGTATATCATAGGTAGATCATAGGTTGTATATAGGTAGATCATAGGTTGTATATAGGTAGATCATAGGTTGTATATAGGTAGATCATAGGTTGTATATAGGTAGATCATTCAACAAATAAATTGTATATCATAGGTAGATCATTCAACAAATAAATTGTATATCATAGGTAGATCATTCAACAAATAAATTGTATATCATAGGTAGATCATTCAACAAATAAATTGTATATCATAGGTAGATCATTCAACAAATAAATTGTATATCATAGGTAGATCATTCAACAAATAAATTGTATATCATAGGTAGATCATTCAACAAATAAATTGTATATCGGTAGATCATTCAACAAAAAAATCTTAAAATGGTAAAAAAATGACTCAAATATATTCTAAGATGAAAAAATAACTTCATAACATCCATTCAACTACAACAAAAAAAGTCATGGTATGGAAAATATTAAACAGGCGTATCTAAGAAGTGCGGGTACTGTCAATAGATTCTACTTTTGTATACTTCAGTTCCTATACGGTTTTGCTTTCATAATTATCAATGATGTAACGACACATATTGTGCCTAGAACGTAAAATATCTAAAAAATCTTTTCTTATTTTGAGAAATATCAGTTTTTTTGATCGATAAACTGCATGCAAAAATGTAGTAATGTGTGGCAAGGGGTCTTTACTAGAGAGATAATAAGCCTGGTAAAGAGCATAAACACAACGTAATAAATGGTTTAATGCTATATCCTGTGATCTATTCAAAGCTGCAATCAGTATTAGCATCCACCGTTCGTCATTCAAAAGCATTTTAACATTTGCAGCTCCTTTTTCCATTCCGAGCTCATTAAGCTTGTGGATAATGATTGGCACAAAATTAAAAGTTCTTTTGAAAAGTATTGTTTTTGGGGCGTTTTTGTTAAAATATAAGTTCATATACATTTGAGCTTTTTTAACTTTAAGGCCTCTTGATACAAATGTTACAAAAACCTTTAAAAAACAAATGTCAGCAAAATCTGTGTAATTGTAATAAACCAATCCCTTGTAAAAAATTTCCAAAATGCAATCAAACTGTAAAAATTGCTGTGTAGGCAAAATATTACTAAAAAACGTTGCACACTTTTCATAACATTTAGCGTTTTTCAAAGATATTTTTAGTAGTTCAATTATACCTTCAGAGGTTAAAGGAAAAGCAGTTGTTCCTGAATTCGAAGCTGGTATTGAAATTGAACCAGAAGACAAATTAAGCAAATTTTTCTCAGATATAATTCCTAAATAATCAAAACTTCTCATTTTCAACCACGAACAAGTTGGATCCCCATGATCGCCCATCAGAACAGTAAAACTTACATCAATGTATTTTAAATTTGGTAGGCTTTTTAAGATTTTAGTCATTTCTGTATCTATTATCTTGGCAACATTCGTTATTGCTGATATCTAAGCTTTTTAGCTGAACCAAACATGATATAGCTATGGCCAAATACTTAAACGTTCCCCCTATCATTTCTGTTAAACTTAAGTTTTCAATATTTTTAAATGTTTTAATGGTTTTTAAAAGTGAAGGAGTCAAAACCAGGTTAGATAAAATTAATTGTTTAAGCTTTTTTACCGAAAATGAAATGTTCAGTATTTTAAATACATCGACCATTTTAGTGCCAACAACAGACAAAGAAAGTTTTTTCAAATTTGGACATAACCGTTTAAAAGAATTGTTAGTGTTACATAAGCAGCACATCGGCTGGATGATAGCGGGATCACACTTCAACTCACAACATATTTCCAACTCCAGAGTAATGAGATTGTCACACATGAATGGAAGATTTGTAATGATTAAATGACTCAACGCAATAAATGGGGAAGCAGCATCAAAATATTCAAACTTTATAGAAATTATGGAAGGAGATTTGTTTTCCAGAATGTTTTCCATTGGAGCAAGTTTAGTCCAATTGTTTGTCCTTATAACAATATCTTGAAAACTGCTTTCTTTTGATTCAATCATACATGGTAATGTATAAAACAATGATATTGGTTGGTTAATTTCATAACTTTTTTCTATGACATTCTTAACCATTGAGTAAGTTAGGTTTAAACCTTTTTTGACTTTGTATCGAAGACCTGTGCGTTGAAAATAATTGTCTTCAGAAAGTTCAAGAAAAATAATTTTAAACCTATAAACAGAAAAACATTCACAGAGTTGTTTGAGTGATTTAGGTTGATTTACAATTCGATTCATAATTACTCTTTTAGATTTATTTTATAGTGTATTATTATTTTTGATATTTGATTGAAATTATTATTATAATTATAGCAAGCCAAGAAATGGTACAATGCTCAAAAATATCAATAGATAATTTTGATAATTAATAACATAACTTATTATGCTAGGAATTTAGTAGTATTCACTTTCAAAAATATAATTTAAAACCCCTTGATAAAAATTTTCTATGTAAAATAAACCATAGACAAATAAAGCGAACTAGTTTTATTATTAATTTAAATAATAACATGCTGCGCAAACGTCTAGGTTTATTGAATATCGTTAGAAAATCTATTTACATATTCTACATAAATTGCTCCCTGGACCCACTACCAACATGGATGATCAAGTAATGCTCTAGTGAACTGGCACCGATTGTGACATTTCTGGTAAATTTATCGCTAGAGCAAGGACAGTTTCCTTTGCCCAGAAAAATGCTGTCATCACACCGATCCTGAAGAAGCCGAATCTAGACCCGTTCAACACCGGTAACTACCGCCTAATCTCGAATCTGTCTTATCTGTCGAAACTACTGGAACGGTGCGTAGCCGCCCAGATAAACATCTACCTCAGTGAAAACAACCTTCTCCCGATGTTTCAGTCGGCGTACAGAAATCAGCACTCCACCGAAACTGCTGTCCTGATCGGTACTGTCTGATATTTATGCTGTGGCTGATTCGGGTCGGATCACGCTACTGGGACTTCTGGACCTCTCCGCTGCATTCGACACTGTTGACCATCAAATTTTGGTCAACAGGCTTCATTTCTCGTATGGTTTTGCTTATCAGAATGCTTTACAATGTAAAGCTGCATTTATCTTTCATGTAAATAAAAGATATTGAATTAATTTTAATTAAATTTCTATTTAATAAGCAAACAAAAGCTTCTGATTTATTTGTGTATGCATCAGATGAAAAAACAAAAAATATGGTGTATCCACAATCACTCGAATAATAAGTTTTCAAACAACTTATTATAGTCGCTAGATGGCAGGAATTAATTTGATTTGAATAATTTTAATTGATTTAAGACCTAATTCATGTCGGAAACATACAATTCATGTATTGTCATCCAGAATGAGGCTTTCCTGAAAGTTCTAGGTGGTCGAAAAGTGTGTAAATTTTTGTTTCTAAGATTTGATCACCACAGACAAACAAACAGAGAGACGAGTGAAGTTAAATAAAAATGCATCGAAAAAACATTTAATAAAAGCATTTAGAAGAGGTTAGGGTTAAGGTTAGCAGTAGGGTGTTAGGGTTAGGGTTAGAGTTAGCATCCCACTAGTTACTTCGTTATGGTTAAGATTACCATCCAACTAGTTATTTTGTTAGGGTTAGGATTAGGGTCAGCATCTTACTAGCTACTTCTCCCACCGGCAGGTAAGCCAGGGTATCCAACATTCCGCAAAAACGCTTTACGCGATTTTTCTTTATAAGCTTTTGACAGCCCCAGTTCCTGCACTTTAACATCATTAACATGGAAGCATCTCTTGCAAAACCATAAACTTTTACTACTACATTATTTCATTTATTTTCATCTGTCATGGAAGAAAAATCTTACAACAGGGGGAATGTCATAACCTGGGGAGAGTATCCTCTGTCGGGGGGAATGTCCGGGGGGAAATGTCCTAAATTCATAAATACGGTATATACGGTAGGTGCCTGAGGCGCTTTCACGTGATCTTTTCGGCGATCCAATCTTAGCGTATTTTCGCAAAAAATCACGGTTTATCCTACCGCTTATTCGCAGTTCACTCGCATTTTGCTATTCGCGGATTACCCATAACCAAAAAAAAAAAACAACGCGCACTTTGTTGGTCGCGTTTTACCATAGATGTAGATATGCGTTTTACTTTCACCCGTTTAATCTGACAACTTGTTTATGTTTGGAAGCACGACTTACTTTTATTCGATTCTACCGGTTAAACCAGAAAGCCAGTTATTGAACCGTTAAGCTAATAAAGGTGAATGAAGTTAGCAACGAAGCGGGAAACGATGTCTATTTTCACTCCAAATCGCCACAAATTAATTGAATAAAAAATAAACTATCGATTGGATTTATTGGTGATGTTATTAAAGTTTTCTATCAAATATTATAATTTGAGAAGAAATGTATATTGAATTTTTAATGATTTTTTTGTCGTGCGCTTAGATTGATTGACAGCGAAAGCTACTGTAAATGGCGTTTTTTATTACTTTATAAATTCTAAAAACGTCTTTCAAAAGATATTTTTTTAATTAATTTAATTAATTTTTTTATAATAAATTTTTGTACATTGGCTAAAATTTTTAGTTTATTTTTAATTCACTTGTAACTTTAACGCAGCACACCCTGTTTTAAATGTTTATTCGTGTATATTTTTATTTCGTACTTTGTTTTATCGCCATTCAAAATTTTAAACTCAACAGTGAATTATCTTTAAATTAAAGTTATTTTTGACATTGATTATGCTTTATTTTTGAACAAAAACAATAGTGGTCCGATTCGTTGCTAACTTCATTCGGCGTTGCCGAAAATCGTTGCCCGAAGCGTTGCTAACTTCCTGGAGCTTGCTAACTTCCTGGAGCTAGCTAATAATTAGATTATTTTGGGTTATTCTTGTTTTCTGACTCACGTGCCTGGTTTTTGAAATGTTGACTGGACTGATTAAATAATAAATAATATTAGTATTAATTTTGAATAAATCTAAGACTAAGTGACTAAGATATTCTAGAAATCTAGATTGTAGTACGTAAGTAAGTAATGTAGTAGGTAGGACGGGTAGTAGTATAAAATTATATAACTATAGTATGTATAGTACTTTAGAAGTTATTAAGTTATTATAGTTGATATCTGGTTAAAATGTCATTTCATTATTGATACATGGGAGTACGGCACATGACAAGAAATACATCATAAGCGGATAAGTGGGATTTTCCATAATAAGTTGAATTACAACTTAATGAAACAATGCACCTAATACTGCCTCATAGTAAATTTGATTAAAGTACGTAGTAGGTCAAAGAATAAAAAGAGATATGAAGGAACTAACTTGCATAAGTTATGGATCAATTTCTTTTTTCACAGTTATATTACACAATGTATTTCTTATTTATCATGTAGACGTCTTTGTTAACGTTTACAAAATCGACAAGTTGTCTTTTTGGCTCGGTGAAATAATTTTTCTCGTTTGGAACAGCTGTAATGACCCACTGTTTGGCTGGATAAGTGACAAGCACTACTTGATGAGCCATGGACGAGTAAGACAAAATAAAATTGTAGATGACCGTCTCAGAGCTCTTATCTGGAACGGGCCGCTGTTGGCTTTTTCTTTTCTTTTGTTTTGGTTTTCATGGTCATTTCCATCGATTCAATTTGTAGTGTGCTTGTGTGCATATGATGGTTTTCTTACCATGATTGATTTACATCATTCAGCACTCCTTGCTGATCTTTCAATTTCTTTTGATGTGCGGACTCGTATGAATATGTACTGTTCATTCTTCAGTGCATTAGGATCACTGTTTGTTTTTCTTTCATACATATTTTGGGACAAACACAACCTTTTTCCATTTCAAAAGTTTTGCATTGTAACTTCTTTGATTGCCATAGCAGGGTTTATTGCCACTGTCAGGTTTTTAAAACATGCTGTTCAAAATTATAACAATTCCCAAGATTTTTCAGAGTAAGTTCTGTAACATTTTTAAGTTTTAGGTATGGCCATGGATTTTAAAGTAATAAATGGCTTTTGCCCTTATTTCAGGTTTCATAAAAATGAAGAAGAAAGTCACATGGACTCAAAAGCTGCTTTCAAAAAATTTGTTTTTCAGCTTTCTGGTCATAAGAATTTGGTACTCTTCACTGCTATGAATTTGGTTCAGGTATCTATTGGTTTTATTATTTACTAGCGGGGTTACCCGGCGTTGCCCGGGGTTTTTAGAGGTTTTTCTAATGTTTGTCTCTCTCGCTCCCGTTCCCTTCTCCACTTTCCCGTTTTCGTAGCGTTCCCGGTCGCATTTCCGCTCTCGGTCGTTTTCCAGCTCCCGGTCGCTTTCCCGCTCAGAAGTTCTGTTATCGATTTTCTCTCTTGCTCGCGTTTCCTTCCAAGCTTGCTCTCCCGATTCCAGTCGCTTTCCGCGTTCCCGGTCGCTTTCCGCGTTCCCGGTCGCTTTCCCGTTCCCGGTCGCTTTCCCGTTCCCGGTCGCTTTCCCGTTCTCGGTCGCTTTCCCGTTCCCGGTCGCTTTCCCGTTCCCGGTCGCTTTCCCGTTTCCGGTCGCTTTCCCGTTCCCGCTCACGCTTGCTCTCCCGTTCCCGGTCATGCTTGCTCTCCCATTCCCGGTCACGGTAGCTCTCCCGTTCCCGTTTCCGTTCCCGCTCATTTTCTCTTTTACATTCTTTCATAACTTCTGTTAGCCTATAAAACGCAAAATAGATTTGCTAAGACTATATATATATATATATGAATGTTTGTGGGTTAGTTTGTCTATTATAGAAACGGGAAAGCACCCGGAACGGACAGCGAGCGGGAACAGAAAAGCAAGCGTGAGCGGGAATGGGAGAGCAAACGTGAGCGGGAACGGGGCAGCGACCGGGACGGGAAAACGACCGGGAGCGGGAAAGCGACCGGGAGCGGGAAAGTGACCGGCAGTGGGAAAACGACCGAAAACGGAAAAGCTAACAGGAGTGGGAAAGCAGGTGGGAAAGGAAACGGGAGAGAAAGAGACAAACATTAGAAAAACCTCAAAAAACCTGGGCAACGCCGGGTATCTCCGCTAGTACATACATAAACACACACACAGACACACATACATGCACATACACATACATACATACACACATACATACGCACATACATATATATATATATATATAGTTCCCGCTCGCTCACCCGCTCCGCTCCGCTCATTTTGTGACGGATTTCAAAAAATTTTTTTTTAGTTTTGATTTTCATTGACTCTCAAGGTTGTGTGAAAATTTCATTACGATCGGATGAATGGTGTAGCAATGCATAAAGGACATTAACATAAATACAAACATTCATTTTTATATATATAGATGATTATGTTAAATGTCACTTCACAAATGATGCCAAAGTTGTGCATTTTCAACAGTTCTCTTTAAATCCTTTATTTTACCTTGCAGAGTGTGTGCTTGATTGCTTGATTGAATGCAAATTAATTTTGCAAAGCTTTATAAATTTACTTCCTGTCATCCAATCGAGATAAATTTTTATGTATGGACGATAATTATTTCTTGTCACGACACTGCATTTTATTGAGTTTTCAGACCAGTTAGGCAATATTTTATTAAATTTAAAAATTATCCTCACCATCCAAAAAATTGATGTTCCTTATTTTCATCCATGAAAATTTCATCTAGATTTATAAAAATGGATAATTCTATAGTTTTCATAGAATATCTTAGAAATAAAACAATCAGTTTCTTAGAAATAGAACAATCAGTTTCTTAGAAATAGAACAATCAGTTTCAAGTTCAATCAAAGAAAGCAAGAATTGATTTATCAAATAAAGGATTTATAATACATACTTTGTTATAGGTTGACTTTTAAGATTTTGCTAGTTAGTTGGGGTTAGTTGCACTGGCGCCGCCAGAAATTTGTTTAGGGGGGGGGGGGCATGGGGAAGAAAAACTGATTAGTAAGGAGTTTTCTAAAAAATCTACGACCTACAAAAGTCAAGACTTAATGACAGTTTCAGTTATAATTAGTAATAACAAACCATAAAACATTTACATTGAAACAGTAAATTACAATATGAAATTCAGCGGACATTTTTTCTGCGAAAAAATTTCGATGACAGTTTCTTCATTAATGTGAAGGTCGCGATTGATGGTTATCTGGGTAAGCCCATTCAGTTTTGTCTGGCCCACTGTGGTGCATAGATAAGATTTGAGTCTGCGCAAAGTTGAGAAGGATCTCTCGGCTGTCGCTGAAGAAAGGGGTAACGTGATGAAGAGTTTTAGCAGCGTATTTGTCTGCGGATAGATGGAATCCTCACAATGTTGCAGAACATCAACTGTGGTGTGTGGCCGCTCTGCAAATGTAACATTCGACCATTTGGTTTTCCAGCGCAATTTTATATGCAACTAGCCTGAACAGGGTCAGCCAATAAGAAAGTGTGGCCCATAGACACAAAAGAAATTACGTAACAATGGAGATGTGCAGATCGCACAAAATATTAGAGAAATAGTAGAGAATATACATCGAGGAAAGAATTGAAAACAAGCCAAATACACGGACACGCGCATCACTTCAAAATCAACTTTGGCAAGTTTTAATATATATGTAATTGATTTAGAAAAATTTCCGAATATCACCAAACTTTCTGAATCAGTTTTTGAAATTATAGAACAAAAATTTTCCCAAAACCAAACGTCAAACTTCCATGCCTAGTAAAACTAAAAAAATTGGTGAACCATGTTGAAAACTTGAGTGCACAATATCTCCCACTCATTGAATTGGTTTTGGTAGAATTGTTATTTTGTTTTTAACTCAACGAAACACTTTTTTCAATGTAAACAAGTTAGAAAATTAAGCAGATTGTAATTAAAGTGTTTTTGACTTTTCCAGGTTTTTCACTGCCATTTTAACAGTAACTTTTTTCCACTTTTTCTTGGCATTCTACTGGGAGAAAATGCTTCTCCTGTTGTTTGCTCTGTACTTTTGGGTGAGTTTTTGTTTAATTGTTCATATGTAGATGAAAATAGTACTTATACATTTAATTGTTCATATGTAGATGAAAATAGTACTTATACATTTAATTGTTCATATGTAGATGAAAATAGTACTTATAAATTTAATTGTTCATATGTAGATGAAAATAGTACTTATACATTTAATTGTTCATATGTAGATGAAAATAGTACTTATACATTTAATTGTTCATTGTTTTCATCACAATCTGGTGCAAAATATTTTTTATTGAATTAACTCGTTTGTTGTTTTTTCCTGAACACCTTTCTCCATTCTTGATATTGTAACATAAAATAATATGGATGATTTATTATGTTATGAGTTTATGACTATAAAATGTATTGTTTCAGGCTTGTCATTCGTGGCACCTCACATCAACAACATCTATTTCTTAGTTCTCTCCAGAAAATATGGAGCATACAATGTGATCAAATTTCTCTTTATCTTCAAGTTAATTTTAAGCATTTTCATGTTTTCTTGCGGAAAAGAAAATATCTGGTTGTTGGGAGCGTTCATTGCCAGGTGCATCTATTTTTTACAATATTAGCTTATATTACTGTTTGTTGTTTGTTTTATGGAGTTTTCTAAAGGTTTCTTAAGACATTTCTAATGGTTATAAGAAGTTGATTTTTTGCAGACAGGTGTATATCCGGTGTCAATAAATGCATTAATCCGTTTTCAGATTAAAAAAAAAGATTTAAACATAGAAAAACACATAAATAGGAAAAGCTTCCACCAGTGGCTAGGAGTGGAAAGTTCGCATATGCATAATATGATGCTACGAATGTGCACACACAAACATACACCGTGGGAGCTATGTTGTATGAGGAGTAGCATGAACAGGATGACCCAAAATAAAAGGTCTGAAATCCACTGTATGCACACATGCACAAATACGCATGGGAGTTGGTGTTAATTTTATATTTAGTCTAGTAATGATGGTTAAATAAGAGTCTATTCTGTCATATAATCGTAAATATGATGTACATAAACAAGCACATGCCAAATTATCTATAGGACTACCCTCTTCTATTAGAATTATAAAAATAGGTTCTGGTCTACCCCTTCCCCAATCACTGAACATTTTTAAAGAAAAAATTGACTACCTTTTAGAAGAAATATGAAAGACTGTGCGATTATCCCGGCTGTGACCCCAGCTGAAAAATGGCAATTCTATGGTGGTTTTATGCATTTTTATACTGTGTGAGGAGTGTTAAATCTGCATAGAGGAGGGGAGTCTGAAAGAGTACAAGGTGCAACAGGGGGAGGGGGTGTCAAAATAAGTAGTTTATTATATCTATAATACATGGATGGCCCCTATATAAATGTGCTTAAAACTGGAAAATATTACTACTTAAATGTACTAAATAAAATTTTTCGAACCAATCTTTTTTGCTTATATAGATTATAGTTGTTGCAAGTCTACTCTATATATATTCGACTATAATAATAAAAAATCAAAATTGGGGTAGTGATCAAAGATTTTTTAAAATTGTGGGGAGACCTTCCAAACAAAGAACGTTATAGAGACATTTTTATGTGTTTACTGAAACTGCAACTACTGCTACTCTGAGAAGAGAGGGTTCGATGTGGCCGGCGGACTGTTGTTGTCTTTATCGACTTCAAATCGGCTTTCCATTGGCCAGCATTGTGGACGGCATTGGAAAGAGAAAACATACCACCGAAAGTCATCCGTTTGTTACAAGCGTCTTATAGTGGTTCGACCAGCTGCATCCGAATTCGAAACGACCTATCGGACGAGTTTACCATTCAAACCGGTGTCCGGCAGGGAGACGTCGCCTCTCTGCTTTTATTTAACGTCGTTATCGATGCGATCATGAGGAAATCGTTCGAAGGAAGGCGTGGTGTTCAATACGACAGAAACAACTTAATCACTGATCTGATGTTCGCGGACGATAGCGCCGTATTCGCCGACACCGACGTGGAAGCTACAGATTGCCTAAACGACATCGGCGATATTGCCAAGTCATACGGCCTAAAGATCAACGCCGAGAAGACCAAGGTATTAACAACGGACGGGTCGCCAGCTCATGTCCACCTAAATGATCTCCAGATCGAGCAAGTGACGAAATTTAAATACCTTGGATCGATCGTGAAGGAAAAGAAGACGTCGTCGTCGGCCGACGTCCACAGCCGCGTTGGCCAGGCGACTGCAGCATTTGTGATGCTCAGGTGGTGCGTTTGGAAGAGAACGAACATTACAATCAAGACAAAATTCGTCTTTACCGAACATTGATTCTTCCGATCCTCCTATATAGCTCGGAGACAAAGACATTGTTTAAATCCGATGCGAATAGACTTGAAGTATTCCAAATGCAATGCCTGCGGCGAATACTGGGAGTCTCCATCCGCGACCGCATTCGAAACGAGACGATCCGTGAATGGTGTGATCGACAACCACTGATCGACGAACACATCCAAAAACGGCGACTACGGTGGTTCGGGCACATCTGCCGAATGGATGGTAAACGGCTTCCCAATAGTTTACTTTGGCAGGAGCGACCGCCTGGCTGGCGCATCCAACGTTAGGCGCCAAAGAAAACTTGGCTGAAAATTATTGATGGGGACCTCAAGAGGAAGCGACTGACCGTCGATGGGGCGAGAAGGGTTGCAGCCAATCGAGGAAAATGGAATATTGTCGTGGAAGACGTTCGTGGTCCCGTGGCACCGACAGCAGCGTATTGGCTTCGAGGACATCCCCCTCCCCATGCGCCGGCTACGGATTAAATAATAATAAATAAATACTGCTACTCTGAATTGGATATGAATAACTATTATGGTTTTAACAATTATATAATGTAGGTGCGTAATTGAACAAAATTTACTTAAAACGAGTCAAATTGGTGGGGGAACCAGCGCCTATGACTGTGAAAGGGATAGCCCCCCCTGCCAGCAAATATTAAATGCTTATCCACCTCTAAGTCTTATAGTTTATGTTATGGTACACTTCGGAGTGTGTGCACCGTTTGATTATTTATCTTTATTAATATGCTTTTTATATCAATAATACTTAACTAATCTATCGTATTTTACTGTAGCAAACTATTAATTAAAATTCTTTGAACAAACCAACTTTTAAATAACCCCAACTTTAAAGTTCTCGTTGTAATATTGGTGTGAGTGAAAATAGACTTCATTGACTTCATAAACACTGATGTCTTCTTTTACGAAATATTCTGCAATCGATATTCATAGATTACAACCTAAAACTCCGAATATTGAAAGAATTGTTAGAAAATCATTTTTCAACATCATCTTTGGACCCCTCCACGTTTTTGTTTCGGGCTTGTACGACAATATGCCAACTCCTAAATCATCAACTCGTAGAACATAAACCAAAACCTCATCTAGCTCTTATGAAGGCTGCTGGCTTCAACATGCGCTCAGTTGGCAATGAAACTGTATCTATACAAGAGATCTGTGCAAGCCATTGCCTTGATGTGCTAGCAGCTAGCATTGACAGAAACATGGCACAATTGCTACGTGTTCAGCATTCCACAATTCTACATAGAACTTGAAGAAACACGTGAGTCTGGATTATCTCATTCATCAGAAGCCGATGGTGAGGAAGAAGACAGTTTCTTCGATCGCAGAAAGTCAACTGTGTCTGACGATGAAGTTCTTATGCAGTATCTCCAGAACCAATCAGATGACATGAACATCATTGCTGGAAATGAGAGCTTAAAGAAAATGTTTATCCAGTTGATTAGTTAGGGCAGTAGAATTTGAAAGACAATGAAATTACGATAAAATAAAGTTAGATGATTGACGAATGACCCTTACTCAGTACTTTTACTTTTTACTTTAAAAGTAACTATAAAGTGCTGTTACTTTTTACTTTTACTTAAGTACATTTTTTAGCAAATACTTTTACTTTTACTTAATTAACTTTTTGAGGCTTTACTTGTACTTTTACTTAAGTACTGAAACACAGTACTTTTTCCAACACTGCCCGTTACAGCTCATTTTCTCTTTTCCACTCTTTCCTAACTTCTTTTAGCCCATAAAACGTAAAATAGAATTGCCAAAATTTGTTTGAAGCCTTCAAATGTTGTTACGCAAACTAAATTGCCAAAATTTGTTTGAATCCTTCAAATGTTGTTACGCAAACTAAATTGCCAAAATTTGTTTGAAGCCTTCAAATGTTGTTACGCAAACTAAATTTGAATTTTATTACACAATTACCTTTGATGGTCGTACATAGCCACTTTCGGCCTGGAAAGTTTTTTGGCCCACCTGGGCCGGGGGATTGAAGTTGGGAGTCCAAACCTTCTTAACTTTCTTCCCCTGTGTGAGAACTACCTCCTTGCCAAATTTCATCAAGATCGATCCAGCTGTTTAGATTACCTTTTATGGTCGTACATAGTCATTTATATATAGACCCTGGAAAGGTTTTTGCCCCCCCCTCACCCCTTAGCCGGGGATGGGATCGGATGAATGGTGTAGCAATGCATAAAGGACTTACTTACTTACATACACACATAATCTGATTTATATATATATATATATATATATATATATATATATATATATATATATATATAGATTCCCGCTCACTCTCCTGCTCCGCTCATTTTGTGCCCGATTTCAATTTTTTTCACAACTTTCTTTTCCTGTATAAGAACTACCTCCTTGCCAAATTTCATCAAGATCGCTCCTGCGGTTTGCATTTCTATAAGAGACAAACGCACTCACTGACAGTCATTTTTATATATATAGATTGGTGAAACTATTTAATACTAAAAATAAAATATGGATATATTATATTAAATTAAAAAACATTGAATCAAAAAAATTTAAATTAGAGATAAACTATTAAAGTAATTAACAAAATTTATTTGAATCTTTCCAGCAACAGAGTTTTCACTGAAGGAACTTGTAAGCTATTGAACCTGGTGATAACAGATTTAGTAGATGAAGATGTAGTACTTCACAACAGAAAACAAGCTGTTTCTGCTCTAATGTTTGGTACAATAGCTTTCTTCTCCAAACCAGGACAGACATTTGCTCCCATAATAGGAACCCTACTTCTGTCTCATTTCACAAGTTGGATATGTTGTTTGTTTTAAAATAAATATTCAAGATTGTAGGTATTGCTTGTTAATAAGGTCTTAAGGGTAGGCCCTATGGAAGAGGAAGGTTTTTAATCGACTCTCGAAAGACTCGACAGTTGATGACAGGTTGGTCAAATCAGCCAGCAGCATGGCAGAAGGTGCGACGAGCGAAATTAGTAGCACCGTATGCCTCTACAACTGACATGCGGAGCTTGACCTGAGAGTTCTAGGTGCTACATGGGAACTCACAAATTCAGCAAGATATGCAGGCCTGGTCGTGATTGTCTTCAACGTCAGGAGTGCGATCTTGAACCTGATTTGTGCCTCAATCAGAAGCTAGTGCAGTCCAGCTAAGACCGGGGTAATATGTTCACGCTTTCTAGTTCCAGTCACAACCAGAGCAAGAGTATTGAGGACCCGTTGCAATCTGCCAAGATTACCAGCGGAAGCACCAGATAAGATAGAATTACAATAATTGAGCTTGGCACCGGCTACAGAGCCGGCGATGATACGAGCTGAGTCTTCATCAATGTAAAGGTGTAAGCTCTGATGTTGAAGTGGGATGCTCTGCAAACATTGTCCACGTGATTAATAAAAGAAAGGGTTTCGTCAAGAGTAAATTCTGTGGCTTTTAACTCATTCATGCAAACAAGGTGGCTTAAAATTTATCTAATTAATTTTAATTAACATGGCTGTTTACTTTCGACTGCACCATTTTCAACTTTCAAAAAATCTGTTGTGATATCTTGCAAGAAATTAGCATAATAAATTTTTGAATGATTGTCAGTCTAAAAGCTGGAAAATGCTCACATTCTGTAGCAGATTAAACTACTTATTAAGAATATTAAAAATATTAAATGTTAGATTAAAAATTTCTAAACTTAAATAAAAAATTTTACCTGCAAAAAAGTCTTTCCTAAATTTATGCAATGCCATGAATTCGAAAAAAAACGATGGTCCAAAACAGGTGAAAGAAAATTTATTTAAAACAAAACACACAATTGAACTCAATTGACATAAATAACTCTGAGAAAATTTGTATAGAATTATTTTATTGTAAATACTTGTGCACAAAGAATGCACCAGCGATGTTTAATGTCAGTCAATCTTTGCTGGTGCAAACATGGCCTTTAGAATGTCATTCATGCAAAAGTGACTGCCCAATTGTTGGATAAGTTAAGCTAGGATTTTCAAAAAGAGACATTTTACCTTGATGTATCTTGATCAAAACAATTTATTTTATCACTCGCTGATGTTCTAATCACAGATAAAGATGTATTTGAAGCAAGAAGTAACACAAATCCATCTGAAGATATAGACTCCATGATGATGACAGATGGTACCAACCTGTCACCTTTCTCCCCGTATCAATCCGGTGTCTTCAATATGTTGATTGTTGTACCAGTATTTTGTTCCGTACTACAACTTGCCGCTTGGAACTTCTTTAATTTACATGGAAAGAGGTTGCAACTCATCAAATCATTAAGATCAAATTTGAAATTTTCTGCTGCTGTTTAACTGTCATTATTGTATATAAATATATATATACAAATTTATATGTATATATATAATAGGCAATTTATGAATGGAATAGGAGTTATGAATGGATAGTTTATTTTTATGAAATTTATTTGTTGATTTTATTGCAATTGATGCATGTTAACTACTTACATATTTATTAGAGATATTATAAGAATCAAATCTTTTACTTTTTATATCTTTCTTTAAAGAAACAAGACAGGTTTATAGAAAAGTTTTACTTTTTATTTATTTTTTAAAAGATAATTGTATATATATGTATACTTGTACCACAGATCAAATGCAAATTTCTTTTTTAGCCGTTCCAACATCTACTCACAGCTGTTAATTCATTTTGATCAAAGTTATTGTAATAAATTGGTTAAATAATTTTTAGCCTAATTTCAGTAATTTCATTATTTTAAATCAATCACTATTGTACTTATCTGAGTGGGACAGTTTTAATAGCTTTATTTTAGAGTTGAACTTTCACGATGTATTAAACATTTAACCCGACTTGTTTCAATTGATTTTTGTGCTTTTCACATTTAATAGAAAATGAAACCATGGGCTTTATTGGAAATTCTTTTATTCCATTAATAATGTCGATCTAGAACAATTGAAGATGGAATAAGCAACAAATTGATAAAAAATTAATGTAAGCAAAATTTCAGTCACACAATTCACAGATATTCGTTCTGAATGAATATAATTTAACATAACGATTGCACTTTTGATGTAGGTACATATTAAAAATAGCATGCAATTATTATGAGTTTCATGCAGGATTAAAATCGTCGTCAGAATGATCAGGTTTTACTATCTGATAAGAAATCTGATACTCTGGATATGCCTGGAATAAAAAATTGTAATGCGTAAGACACAATAGTGAATGCAATAATACAATAGTCAATCAATGGCATAACGTTAGTCAGCACTAGCCTGTTCTCCCCTGTATACGACATATTCAGCAAACGAGAGTCCTCCTGGACTAGGCTTTCCACTGACAGAATGATGACCCGGAGGTGCATGAGCCATTTTCATTGCTGTTTGCTGAGTAAATGACTTGCCCAGTGTAACTCGGCACAGCAACATTTGTCTGTTTGAATAAATTATTGAGTAAACCTATATGGTTCCAGCAATGGTTTAATTTATAAAAATTACGGGAGTTTTATAATTTACTATTAAAAGGATATCTTAACAATGTCAAAACAAGTAAACTGGTTATGATACTAAACTATTTTTAAACCATCAGCAGATTTGATATTATTTATGACAGTTGAAAACCATTTGAAAGTAAATTAGAGCTAAATAAACAGATAATAATAATAATAACAAATAACCTGTGGCAGATGTAGCAAGATTTATCTTTATGAAGTGGACACCCGGTACCTCCCCCTATCCCGTAAACGTACTGGTTACTTTTTGAGGAATTCTCAGCAAAATAAAGACCTTCAAATGAAATTATTAACCTGGTACAAAAAACATTATAGCAATATTTGATAGCAGCTTTTTTTTAGATCATGCAATAAATATGTGTAGACAAAATATAAAAGAAAACAAATTTTGTTCAAAACTGCTGAACTAATGTACACTAAGACCAATATCTTTTTAGAATTAATCAGATACGCATACTAAGGTGATCAATGTTACCGAAAACCCAAAATAAAAAAGCACGACTCAGCATTTAATTCGTATACTATTTATAGCAACTATGAGGTTTCAGTTGTCAAGAGCCGTATTTCGGCTGTAAATCTTATACACTTTTTTCTCCTAAAATACCTGATAACCAGGTGGTGGATAGTTATAGGTGCTTTTGCATTTTTACAGTTTTTCTACTTTTACCACCATTCAAACCTTAATGCATAAAATATCTCATTACAGAAAATAAGGTATAAATTTCAGCCCTCTAGAACTTTGAAAAGTTTGCAAAAATTAATAAAAGTTTGTTGAATGAGAGAGATTGGTTGTCAAATTAAATTAAAATTATTATTTTAAAATAAAAAAACGTGAATAATGAAAACTAACCAGCTCCAAACATGCCTCCGATGTATGCGTGACGTTCATCGAATCCCCTATGAACGATTGAGCTCATGAACAGGGAACCATGGAAGAGGAATTTTTCATTTGCTTCACCATTGTTTTCTTCACTCACCTAGTGGCCATGATAACAATTAGCCATAAGGATAACTTATTTTCAAGAGCCATATATTTTTCATAATTCACAATACAAAATTATCATTTCATGAGTTATTATTATGAGTGACATAACATAACATATTATCTTTCCTCTTCAACATTGACGACGTCAACAACATTCATAAGGTTTCCATATTTCCTAATTCTTATTGTCTTAAATAATTGCATAATGAAACCAATGGTTTGATGTTTATGTCAATTTTTCAACTTTCTCTCTCCTTGATTATTACTTTTATTTCATAGTGCGGCACTTTACTTCTTAATTTATAATGCAATGTCCATTGTGCATGCAGCCTGGTCAGCACTTTCCTATGTGTGCCTGTGCTGGTGTGCGTTCTTCTTCTACAGCATAACAGACATTATATTTGTGCTAACTATATATCATTAACTTAACTTTTTTATTTGATTCTCAAAATAGGAGGGGACCATGGCCGGATTGGCCCCCCTGATCTGCTACTGATTGGAGATGACTCATAAATTCTCACGTCATCAATGACATATTGACTCATAAATTATATAGATCATGATGACATTTATCACATATATAGATCATGATGTCATCTATCACATATATAGATCATGATGTCATCTATCACATAATATGCACCATGATGTCATCTATCACATAATATAGACCATGATGTCATCTATCACATAATATAGACCATGATGTCATCTATCACATAATATACACCATGATGTCATCTATCACATAATATAGACCATGATGTCATCTATCACATAATATAGACCATGATGTCATCTATCACATAATATAGATCATGATGTCATCTATCACATAATATACACTGTCAGTGCTGGACCCCCCTCCTTTTTATTTTATTTTATTTCTAGAAATATTATTTAGTACCTTCTATCTTGCCACGTAGTCCTTTGTTTCAACGAGCCAATCAGAGAGCGTGTTAATTCCCGCAATTATTATGGGTGTATATTTCTTAGTATATCGAGATTTCTACCGATTATTTAGTTATAAAAATCTTGTGGATCATAGTCTATATATATATGTTTATAGTCTGTTAAAATTTGATATCTTAATGGTCAAGATTTAGGGAGCTAATTATATGTTTAGTATTTGTTTATATCGGTTTATCGATTATTCATTGTTATCGACCAATCAGAGTGGTGGATTTGGATTACGTAACCTATTTTTCCTTATTTAAGGGAGACTGCTGTTTGAGGAGGCTCTGCTTGGGTATTTGTTAAGAGGGAAAGTCCTGCGCGACTGTTTCCACATGGTTTTCTCTAATCTAATTAAAATTTAATAAAGTTACTTCTTGAACTTCTTCAAATAAAGTGTTTGTTATCAGTAAACGTTGGGGCACGCCATACACCATGATGTCATCTATCACATAATATAGACCATGTCATCTATCACATAATATAGACCATGTCATCTATCACATAATATAGACCATGATGTCATCTATCACATACTGACTCATAGATCATGTCATCTATCACATATTGACTCATAGATCATGTCATCTATCACATATGAAATCATCTCTTTAAAAAATCCTAAAGACTGATAGCATAATATCTACCTGGTTCCTCTGATGGACATATTTATCCCACAGCTTTTTATTTTTGACTTTTTGAATCTTGATGACATGAAATCTTGAAAAGATTCCTCCGCAGTTGTCTTTGTGTTCTTTAATGGAACTCTGCATCTGATCTTCAACTGCTATGTATTCTTGATCATCAACAGAAAGTTCAACCAGCATAGTGACTTGTTGAGGTGATGAACTATTTGCAGCCTTGCTGCCACTCCATGCAGATCCTGTAAAATGGATTTCATGAATTACAAATAAAAATTAGTTTAGATGAAAATTAGTTTTTTAGAGAAAAAAATCATTTGAAACCTCGTGCTGAAATAATTTTTTCGATTTTCTTGATTATTTTATGCCTGTGCCCGTACGGAGTAATGCCGATGGTCCTGAGTTCCTCGTGACCCATTTCAACCAGGATGTCCATAGTTATTTGCTCTCTTTCAAACACATCACTCAGATGTGAAAGACCTGTCCAAGTCATATTAATGTCAATAATAATAATAATAATAATAATAATAATAATAATAAATATATATAATTTGTTTTCACAGAAGCTCAAGTAAATGGTTTCAAAAGAAGACAACCGAAATTTACCATAAAAAAGTTAGTAATGAATTTTGACAAATCTTTTAATAACTGTGGTTTCACATGGCCATCTTTTCAATTAAAAATAGCTTCAAGACTTAAATTAACAACAAAGTCATGCAATCATCTTGATAGATAAAACTAAGTTATTCTATGTATAGTAAGCTTAATCCTGATAAGTTTAAATTAATCTACTTCGATAAGTCTTCTAAATCTCTAACTTAGCTTCCTTTGGTTTTGCCACCTCCATCTTTTCTTTCTATTTCTCTTTCTCCTCTTATTCATAGTTTAGGTTTTCTCTTTGATTCCTACTTGTCTTTAACTCCTCAAATATTATCTGTTACTAAATCTTGCTACTTCCATATATAGCAACTTCTTCCACTTCTTGATGATCCTTCTCTACAACTTCTAGTTCTATTCTAGTCTCTTCTCTCATTCTGTCTCGAATAGACTACTGCAATTCTCTCTACTATGATCTCCCTGACACTACCCTAAAGCCTTCAATTCTGTCGCACGCTTAGTTTCTCGCACCTCTTACTTTTCTCATATCTCTCCATCTCTTGTTCTTCTCCAATGGCTTCCTCTAAAATATAGGGTGATTTTTACAATTTGTCTACTGTTTAAAATTAAAAATTGTCCTTCTCCACTCTACCTAACTAACTTAATACTGTTAAGCATTCTTTTACTAAATTCTCTTTTTCATACTCTGGTCCCTTTCTCTGGAACTCTCTTACTGCATCTTTTAATAATTCCTTTTCACTCACTTTTTTTCGTCTTGGACTTAAAACATTTCTGTCGACCAGTTTATGACCGAACGCTATTAAATAAATAGGATTGATTGATAAGCAACTCCTTGAATCAAGTTGTAACAAAATCAACAACCCACAAAAGAGCTCACCTATCTTTTCAAGAAATGACCTGACAGACATATTCTCAAGGTCACTTATCAGTTCTATATTATCTGAGGATCCTTCAGCTCCACTGGAAGATGCCCCCTGAGCCAGCTGCCTCCCTTGGCAGCCAGTTGCTGAAACAGCAACTACAGATGCTGCAGTTAATATTACCTCAGTAGAGCTGTTTGAAATCGTGGCAGTACTTGTAGGCATGCTATCGGGTATTGTAGGCGTTTGAAGTTCGTCGTGTGAGCATCTAAAGAGATAAAAACACTGATATAATATTAGTCTTTTAAAATATGTAAATAAGATAATAAATGCATTTAATTTTGTTTTCCTTATTAAAACAAAAAATTTGCCTTTTAGCCAACGCAGACGGTAATTTGTTAAGATGAGAGGAAGATGATGGCGAGATAGACAGAGAAGGTGGCGATGATGATGGTGGAGGCACAACAAGAACCGGGCGTTCAATCATTGTAGGCATGGCTGCCTGTAAGATGGCTTTCATATCGTCGGCCTGTTGGAAGTTATTAAAAAAAAATCACTTGTCATTGATTGACATACCATTTATTGAGACAAAAAAACAACAGCACAATGAATTGCAATATTTTAAAAAGTGAATAATGTGCTACATCATAATTATTTTTTATTACTTTGAATAAAATGAGCTAGACCATTTCATTGTAAGCAATGATTTTACAAGAAAGAGCACCCATCTAAAGTCTTAAGATCAAACCGTATCTTTCTTGAAAATAAATAAACAAATCAACGATGACTAACACTTGCAAGATCATAAGGAGTGTTACCCTCCTGATTCTTGAGCATTGGATCAGCTCCGTGAGCCAGCTTTTAAGACAAATTATACTATCATAATTCCTTCATATTGGAAATCGCTTCATCTATATATAAAGCCATTAAAAGTTACAAGCATTCATAGCAAAATCATCAAGAAATATAATTACAAGCTTACTATTATATTACGCTTGGTTTCTTCTAACTATTTAATTATAACTACCATAGTGAAAAAGGAATTAGTATGTTTATTTATACTAAATATACCATTGCAACATTTAATATAAAGAAAATCTTTACACATGACGATGCGATGGACTGTATGCCAGTGATATTTCAGTTACAACTTTTCAGTTACAGTTACAGTTAAAGTTACAACATTTTTCAGTTTCAGTTAAAGTTATTTTTCCACAAACATTTTTCAGTTACTATTACACTTATTTATTTTTAAGTTAAAGTTACAGTTAACTGTAGATTTTATACACAGCCAAAAAAAATTATTTTTTTATTTATTTACAAAATGGTAAAACTTCGAGTTCTTTTTAAAAAAAACACGAGTTTCTAGATTTTTGGAGAGCCTGTTTCTTTTTCCTGCAGTCATATCACTGCAAACCGAGAAGATGCGCTCCACATATGCTTCTGAAGCAGGTGCAGAGATTAGGTCTTTAGCGAAGGCGCTATTAGAGGATACACTGTCTCTGAGGCTGTCCAGAAACTTAATCCAGTTTCATTAGCAGCTAATCTTTTTGAAGCCCCAAGATAGGCATTAAGTTCTTCCTCAACAGAACGTCCGTGCCTAGATTGCTTGCTCGGAGAACTGGAAGCTTGAATTTCTTGGGCAAGCCTCTTAAATCTTTTTAAAGGAGGTTGGTACAATTCATCAGAAGATGAAGATGCAACACTTGCTGGCATAAAAGTAGAATTTAACACCTGTTAAATAAATGAATAAACTATAAGACAAATCCCAAGGCCATCTAGAATTTTTACTTTAATCTACATTTTAATCATAAACCATACTTTACCTTTTCTTTGATATATGTTTTTGCAGCATCAACAAGCTTCAACATATCATCACGCATAAGGCATGCTGAAACACTTGGATCCAGTAAGCAAGCAGCTGCAGGTAAGGCATCAAATTCTGGCGATGAAGCGTCTAAAAATTTAGCAAACCTTTTTCGCAGAGACTGAAGCAACATCTGAGCCTGCAATTTTGGTAATGTTGTATCTTGGAGGTGAAGAGTTAACTCAGCTACAGCAGGAATGAGTGATGACAGAGAAAGTGTGTCAGTTTGCAGATTATCTGTCATCTCTGCAAAAGGCTGTAAGAGTTTATGTAAATCTGCAACAGATTCCCATTCTGTGTTAGTTAGAGAATCGTGTCTCAATTCTTTTAAGATTTGCTCTAAGGGAGCCCGAATCGTCAACAATCTATCAACAACAAACAGTATTGAGTTCCACCTTGTTATACAATTCTTTACAACCACTTTTCCACACAAATTTATTAATTTTTCTTGTGCCACTGATGAGATTTTGATAAATTTCACCAATCCTTTTACTTTACATAACAAGGTTCGATAAGTGTTATTCTTTTCAAGTTCCTTGACAACCAGTTGTAAAGTGTGTGCAACACACGGTAGTCTATGCAGTTGAACAATTTCTTCTAGGGATGAGTCTTCCATAACACTGTCTTCTGTCACTGAATCAAGTGCTTCATCATCTGAATAATCACTATCTGGCTCATTGAAATTTTCCTTTTCTATGTTAGCTACTTTTACAGCTTTGATCATGTTTGATCCATTATCTGTAACAACAAACAAGACTTTTGACCTGCTGATGTTCCAAGCTGTTAGAGTAGTAAGAAGTTTATCAGCCAACATATCCCCTGTATGTGGATGAGCAATCTGATGTAAATTCAAAACAACATGCACTGGTTGATTTTGGGATGGACTGTAAAATGAAGCTGACACAGCCAGATATGATGCTGTCAGGCTTTTTTTTAGACCAGCAGTCCATGCTTATGACAATATATCGGGCAAGATTAAGATCTTCCTGGATACTCAAACTCATGCCACGGTGTGCTCCATTTAGGAGTTTTATCATTCCAGATGAACCTGCACAAGAATTTTTATCTAATTTATAAAAATTAATTTAAATTAAAAAATACATTTAAACACACACTTGGCAATGAATATTTCGGATCAGTAACTGTATGGTATTCCTGAACATCCTGATTATTTAAAAATGTAGTTGGCAGACCAGTGCTTATAAATATTTTTGTCCAAAGTTCATCTCGTAGTTTGGTCTGGGGTGCATCTTTATCCCATTTTTGCTTTTTTTTCTCTCCTTGGATAAAACTTGGCAAGCTTGGTTGCGAACTGGCCGGCACTAAGAACTGTAAAAAGGTATTGATAAAAAATTCATTCTATACATTTGTCAGATTATTTATTTGAATCTTCGACTTAACAGATTTTGAATCGGAAATCTGATTTCACGGAATAGTGCAAAATTCTGATTAATCGGAGTCAGAAATATTTAGATAACCGATTTTGATATCCAATATTATTAATATTAAGTATTACTATGTATATACTAGCTATATATATATATTTATATATATAAATCTCGTGTCGTAGTGTTTGTGATTGAACTCCTCACTGAAAAAAAACTAAATAACCTACCCCCTATCCTCAGACCTACCAAATGTACACAAAAAATTTCATAAAAATCGGTTCAGCCGTTTCGGAGGAGTTTAATTAAGAAAATATTTAAAACATTTACCTGCAGTGTAGGTTGAATGAGTTGAGTGGGATGGGCATTGTCCTTTTCTTTTAATATCAGAGAATTTGCTATTTCGTTGTGCTAGCTTTTTAGGTGATTCATCAAGTTCGTTGCATTTTTTCCTTTTAAAAAGCTACCGCAGTTTTCGATCTTGCACTTTGACTTGTCAACTGATAGCTCATAATCAAAATATTTCCATACACTACTTTCTTGTTTTCTGCCACTATTGTTCTTGAACATTTTCAACGGAACGATCGCAACAGCACTATCGACTATCAATAATAACAAAAGGCCGCGAATAACTAAACAGCACCATATATACTATTTGTTAGGTAACACCAAAGAACTCGATTTTTAATAATTAATTTATTTATAAAAAAATTACTTTGCAAATATTTTTCAGTTATTAATTATTTTTGTATTATTTAACTGAATTTATTATTCAGTTACTATTACAGTTAGAGTTATTTGCCGTATTTCAGTTACTATTACTATTACACTTAACTGACCATTATTTTTCTATTATTTTCCGATTTCAGTTAGTGTTACAGTTAACTTGAATATCACTGCTGTATGCGCCTATGTGATGTGTACTAATAATAGGCAAAGAAATCAGGGTTGTTAAGAGCGGTAGCGCCGTGCTACCGCTACTGTAGCGGCGCTATTTTTAAGATAGCGGTAGCGGCGCTACTATTGGCCGACAAGATCGCTGATGGTAGCGCCGCTACATTTTTTAGCTGTTCTCAGCGCTATTCGCTACCGCTACTTTTATTCAAAAACAAAATAGGTTTTTTATATTAATTAAATGATTTCTAATGTTTTTATTTGAAGTATGCATGAAATCTGAGTCTGGTTGATTGATCGACGAGCGTAGGCGTCTCTTTGAAATGTGGAACCTTTCCTGGCCTTGCTAAAGCGAGCGTGTGCATCTCTTTGAAGTGTGGCAGAAGTGGTATACCGGGTGTTAGTGATGTTTTGAGGTATATGGTATCTGGCTGTTTGAGTGTGTATATACATACAGTTTGTACGAACAGTTGAAGGCAGTTTTTTTTTAAACTATTTATTCAATTGTCTTTTGCTTGTTTGATCTTGAGATCTTTATACGCTATTTCTTGTCCAGTTGTTCTATTTACTGTATGTGACGAATAAAATTGTTGTATATTACAACCATGTTTTCTACAAACTTGTTGATTGCTCGAGGCATGTGTGTTTTTGAAGCGTGGCTACTTAGTGTTAAATGACCGTTGCCAGATTTGACATAGCGGGCATGTGTGATGCTTTGACGTGTTTGTGGCTTTTAGTGAATGTGTACAAGTGTAGATATACGGTTTACGAGAACAGTAGAAAATAGTTTTTCAGGTGCTGTTTCAACTTTTGCTTCATTATCGCATGCTTGCTGTTTGGTCTATGGAACAAGCAAAATGGATCTGTAACATCAGCAAATGCAATCAAAACGGAGCTAGGAACTTTGCGAGGTACTCCCGGCGACACATAAAGGAGCAGATTTTCAGATTGAAAAGTATTTAGCAGATTCTGAAATAAATCTTGAGAGTTTAAAAGCGTATCCACATATCAGAAAACTATACATTTCATTAAATACTGGTTGGCCATCTAGTGCAGCCGTTAAGCGGTTGTTTTCGTTTGGTAGCAGAGTTTTCGTGCCACTGCAGTGAGCATTGTGAAATGATGATGTTTTTGCACATGGCAAAGTTTTAGTCATATAAAGAAACAAGATGAAAAAAGATTTTAATTTTTAAGTGTATTTTCAAACTTTTTAAATGGTTTTATTTCTTCTAAGTAATTTTTTCTCATTGTTATTTCAAGCCATTTAAATTTAAAAAAAAAACCTAACGGTGGATAATGATGTTGATAATGATGATATTGAAAATAAGTCAGATTATTAACTTTGAAGTGAAGAAAAATTTATGTTATTATTGAATGCAACGAAATCAGTAATACTTTTGATGTCATATAAAATTCATATACGGGTTGTTAGTGCTACTTTGTAACTTATTACAAGTCCTCAGCAGAGTAGCGGTAGCGACGCTACTAATAAATTGCGGCAGCGGTAGCGTCGTTACTAATAAGACTGGTAGCGGTAGCGACGCTACTTTGAAAAAGTAGCGTTAACAACCCTGAAAGAAATAACTAAAAATAAATAAATAATTAAAAATACTCATACTGACCAGAAGAGCACAGAGTTGAGTCCTTCCTTTTTGAGCAGCTTCATGCAGAGGAGTGAAACCCCACTTATCAACAGCATTAACACAGGTATTATATTTGATCAACAGTGAAGCGATGTCAACATGCTAGAAGAGAATGTTTGCCACAGTGGGTTAAAATAAACTTTCAATTTATTATTTATTAAATTATTGAAGTCACAAAACAATCAATTCAATGTTGAAGAATCGTCGTATTCAAATAATACAAACTTAATGCAAACTTAATGAAAAAACCTGATACCAAGAAAATAATAAAAAGCAAAAAATATTAAACTAGAAATAATAACAATAATAAACATACTCCATAAGAAGAAGCATTATGTAGAGGTATCAGACCACCTTTATCCTGGGCATTAACATCTGCACCACTAGATAAAAGAAATTCTGCAACTTCTACATTGTTGTATCCAGCTGTTTGTAATAATAACCATATATCAAATGATCAATCAGTGCTTCAAATAAATTTAAACTAATTATTCAAAAAAATGTTCAATAATCTCTCAGCAACAGTAAATATCGTTATAATGAACTCAAAGTTCTAATTGACAAGAACAGAAACAAACCAGCAAGATGAAGTGGAGTTGAATTTCTTCCTTGCGAATCTCGACAGTTGATATTTTCAGGTGTGAACAACTTCTGTACACGTGCCAGATTTCCTTTCTTGGCAGCTTCTAACAGTGCTACATCACCTTTCAATAAAATACCCAGTCATAAATAAATAGAAACTTTTGAATAGACTGAAAACAGTATTTCTATTCTACTAATTTCACTGTTAATCCTGAGATTTAAACTTAACCTATATTAGTAACTTTGTAAATTAACTTCAATATTTGGATATATATGTATACAGTAAAAGTCCTGAAGAAAGTGTCTGCTTCTCGTGTCTGTCCATTTTTCGGAGATATGCTACTATAGACCAGATACGGATTTAAAAATTCTGTTGCGAGCAAAAGTGTCTATGCTCTTAGCAGCCGCTCTTGAGGGGTCCGTTCCATAGGACTTTTACGATATATATAATATTGTGACAAGATGAAATTGATTTTATAAACTTATGTCTCTCTGACTACCACTTCCTGAACACTTGGAAAAATCCAAACACCCAATACCTCTAAGAAGATCTTCAACATCAGCATCCCCTTCTTTCACGAGGTTGAGTGGTGTGTGGCCATCCCTATTTTTCTTCGATGGATCTGCACCGTGCTGTCAATAGAAAACATTTGAAATAAGAGCTAGGTTTAAGGGCTATGAGGTTAGAAATGTGCTTCAACATGTACACTTTTTTGAATAGGATTAGTCTTAAATATATCCCATTATACAGCTTCTGTTTATATTCAGAAGTATTGTGAAATGCTACCTAGCCTCAGTATAAAATTATGATAATGCTAATGTACACTATTTTTAGCCAAGAAAATCCAAACCGACTACAAAGACTATTTAACAGGATTTTTTGCAGATAAAAACTTTATTCTTTGATAAGTTAGTTATAACAAACATCTACAAAACTATAGAAGGATTTCAGATAGCATCCACAACACCAACCCCTTCACTATGGATGGCAAGACATTATTTCACCAGTACCAAACTATTGGTCAGGTTTTTGCATTGTAAAACCAGCAAAATATGAAGTCTAAAAGAAGCCTCAATTATACTTCTGAAAGAATTTATTGAGAATTTGTCACGGTTTCTCCCACGAATCAAAATTTCAGTAGAAGAATACGATCTTGATATGATGGTTGACTTTCAACCTTCACTACCGATGTCAGCCACTTTCACTTCAATCAGATACTCTTCTCATCAATTGATATTATTGATATTGATATATGGCAGATAGGACATCAAATAACAATTTTGAAAGACAAAATATTATTACTGTTTTTACATATTTAAACTGAAACAGGAACTCATTTGTTAATAGAGCAAATGATATCACAGAATCACAAATAAGAATCTAAAGTCAGTCAGCTAACCTTCAGCAGCAATTTGCAAATGTCAAATTTTCCTTTTGCAGCGGCCTCGTGAAGAGGTGTGTACTTCCACAAATCAGCCACATTTACATTTGCATTGTACTGAAAACATTGTCATCAGTATCATCATCATCAGTGGTTAAACACTTATCCAATAATAAGTTCCTGATAAGCTTTAAAGTAACAAATTACACAAGGAGCTTACTTCAATGAGCATTTGTGTAACTTCATAATGACCGTAAGAGCATGCATTATGTAAAGGAACCAATCCCCTGAAAAAATAAAATGAAAATATTGTACATTATAATTATATTTATTGTATGTTATACTATATTATATTTATTGTATATTACAATCTATATTTATTTTATGTTATATTTATTGTATATTTTACTATATTACATTTATGGTATGTTATACTATATTATATTTATTGTATATTATATTTAGTGTGTATTATACTATATTATATTTAATGTATATTGTACTTAAATATATTTACTGTATATTGTACTTAAATATATTTACTGTATATTACTTTACTCATAATTACTATTAACATTCAGTAAGTCTGGACAAATTACTAATCCATATCTAGTATGAAAATAAATGATAAGCTATTTAAGTTCAATAAAAGACTGCTATTGATTATAAGAAGCACTCATTAGCAGGTTTCATTTCCATGTTTTTGAAAACCAACAATTTTGCCATCTTAAGAGCTCACCTGTGAAAGTGATGGAAAGATGGAGAGCGGCACAAATGTCCTTTTTAAAATTAAAAAAAAAAATATCTCACCCCTTATCTTTAGCATGAACATCAGCTCCATTTCTCAGCAGGAATTCAACAACAGCTTTCCTATTGTATCCGGCAGCAAAGTGGAGCGGTGTCGAATGCCTGCCATCTATGTCTCGACAGTTTACGGAGTTCGGATTCGTAAGAAGAAGTTTCTAAATAAGGCAATTTTGAATTTTTCAACTAACCAAACAAGTCAGGTATTAAATATCAAATAATGTTTTAATCTCTTAATAACCTTGACAACTTCCAGATCTCCAACCTTAGCAGCTTCCAAAAGTTGGATGTCAGTTTCATTAACAGATGATGGCTGGTCATCTGAAACAGAAAACAAACAAAATAAACACAAGTAGATAAACAAACAAGATTGTTATACATTAATCTTTTGCCAGTCTCAAGGTAAATAAATTTCTATACGTCAGAACTATAAGATGGCTTTTAACAGAAAACTAGTAAAAACAAATAAATGTGGATGAAATAACCAATCCTGTTTGTGATACCATGAAGATAATTACAAGCTTTAAAAGGTGCTTTTTAGTAATTAATCTTCCCAATACAATCTGATTTTTAGTAATAAATTCTTCCCAATACAACATGCTTTTAGTAATCAACCTACTTTTAGTAATCAATTATCTCAAAGTAAGTAACTGTAATAAACCAGTAGCTTTTATGTTACATTAAGAATGTTGAGCCATTTCATATCAGCCTCTTATAACATTTCATAACAAATTATAAAGTTGCTACAATTTTATTCATATCTCCTGAGTTCATCTGAGTTGCTCATCTTTCTTAAAACAGAACCTGATAATTAAAATAAAAGATAAATGTCAACAGAAAAACAAAACCCTTAAGAATCTTCTGAATATGCTCAGGAGCAAGCTGTGCAGCAGTGTGGCCTTGAAGGGAAACCAGACTTGTGTCAGCTCCATATTGAAGAAGAAGACGACACACGTTGACATTTCCATGTTTTGCTGCTCTGTGCAGTGATGACTGACCTTGATTGTCCAAAGCATTCACCTGGTTTTGATTGGAATTTTTATGCATAAGTCAGTATTTTATAAAACAAGAAAAAACTTTAAAAAAAAAACATGGGCAATGCCGGGTAGCTTTTGTTAGTCATTAATAAAGCCATATATGTATAAAAAAAACCAACAAAAACAATGCATTTAAAGAAAATTAAAAAATTACTTTGGCTCCATTTTTCAACAAAACATCCATTAAATCGAGGTGGCCTTTATCTGTGGCAATGTGGAGTGGAGTGAGAAGGCTGGATAATTAAATTAGTTTTATTAGCCCCGTAACACAATATTATTATTAGTTACAATAAATTCATTCATCCAATTAATCAGAATCATATTTTAAAACATAAAAAATGAACAGCAGCAATTTGAGTCATACTCTTTATTCTTTTCATTAACATTGGCACCCTTTCTAATGAGAAACTCCATTACTTGTTTCCTCTTTTGACATTGAGACAACACAACACAATGCTGCAATAAATTATTTAAATTAAACATTTACTAACAGAGTACAGAATTTTTTCAAACAAAGTTTTTAACAACAGAAAAGAATGCTTAAAAAAAGTTAAAGTTTTGAATTTCAAGCATCCTTTTGTGAAACATCTAATAAAAGCAAAATAAGACAACAACCAGAGCAGTGTCGAGTGTGAACGGATGTTTGAACAAGATCATCTCAGATAAGAAATTCTTCTTCAGTGAGGACAAATCACATAAGTGGCACATGTCCAAAAATTTGTTACCTTTGAATTCTTCTGTTGAACAAGAGTAAAATATAATTATGAATAAAGATATTTAAATATTGGGATCTTAAAAATCGTACAGCAAACCAACAAACCATGTATTTTTTCAGCTAGTTCTTTTGTTGCAGCAACATCCATGGCACTTTTTGAGTGGCAATTAAGCAGAGTTGGATCAGCCCCATTTGCAAGGAGAAGGGAGCAAACCTCGCCACGATTCTTTGAAGCAGCTTCATGCAGTGGTGTGAATTGCCATAAATCCACTGCATTTACATTAGCTCCATGCTAAGTGAATTAGATGTTGAATGATTTTTATAAGATTTCATTTAAAGGTTTTTATTATTTTCCAGTTTTCATATTTATGACCAGCAAATTTTCCGCTGTGGTGTAAACATTTGTGGTATCTTTCCACCTAGATATATCTTAAAGCATGAGTTTAATGTTTATGCAGATTTGGGACCAAACTGCATATCAGATTCATCTGGACTGTGATTGGTCCCTTGAGGACACATGTTCGAGTGTGTAATTTATTACTTTCTCGGTGTTACTTTAAATATAAATATTTCCTTTCATACGAGTTGTTTTAAAATAATACATTTCCATTTATTTGAGTTCTTTCAAAGTAATATTTTTTTTCATTTCAGTTGTTTTAAAATAACACATTTCCATTCATTTGAATTGTTTTAAATATACAAATATTCTCATTAATTTGAGTTGTGTACTAAACTGCCTTTTTAAATCTGCAGTATCACTCTGACACAGACAAAAGAACGTGACTCCATTCAGCAAGTTATAACTAATTCCAACAAAATAGTTAAAAATGATACAAGCTTGGAAATATACAATGGTTAAATTCCTTATATTAACTTCACTGCCAGTTGCGAGACAGGCTTGACAATATTTCACATATTATAAATTGATAATGAAACAGAAAAATAAAAAGATGTGCATTACCAATAATAAGCATAATTTAAAAGATAATAAAAATAATGCTAAATAAAAATTAAACTAACTTTCAATAGCAGTTCAGTGACTTCAAAATGTCCATATGAACAAGCATTGTGCAGTGGGACAAGACCCCTGGAATGAGATCAAAAATATCCAATAATCATTTAATAAATATAATAGAGGCAATAAATTTAATTTGTATTCAAATATATCCAAATATCAATAAAATTTCACATCCAAACTACCAATAGTGACAAATACTGTTTTTAATACTCAATGCTTTCTCGCAGAGAAATTAGATAAAGTTGAAAATATTTAACCCTTTATCTTTGGCGTGGACGTCAGCACCATGATCAAGCAACAATTGAACTATGTTGGTCCTGTTGTAACCAGCAGCCAAATGAAGTGGAGTTGACTACAAACACAATAACAAGCAATTTGCTAATAATAATAATAATAATAATTATGTTGATATGTATTAAAAATTAATTATAAAATGTATTAAATAATAATTTTAAACTTTATTACATTTTATTTATAAAATGTATTAATGATTAATTATAAAATTTATTAAATATTAGTTATAAAAGGTATTAAATTTTAATTATAAAATTGATTACATATTAATTATAAAATTTATTAAATAACTATAAAATGTATTAAATGATAATTAAAAATATAATATTTTGAAATCTATTGAATAACACTCATTATCTTCTACAAAAATTCGTGATTGTAAAAACACAATGTTTGTTATGTTATGCTCAACTAGCAGCGCAATTCTGCATTTTTACACTTCTAAAAATATTCCGTAAATAGCGTCAAGTAGGTAGGCCACCTACGAGTTCCAAAATGGCGACTCCCAGGCAGGGCTAAGCGCTATCCAGTTATATATAGAGATCAGTGTGCTAACCCCGCTAACGGTTTCTATAGTAGCAATGACTCGTCCGCTTGACGAAAAAAAACATCATTATATATTTAAATAATAAGTAAATAAAAAGAAAAAAAATACATATATATCTAATTAAATTTTTTTCTTTTTATTAATTAAATAAATAAAAGAAATATGCAAATTCTCTCTCTATCTCTCTATGTGTCCGAGCGCTATTGAACGATAGGAAATAGCGCTATACAAATTTAACTGATAGGTTGATTGAATGTCACATTGGTGACGGGTGTATTACAGCGTGAATTTAGTTAAAAGTTATAGGCATCTTTTTGTCTATACAAATAATTTGTATATACTATTTAATCATTCATATATTTAATAACTACTAATAAAAATATTTACTATTAGCTATATGACTAATTACGTCAGAAATATGGTTAGGGCCTATAGAGCCGTGATGCATCGTCCAATCACACAGCATTTCAGAATCAGTGAGTGACGAGGGCTGTTATTATATCTATGCTGATATGACATAAAATATGACAATAATTATTTTCTTTCACCTACATGCACAAAATAAGTGCAAACTGTATGACTTTTGTATGTATGTAAAGAAGCACCAAAGAAGCACCAAAGACATTTGTATCATTTCTTGAGACTTCTAAAAATCTTTTGGATTATTGCCAAAATTTTATAAAAAAAATAGATTAACAACATTTTACTTGAAAAAAATCCACTTTAAATAGATTTTAGATCTAAAGTTACTTTAAGCAATATACAGTACATGTTATTAAAAACCTTTGTTTAAATTATATGCAGTCGAATTTATAATTTTTATTGGTACTATAAAATAACGAATAGATTGTTTTCAACCAGTATTAGAGTCTGCATAAAAAACATAAATTGAATGATGAGTCAACAAATTGATTATTTTGAAATTTGATTAGATTCTACCAAGAAAATTATTTTATATCAGTGCAATAACGAAATGCATTTAAGTGGAACATTTAAGCATTAATGATGGAATGCATTAAATAATAATGATGGAATGCATTAAATGATAAGAATGGAATGCATTAAATGATAAGGATGGAATGCATTAAACAATAAAGAAGAAATACATTAATAGATAATTATCAAAAATACCTCATACTACAACTAAATGTGTCTGCATTACTCTGCATATTCCCAGCCAAAAAGATGCACAGACAATAATAATACATTAATAGACAATATACATATACATATATACTTCAGAAATCAATCAGCAATACAAAATGTTCAGTCATTTTATATACCTTTCTTCCATCACAAGCATGGCAGTTGACATTCAGTGGAGTTAAAAGATTTGCCATTTTCTCTTGTTTCCCGCTACGTGCACAATCAAGTATTTCTTCTTTTTTATAATCACCTTTAAATAATTTATTCCTTATATTTACTTAATAGAAATTCATTGTTTAGATACATGGCCATTGTACGACATACAAAAATAAACCTTTGAAATCAAAAATCTTAAAAGAACATTTACAAAAATTGAAGCGATTTTATATAAAACTGGTTACAATGATCACTAAAAGTAAATCATTTTTGCTATAGGTAACAATGTTTAGATGCTAGAGAGATTTCAAGTTTTGAAAATGAGTTTTAATAAGCAAGCCATAAAAAACCAAGTTTTTTTAACAAATCCCTTATATTTCTGAGTTTGCCAGCATTTCATTTATTGCAAAAAAATTTTTGTTAACGACATTTTTTGGAATTTATATATGTAAACATTTATTTAATTGTACATGATTTGTTTTTGTTTTAAAACATAGATAATTATTTTACATAAATTTTTTTTAATGTTTAACTTTAATAGAATACATTGTCATGATGAGTGAGCTTATATTTCAAATTTCAGCTCGGATCGATTGGATGACAGGAATTTAGTTAATTTTTCCTTTCAAAGTTTGCAAATATTCAAGCAAGTAAGCAAGAAAGCAAGCAAGACCAGCAGTGATTGTTGATATAAGGGATTAAAAAATCAGACATATTCTGATAACAAGTGAAAAGTAAAAAACCTTGTTTTTTTTTTAAATTCTTTACAATTTTTTTATTTGTCAAATAAAAGTTTTTTGCAAAATTTTTAATTTTTAAAAACTTCTTAAAGGTTTAATCGATTTTATTCTATTTTTTATTGAATATTAAATATCGCTTTCTTTAAATAAACTAAAAATTTGAAGTTTGTTTCTCTACATAAAATTTGTAATTTTGAAATTTTTTTAAAGTTTTAATTGATTTTGTTATATAATTCACGTATGTTTTGTCCAATCATTCTGAAAATTTAATATAATGTAAAGTCTGCATCAACAAATAAACCCATCAAATTTCAAGTTGATTGGATAACGGGAAGTTGGTTTTTTTGAGTGGTATAGGGTCCCAACGTATGGCTCAAGCCAGCAAACACGGCGAAGTCAATATAAAGAATTTTAAAATAGCAGCCTTGATCACATTTAAAAAAAGTTGAAAATGATAATATATGACAGTTATTGATAAAAACATTAAGCAATTCATGATAAAATCATCATGATTTATTTTTAAATCCTTTATATTAACTTTACAGTGTTTGCTTGCTTGCTTGGGTCATACGTTGGGACACATTGACCCTGAAAAAACCAACTTTCTGTCATCCAATTAAGTCGAAATTTGGTGACTTTATTTGTCCTCACAAACTTTACATTCTATTAAACTTTCAGATCAAGTTGACAAAATTTGAATGAATTATAGAATGACGGTAATTGAAACTTTAAAAAAATTTTAAATTACAAATTTTCTGTAAAGAAATAAACCATCAGTTATTAGTTTATTTAAAGAAAGCGTTATTTAATTTTTTAATTTAAAAATTCATAATGAAATTTTTTTTATTCCATATTGAATCGAAAGTTTCTTATATTTTCAATTCTCATATACTTCAAATATAAAGTATTTAAAAGGCTGGGGTTTTTATTTTTATAGAAAAAATAGAAATTTTCCTATATATCATTAAAACATAATTTGCAAACAATTAGTAGCCACCGAATTACCAAATTATAAAGGATTTTTAAAAAATGAAGTTTTTACTGTTCAGTTGTTAAAATGTCGTTTTTTCGTGCTAAGCTAGAATTAGACTTTTTTCATGTTAAAATGTGGTTATTTTGGACATAGTTTTGATCTGGATGTCCAACCTGCAAGCATCCCTTTAGTCACTTTAAATGACATGCTTAGAAAAATGTGAACATCTCTTCAGTCCTATTCTATTCCCTTCACAATGCATTAATTAAACATTAAAATAACAAAACATATACCAAACCTGTTAAGATGGTCTTGGCAACAGGATCAGCAAGATCTAAAGCAGTTTTGTTGTCAGTATTTTTAATAGAAGGATCTGCTCCCATTTGCAGCAGAACTGAAAAAATAATTAAAGATTAAATTAATATTATTTCTACCATATTGAATAACTTACAATAAATCACCTATTTGATTTGAAAACACTTTTTTACAAAAATGAAAAATAATCTCTAAAAAAGAAAGAAAAAAAGACCAATCACAAGACAAATTCTTTAATCACCTATACAGACGTCAATTTTCCCTTTGATGGCAGCTTCATGAAGAGGTGTGTAATTCCAGTTGTCTCTGGCATTCGGATCAGCGCCATTCTTGAGCAACAACTGAACAACATCGGCATGACCGAAACTGCAAGCATTGTGCAGCGGTATGAGACCACCATCATCCCTTGCTAACGGGTTGGCACCACACTGTATCAAATGTTCAACAACGTCTCTTCTTCCAAATCCTTTAAAAAATTTCTTTCTGTTAAAAATTATATAATAATTCATTGGTTTAAAACACATGTTACTGTTTTTAGACTGAATCACTAAGTGACCAAGCTAATTCATTCAAGTAAATGCTGCACGGCAAATAAATAAAAAAATAAACGAAATAAATCTTTGTTGATTCAAGCAATGTAAAAATTAAAAATTCAATGTTCCGCATGATATGCAAACACTACTTGGTGTTAACTTTGGCACGAAAGCCACAGTAATATAGCCAAGAAGAAATCCTTTTTAATAGCATTTAATTCATTTGCATATAACATCACCTTAGCCTAATACCATCTTGCAAGCTAATGCAGAAAGCATGACTGTATTCCATTTTTCAACCAAAATTTCAAAGATTGTCAAGACCCAGGAAATTTTGCCGTACTAAATCCCCACGAAAAATGGTTTTCAATTTTTCCTCACAAAACTACACACTGTGAAAAAATCCAATTACATATCCCGAAACAACATGATTTATTAGATTTATTAAAAATGAAACCAACCAAATCAGCTTGTTCAATTTCTTTTAATCAATTTTTGAATTTACTTAGTAAATTTGCATAGGAAACAGTTTTCTAATTTTCCTTACGAAACTACGTGAGACGTATTGGTCAGTGGTTTAGACACCGGCTTGGATATCCGGAGTATCCTGGTTCGATTCCATGTCCAGGCACGTAGTTTCCTTGAGCAAGAAACTAACTCACACTTCTTAGGCCAACTCAGCATTTCATCCTTCACTGGTCGATAAATGAATACACATGCACAGGGGCGCAACCAGCAAAAAATGCTGGGGGGGCTCAAGTTTGAAAAATTTGAAAAAAGCCCGCAGCAGACGAAAATTTTTTTTTGACTATCTTCAGTCTGCAGTCTTTTTTTGGTATTTTTAATAATTTATTAATGAAAGAAAAGAAAGTCTGCAAACTCAGTCTCAAACCAGTTAAAGCAATTGTAAAAAAAAAATAAGTTTATGAATAAATGTAACGCCCCACCCAAAGAAAAACTCATCATATTTGGAAAAATTGCAGGGCTCTCTGATTTGGCCTTGGAGGGCTTGCTCAAGTTTGAAAAAGGGAAAAAAGCCTGCCTCCGGCAAAATTTTTTTTTTGACTATCTTCAGTCTGCAGTCTTTTTTTGGTATCTTTAAGAATTTATTAATGATAGAAAAGAAAGACTGTAAACTGAAGATAGTCAAACTCAGTCTCAAACCAGTTAAAGCAATTGTAAAAAAATAAGTTTATGAATAAATGTAGCACCCTCCACCCCCCAAAGAAAAACTCATCGAATTTGGAAAAATTGCAGGACCCTCTGATTTTGGTCTGGGGGGCAGGAAACTGTGTGATCCCATATGCACGAGTCATTCGCGGCGCCTCTGAGGTTTCATAACACTAGAGTGCGCTTTACAAATTCTTTACTACTACACAGTGTGTAGTACACACTAAGAAAGAAATCTAATTACATAACAGAAAGATGCCTGTAATTGTGATGTCATTGAACATATGTTATGAATGGATGAAAATTTAGATTTTTCAAAACCATTCTGCACAAACTTGTACAGGAAGGAATAAATGAACAAGAATTTAATTATGCCTCACAACATGAAAGATATGTGCCTGTATTGCAGTAGAGACGAAAGTTACGCGGATAAGGAATGGGTGCAATGTCCTTCTTAGAGTCATTGGATACATCAGACTTGCATCAAGAAAAATTTCAATGCTGCTGTATGGGCTCAAAAATAGATTTTTTATGAGTTCTTTGCTTAAATTATTTTTTGTAAATACTTGAGATTTATTTATGAAACAATAAAATGTGCATTTCATTTTATATACATCGTTTCTGTTAAAATTATGAAAATATATTACATCTATGTTTATAATATGTTATTGCTACTAATGGCAAATATGTAAACTCAGAAATCTATTAAAAAACTGAACCAGCCGATTTGGTTGGTTTTATCTACATACATAATTTTTTATGTCTGCATGTATGTATCGATCGCTCAAGAACAGTTTTTGCAGATAGAGCTTCGTGTTATGTCGCACTTACTGTCTGGAGTAATCTACCCCTTGAGTTAACAAAAAATCTGTCTTCTATCAACTGCTTCAAATCTTGTTTGAAAACTCACCTCTATCGTAAAGCTTTCTGTCACTGACCGCCATAGCCGGTCCGCAACTGTGATTTTGTAATTATTACTTAACGTAATTTGATTGACATATGTTGCATAACCAACTGTTTTATAATAATAATAATAATAATAATAATAATAATAATAATAATAATAATAATAATAATAATAATACGTATGTTAGCAATTTCACATAACGTGGCAGCCGCAGCGATCAGCAGTTGATAAAATGGGTTCGTTCAGGCTGTTAATAAGAGTTATTAAGTAATTGCACACTGTAAGCCCTAAAGATCGAAAACGCTTTTACCTAAGCTTATTGTGCAAGAGAAAATTTATTTTTAGAGAGCACGTTAATAGCATAATAATAATTATGCTGGATTTATTGTTCAAAAGAAAACATCAGAAGATATTTAAGTTCTTTTAAAAGGCATGTCATGAAATGTATTCATTTTAATTTGCTTGAACTTTGAACCAGGTTCGATTCAAAGCATTGAACTTTTTTTTATATTTCTGAGCAAGTAGAGCAGCCACATTGTCTAATTAACCACATTTAATCATTTACACTGATTGAGATGCTGACTTGATTGAAATTCCTATAAAAATGATATAGAGAATAAAAACATTCTTTATTTAATATCTAACAGTTCGACGAAATTTAAAAAAAACGTCATTTTTGATGGGGTATTTCTAGTTTTTATTAAATCTGATAAATCATATCGTTTCAGAATACGTAATTAGATTTTTACACAGTGTGTAGTAGTAGTATCATGAGAAAAAATTTAAAACCGTTTTCTGCGGGAATTTAGTATGGCGAAATTTTCTGGGCTATCTTCATGAACCTACACTCACAGATTGTAATACTAAGTCACAATCATGATTATAATGATTCTTCTTTATACATATAAACACAAGTATTATAACTTACTCTTCACATCATAAAACTAAAATTAAAGTAAATGTTTGTAACAAAATGAGCTACATTGCTACATAGATAGGACACCAACATGATTGAAATCAAATATATGAACAAATCAACAAATGTAATTAATTAGTTACATATCCAGCAAACCTGCTGCAAAATGCAGTGGTGACGATTTTCTCCCAGAGATATCTTTTGAGTTAACGTTGGTTGCAGTCACCAGTTTCTTTACTTTCGTTATGTCACCATTTTTACAAGCCTCAAACAGTTCTCGGCCGGGAACCACCGATAAGGGTACCTTCGACATTAATTTCTCATCACATTCTTCACCATCCTGCAACGAGGATCCCAGAGCGCTCCTAACGGAACACTCTGCCATACAACGAAATAGTATTAAACTACTTTACTTATACTACTACACTTTCCTAGGGGGCCATCAAAACAAAAATAAACAAAGCATCGAGTAATTTTTGCAAAAACTGTAAAACAATCAAAATATACCCATCCAAAATATTTAACCAAACAAAAAAGTTCAAATGTTTACAACTGTATAAAATTTTAGAGTTTTGTTGTTTTTGTATAGTTTATTTTTTATTATTGGTAGAGGGCTGCGCTGCGCTGGTAAACCCGTACCCGCTGGGGTTTACCTGTACCCATACCCGACCTGTTTTTTTCGGAGACGGTCGGGTAGGGTAGACTACAAACTAATAACGAGTACAGGTAAGGTATCAATAGGTACGGTTTACCCGTATAGTTTTAATGTTTTTCTTTCAGACTAGTATCTAAAGTACCTAAGTAGCTAAACTCAAAAAACTATTATAATTAGGAAGTTTGGTGTATGATAGTGACCCAAACTCAAAAAACCATTATAATCAGGAAGTTTAGTGTATGATAGTGACCCATGTCCATGTTGAGCCTTTACTGTTCAGTTTCATTCATTTGATGAAGCTGACGACAACGGATAACAGCTTTTCTTGCCAGTATCAAACGCAGAACTTGTTTCTTTGCAAAAAAATTGTAATTTATCTAAAAAGTAGTCAATTTTTCTTCTAAATTTAGTTAATTTGTAGTTTTTCTTACTTATTACTGGTTTAAAACGGCATTTTTCATTGCATTATTATGTTGTTAAAAATAATTAGTACATCTTAAAAAAATACATTTTAAAATCAACGGGAGGGTCATGGACTTCGCCGGTCCACTCTGGATACGGAAACATTTAGAAGACATACATACATACATACATACATACATACATACATACATACATACATACATACATACATACATACATACATACATACATACATACATACATACATACATACATACATACATACATACATACATACATACATACATACATACATACATACATACATACATACATACATACATACATACATACATACATACATACATACATACATACATACATACATACATACATACATACATACATACATACATACATACATACATACATACATACATACATACATACATACATACATACATACATACATACACAAACACATACATACAGACATACAGACATAGGAAATTATGTATGTAGATTATTAAACATCCTATGCTGCCACCTAGCAAAAAAACTAAAAAATAAAAAAGTTATAATATTTTGAAAATTCAACGGGTTAAGGTTTTCCACCTTGCGAAAAAACTTAAAAGTAAAAAAATAAAAATACATTTAATCTAACAACTCAAATGCTTACAAAATTTCACCCATCAAAAATGAAAAAGTAGAAAATAATTTTAACATTATAAAAATACATTTAAACAAATAAAGGAAAAAAGATTTTTTCAACACAAACTTTGATTTCAACTACACTCGATTTAGAAATACGAAAAATGTTCAAATAAAGTTTTTTTTAAATACAATCATGTATTGTCATCCAATATAAAGCTATGCTGAAAGTTTCAGCTTCCTAGCTAGTCAAAAAGCTGGTTAAATTTTACTTGCAAGATTTGCGTACAGAAAAAGACACACACACATACACAAACAGAGATTGTAACCTAAATAAAAGTTTGTAAAAAACAACGGTTTTCTTGCGCACTAAAAAGTATAAAATAATATTCCTATGAGCCTGGCAGATTTTCTTCACATTATGATTACATACTTTATAACAGTTTCTAATTCATATACAATGAAAAACGTTGGGCGCATACTTGCTATAACATCAAAACTTTAGTAAAACAAACAGTTATAAAAAATAATGCGCCCAACGTTTTTCGTTGTATATGAATTAGAAACTGTTATACAGTATGTTACCAAGCCATAATGTGACAAAGTTATGGTTTACTATCAAAACCGCGAAAACATAAGGGCGAAAACAAAAGGGCGAAAACAAAAGAGCGAAACTAAAAAGGGCAAATGCTAAAAACAGCGCACGATAATAAGGGCGAAAATGAAAAGGGCGAAACTAAAAAGAGCGCACAATAAAAAAAGCGAACGTCAAAAAGGCGAAAATAAGTTTTTATTAACTATAGGATATGTTATCTATATATAGAAAAATGAATGTTTGTATGTATATATGTATATATGTTAATGGCGTTTATGCATTGCTACACCATTCATCCGATCGTAATGAAATTTTCACACAATCTTGAGAGTCAAGGGGAATCAAATATAGAGAAAAAAATTTTGAAATCCGTCACAAAATGAGCGGAGCGGAGCGGGTGAGCGAGCGGGAACTATATATATATGTATGTGCGTATGTATGTGTGTATGTATGTATGTGTATGTGCATGTATGTGTGTCTGTGTCTGTGTTTATGTATGTACTAGCGGAGATACCCGGCGTTGCCCGGGTTTTTTAGAGGTTTTTCTAATGTTTGTCTCTTTCTCTCCCGTTTCCTTTCCCACCTGCTTTCCCACTCCTGTTCGCTTTCCCGTTTTCGGTCGTTTTCCCGCTGCCGGTCGCATTCCCGCTCCCGCTCGCTGTCCGTTCTGTGTCGCATTCCCGCTCCCACTCGCTGTCCGTTCCGGGTCGCTTTCCCGTTTCTATAATAGACAAACTAACCCACAAACATTTATATATATATATATAGTCTTAGCAAATCTATTTTACGTTTTATAGGCTAACAGAAGTTATGAAAGAATGGAAAAGAGAAAATGAGCGTGAACGGGGACGGGAACGGGAGAGCAACCGTGACCGGGAATGGGAGAGCAAGCATGACCGGGAACGGGAGAGCAAGCGTGAGCGGGAACGGGAAAGCGACCGGGAACGGGAAAGCGACCGGGAACGGGAAAGCGACCGGGAACAGGAAAGCGACCGGGAACGGGAAAGAACGGGAAAGCGACCGGGAACGGGAAAGCGACCGGGAACGGGAAAGCGACCGGGAACGCGGAAAGCGACCGGGAACGCGGAAAGCGACTGGAATCGGGAGAGCAAGCTTGGAAGGAAACGCGAGCAAGAGAGAAAATCGATAACAAAACTTCTGAGCGGGAAAGCGACCAGGAGCTGGAAAACGACCGAGAGCGGAAAAGCGACCGGGAACGCGACGAAAACGGGAAAGTGGAGAAGGAAACGGGAGCGAGAGGGACAAACATTAGAAAAACCTCTAAAAACCCCGGGCAACGCCGGGTAACCCCGCTAGTCTATAAATAAAAATGACCAAAGGAAGAAAAAAAAAGCTAGAGTAAAAAGCCAGCAAGTGCGGAAGCGCGAGCGAAATGGGGCAAGCGAGTGAGAGAATGAGCGGGAACGGAAAAGCGAGTGGCAGTAGGCGTGTGAGCGAGAACAGGAGAGCAAGCGGGAGAAAAAATAAACAGAAGGAGAGAAAAGGCAATAGAAAAAATTATGGAAAAATTTTTAAAAACGAAGAGCAACTTTGCTAATAATTTGAAATTTAACCATTTGAAATACTCCCCATTGCCGGGTTTTTTATTACCAATGCTTTTATTAACTCGTCGGCTCTGTTTCTCTGTCTGTTTCTCTGTCTGTTTCAAATCTTGCAATCAATTTTTGAGTCACTTCCTGATGGTAGATTTTTTTCAAATTTTGCATACATGCTCAAGATAGAAGACAATGCAATATTCAATTATTAGTTTTACAATAAGTCAATTAATTTAGTTAATTTTCTTGAGGATTTTATCGAGGGGTTTCTTGAGGGTTTTCTTGAGGGTTTTCTTGAGGGTTTTCTTGACCACAAAACGCTAACCGACTGGCAGACCATTTTACCAAGTTAACACGAACCACACTCACTGACCGCGATTCTCAAGCGTGTACGAAATTTTCATGAAAATAGTTGAGATATTTAAATTTTATGCTTTTTGATGATATTTTTATTATTATTACCAATGTTTTTATTAACTCGTCGTCTCTGTTTCTCTGTCTGTCTGTTTGTTTCTCTGTCTGTTTCAAATCTTGCAATCAATTTTTGAGTCACTTCCTGATGATAGATTTTTTCAAATTTTGCATACATGCTTAAAATAGAAGACAATGCAATATTCAATTATTAGTTTTACAATAAGTCAATTAATTTAGATAATTTTAATTAATTTCGATATTTCGATATAATTAAGATATTTCGACTTTAACATAAAATAAAAGAGTAATATAAGAAAAAATTGATTGCAAAATTTGTGTTTTAATTACATATAAGAGCATTGGTTTTAAAAATTCGTTTTTAATTTACTTGTTTCTATCTCTCTATCACACACACACACATGTACACACACGCGCGCGCATAAATTAAGCCTCTCTTTTGTCATATCACATTCTTACACTTTCACTATCTTTTTTCTCTCTATTCTCTCTATTCTCTCTTTCTCTCTCTCTCTCTCTCTCTCTCTCTCTCTCTCTCTCTCTCTCTCTCTCTCTCTCTCTCTCTCTCTCTCTTTCCCACTTTTCTAATTTGTCTCTTTCTCTCTCTTTTTTTTCTCTTTCATTCACGCACGCACGCAAATAAATGAAGTTTTTTCTATCTTTCTCTTGATTCCATGATCAAACAAATCATGATTAAACGTATATTTTAATTGCGTATATTTTTCAACTTTTTAACGCTATATAAAATGTCCGCAATCAAATTGTTCCCAGTTAAAATTTCCAGAAATATTTTAACTAAAGTTTAATTTGACAATGTAGTTTAGTTTATAATATTATTTTTTCTTGTTTATAGCTCTACACTGCTGGCCCTGCTGGGTATAATTTGCTCATCACTTTTTGCACAGAAGCTGTAAAATTATATAGATTTTTACGTAAGGAAATTTTTATATAACCAACTTGTAGACCCCTCAGCCGCATTAGTAACCGTTTCACGGCCGGCTTAGCACGTTTTGCGGCCTAATTTACGGCGAGCCGAGGTTTTTGCGGCCGGCGGCGGCTAACTGTTTTCGTGGCCGGCGGCGGCTTAATTCTCGGCTTATATTTAATTTACCACTTGGAAATCAGAAGTTTCAAAACGCAAAATTGTGAAAATTTGAGATGCCCTAAAAAAAACTTTCAATCACTATTTTTCCTAAGATGTTTCAATATCACCCATCATTAGTAGTGCTTTCAACTCATTAAAATTATAAATCACACCCCTGCCCACTACTTTTTTCAAAAATTTATCCACCTAATGCAAACTGGCAAATAAACTCCGCCTTGCTTTTGCAAGCCAGTCCCAAGCCTGGAGAAAGGAGGAGGGAAAAGTTAAAAGGATCAAATTATGATCCACGACTGGTAGTACTTAGGTGCTTCTGACACAGCCGTTTCAGTCTTAAAACACTTGGTGTAAAGGACTATAAACTATTATAAAAATAAAAAAAAAACTGGCAAATACCAGAACTCTAAATCATATATACTCATGTCCATGAGTCAAAATATTAGTTTTTCGAAAAACTCAGCCACTGAACAAAGTTTCAAAGTCAAATCTTTTTTGTTTGTTATAGTTTATTTTCCAGTAGAGAGAGAGACACACACACACACACACACACACACACACACACACACACACACACACACACACACACACACACACACACACACACACACACACACACACACACACACACACACACACATATATATATATATATATATATATATATATATATATATATATATATATATATATATATATATATATATATATATATATATATATATATATATATATATATATATATATATATATATGCATCATTGTGGTAAGTTTATTGCAAGTTATGTAAAAAACATATTTTATTCAGCTTAGAAGGGCAAAGACTTGATCGCTTCCCATTGCAGATTAACCCTGCCACTGAAAATAAACATTCAACTGGGACCGACCCTGAAGACATGCCAAGAAACAAAGAAGCAAGTTGCTGCAGTATGGGATAGGTCTTAACATTATCTGCCCAATAGGAGAGTGGATTTGCTGAATACTTTGCTATTAAATCTTCATCACTTATAGTGCTTGCTAGATTTATAACTAAAAAAATTTTTAAAATCACGGCTAGCTGCGATTTTCTCGGCCGGCGAGGCTTATTTTTTTTGTGGCCGGCTTGCAGCTAAGCCCCGATTTTTGCGGCCGGCGGCGGTTTAGCACTTTCACGGCTCGGCTCGGCCGGCTAAACCGACGGCTGAGGGGTCTACCAACTTGGTACCAAAAATACATATCTATAAATCAGGGACGTAAATTCAGCATTTTTCAGGGGGGGGGGAATTTTTTGGCCACTATATAGCTTACTGACAAAGTTACCCGGTGTTGTCCGGTGTTTTTTTGCTTAGTTTTTTCTATTTTTTGCCAATGAAACATCAAATAAAAAACAGTTTTTTTTTATTAACTAAGTCTGCCTGCATGCCAAATGTTGCTCCTGCGGCTTGGGTGTAATAAGCGAATGCTCCCTGTTGTTGTTGTTGTTTATTTAAGTCCTTGTCACTTTTTCAGCGTTTAGGACCAATACCAACACACACAATGCTCCCACACACACATTACTTTTTATATCTATATAAATACGTAGGTACAATCAGGGAGGGGTAGAGAGATGCATTCTTACACCAGAGTATCAATTGATACTTTTTTGGGTATAATACCCATTTTTTTGAAAATGACAGTAGACAAATACATCTGACTACCTTTCACCGGTCATCAGTTGTTTTTTTTTTCAAAGAGAATGTGGAAAATTTCTGGATCCGCCACTGGGTATAAAGGGCGTGAATGATTTAATCATATTGCAGGGGCAAGTACAGGATTAGTAAAAAAAGAGATGTCCAAAATGGGGTGTGTAGAATTTTTTGTTTTATTTTTGTGTAATAAATAATAATAATTTTGATGTAGACAACTATGAGGGAAGCAACATTTTATCAGTACCTTTAATAGGGTAAAGTTCCATTAGTTGGCTGATTGTATTTTGGCACAGAAAACAGCTAAGCTTTAGACCAACGCTGATACACAATTTATTACTTTGCATTTATTGGTAAATCTAGTATCGAGCTCAGATATATAATTGTCTACACACGCAAAAAAGATTCCATTACGCATTAAGTATAGTTAAAATTAACAATTTAAATAATAAACTCTAGGTGAAAAAAATTTAAATTTTGGAAATCAAGGGGAAGGCAAATTGTCTACACACGCCAGAAGGATTCCAATTCGCATTGAATCATCATTAGGTCAAGTAAAGTTAAAATTAAAAAAAAATATGTAGTAAACTCTAGAAAAAAATTCAAACTTCAAAAATCAGCGGGGGAAGAAAATTCCTCTCTGCCCCCCACAATTTACGTCTCTGCTAGAAATTCAAGTTTGAACTGTAATTAGGTAGGAAGTTTCCCGACCGTGACCATTGCATTAATGTGTTCACAGCTATGAGAAAGAAAGAGAGAGAAAGAGAGGAGAAAAAAAGAGAAAGAAATGGGGAGAGAGAGAGGGGGGTTAAAGAGACGATTAACTGTTATAATATCTACAAAATATTTAGAACACCCCCGCTACAATATCATCATCATCTAGGGAAAATGAAATAAGAAAAACACAAATGAAAGAAAGGAAAGAAAGAAAGGTGAAAAGAGAGGAAGGAAAAGCAAGAAAGCAGAAAAAAGAAAGTTTGTCTGTGTCTTAGTGTTGTATGCTAAATTTTTTATTATAAAATTTCAAGTTTTCGCCTTTTTGATGTTCGCCTTTTTTTATTGTGCGCTCATTTTTAGTTTCGCCCTTTTCATTTTCGCTCTTATTATTGTGCCCTCTTTTTATTATTTGCCCTTTTTAGTTTCGCCCTTTTGTTTTCGCCCTTAAGTTTTCGCTCTTTTGATAGGATACCAATGTTATTCAGAAATTCTGCCAGGCTCATAGGAATATTTTTTATACTTTTTAGGGCGCAAGAAAAACGTTGTTTAACAAAAATGAATTTTTTATGATGTAAACATAATTAGGTTATGAATTTGATATGTTTATTTGTATCCAGAGCGAAAATAGAAAGAAAAGCCTAGCTGTTTAATATTCGTATGTATGATTTATATACAATTTATATTTACTTAAACAAAACATTTTTTTAGTTTATTCAATAAAGTCAATAATTCAAAAATAATCAATGCGCCATAGAAATGGAATTGGTTTATAGTAACACCTAGTAGACATTTTGTATATTTGGTGTTGTTTTGTGATTCCGAAATTTTGAAATCGATTATCGGCGCATTTTTGTTGAAGGATTAACATATTATTTCTTGGGTTGTGTAAGACGTTCAATTTTTTCAACTGGAGGACAACGGGATTTTTTGTGAGTTTCTTCATTATATTCTTACTATTATCTCCTACTTTGATGTTAGTACAATATTTACCTGGGCGGCAAACAATCATTCCACGTGCCGATTTTTTTTATATTTTATTTTCGGCATAAATTTTTCATGATAAATATGCGGTATTGATGTTCTGATCTCTGTAACTAGTTTTATTTGCGCTTCTCAGAGGCTTTGTTTGATAGCGATCATTACGATCATTACAGGTCAAGCCTACAAGTGTTACATTCACCTTCGCCATTAACTTTTTCTTATAGATAAATATAGATATGTTGGGTCAAAGTTCACTTTAGGTACTTTAGTTATGTTTACCATATTTGTTGTGTTATGAATAAAACAATTTAGTCAAGTTATGTTGTTTACAGAGCTAGCTGAAAATGTTCTTTTTGTTTTTAGGCTTTTGAAGATTTTTGTTGCTTTTTAAGGTGTAAAAATGTGCTTAGTTATGGTAAAAGTACACTATTAGTGCCCCCGTCCGAAAACGCAATATAAACAAATTTGGCTCCACCCCCTACATTCTAAGCTCCACCTGCATAGATATAATATTCTAATTGGTAATATATAAATTGGAATACATTTTGGTTATTTATGGTTTTTCAGAATTTATTAATAAACTAGCGGGGTACCTGGCGTTGCCCGGGGTTTTTAGAGGTTTTTCTAATGCGTTTCTTTTTCGCTCCATTTCCTTCCCACTTGCGTTCCCGCTCCCGGTCGTTATCCGTTCCCTGTCGCTTTTTCGCTCATTCTTTCGCTCTCAGTTGGCCCCCCTTAGATCGATTTTGCATACATACTCACACACATACATACATACATACATTAATACATAATCCCGTTCCCTTTCGCGCTCATTTTCTCTTTTCCACTCTTTTCTGACTTCTTTTAGCCTATAAAACGTAAAATAGATTTGCTAAAAGTTGTTGAAGCCTTCAAACGTTATTACGTTAACCAAATTACCTTTGATGGTCACTTTTACCTTTGGCACTTTCGGCCTGGAAAGTTTTTTTTAGCCCACCTGAGCCGGGAGATCGGATTTGGGAGTCTAAACCTTCTTAACATTCATCCTCTGTATGAGAACTACCTCTGCCAAATTTCATCAAGATCGCTCTCCCGCTCCGCTCATTTTGTTACCGATTTCAATTTTTTTCACAAAAACCTTCTACCATTGCCTCTAAACTTGTGTAAAAATTGCACTACGATTGGATGAATGGTGTAGCAATGCATAAAGGGCATCTATACTTATATACAAAATCTCATTTATATTATATATATATATATATATATATATATATATATATATATATATATATATATATATATATATATATATATATAGATTCCCGCTCGCTCTCCAGCTCCGCTCCGCTCATTTTGTGCCCGATTTCAATTTTTTCACAACTTTCTTTTCTTGTATAAGAACTACCTCCTTGCCAAATTTCATCAAGATCGCTCCAGCAGTTTGGATTCCTATAAGAGACAAACGCACAGACACTCATTTATATATATAGACTAGAGATAGCCCGTCAAAAATGACGGATTTTAAAAAAAATCCTATTATATATTATTTTAGGCATTGTACAATTGCGTAATAACTTTTAATACACCCAAACCACCTCAGCCGACCATGCCTCACAACATCTGCAACCCCCTTCAAAACCAGTCGCCCATACAGTTCGGTACTGCGTATTCTGTTTTTGAGACTCACACCACACATCCACCGGATTGTACAATTTTATTTTTTTTACTGAAACTGTATTTTATTTTTATAATAATTAATATTTAAAACACTCACTGGTGCAAAGATGCTGCTACATTGTGATTTGGCGCCAGCAAATCTTTGTCCGTGTAAACACGCCTTAAATTAAATAAATAAATTACTTATGAAAGGAAATCAATAAAGAATATGAATCACACCAACTTTTTGTGGTATAAATAAATACTACATTGAACTCATCAGACCTATTACGTAATGAATCAGGCCTATTATGAAACACATAAGTTCCATGGTTTGACCCACTATATGTAATAAATCTTCCATTAGACTTGTTATCATTTAACACCTAAGAACTGTTATTCAAAGCACAACAGGCCCGATGCGTTGGCTACTAGGACCCGGTCGGGCTAAACACAGCCTTAAGTTTAACTCGCTCAAACAATATAATGATGATAGATTGTAAGTATTCTCATCTTTTTTTCTTGGGAAATTTGTTGAATTAACAATTAATATCTAGTGCGATAAGAAATAAAACAGTGTCTTTGTTGTTGAATGACACAAAGGAAACAAATGTGGCTTATGGGAAAACCCTCACACAACCATGATGGCAACTTTCCGAAGTAAACAAATACAAAAAATGGTGATGATGACAGTGACAATAGCAAGAACGAAATTAGTAGCTGAAGTGTGCCTGGTAATTGAATGAGTTATTAACAGATGAAAATGATAATAGCACAGACAATCAAAACCTTTTTGTTTATTGTTCTAGGCAGTACATAAAAGAAGCATGTATTCTACAGCACTTTCTTCTAAAAGATTCAATCAAGTATTAACAGTATATTTATCAACAGCTTGCCTTGGCTGTCAAGAAATTCTGTACTGCCTCTCCTTCCAGTGTGGATAGTGAGAGAACATTCAGTTCTGCAGTCCTTATATACAATGACCATTGATGTAGCTGTACACCGGCCAAAATTGAAATGCTGTTGTTCCTAAATAAGAATCTCGAAGAACTCAATTTGACTACTAATAGCTACTAAAATTTTGACTACTAAATACTATTTAGTATTTACTGTATCAATTAGTATCAATCTATTTATTTTTTATATCTATCTGATTTTATTTTTAATTAGTTGTACAATCGTACTAATAATTGGTTTATTCGAATTTTACAGTGCCTTGTTTAGTGTTTATACAATATACATGTTACATTTTTGACGACGTAAATATTTGCATTCCTGATGTTTCGGTAGTAAGTCCGATGTCTTACATGCATTGAAATACAAGTCTGATGCCTCAGATAATAGTATCGATGCGTTGGTTATTAGGTCTGACACATTGGTTATTAGGTCTGATGCCTTACATGCCTTGTATTGTCAGATGTGTTGAAATACGAGTTTGACACATTAAAATACAAGTATGGTGCATTAAAATACTAGTCCGACATGTTGAGTATTAGGTCCGTTAACTATTAAATTAGGCTTGGTTTTTAAGTTATTCATGGTTTCATCAAAATTGGCCGGATTTTTGTGTAATTTTTGCTAATTTATTCACCTAGTTTACATTGTGATGTTATTACGAAGTTTCAAAAGCAGACGACAGTTGTTGCTCGATGAAAATACATTTTACATTTTCTCATTGCTAACCCATCATCTGAGCCCAGAGTCAAAGGCTTGAAAATCGTATTTGAAAAAGAAAAATCACCGATTTCCAACAACTATTGTCTTCTCTAAGCATCTACTTAAGAATGTCACTGTAGCTGCATACTGTATAGTTATAGCTCACATTTCTCTAAAAACCGATATATATATATATATATATATATATATATATATATATATATATATATTGCAATATATATATGTATATATATATGTATATATATATATATATATTGCAATATATATATGTATATATATATATATATATATTGCTTAATTAAATATTGTTTTTAAGTTAATATTAAAAACAAATCTATTTTTAATTATTTTTTTTAAATATGATTTTCGTAGTAGTTTGGTTGTCTGCAACAGGAATATGGTAGAAAAATCATGAAACTTCCATGTTATAGTTAGATATCCAAAGTTTTATCATAAAAAATTATATTATAAAAAAAGATGTTTAAAAACGCGCTTTTATTTAAATGCACTAAAAAGGATAAAATAAATTGTAAACATAAAAGCATGGGGCGCTTTCCTTTGCACTCATAATTGCGTCCCATATATATAGATTCTATTGAGCTGGAAACATATCTCGTGGAAACGCTTCTATCGATGAATGCGAATATTCTTCAAATCTGGATAGATAATGACAATTGCTTTACATAAATGTCTACTCTAGTACACAAATATCTGTGCATACCAACTCGGTACCTTTCGAATCTATGTTTTTGACTGCTGGTCATATCGTAAATTGGAGACGAGCATCATTATCTCCAGCAACTGGAGCTGGCTTGTAGTCTGGAAAAGTGATTTAGATATAACCATTCTTTGTTTTTAGTTTTTCCATAATTTACTTTAAAAAATAATCTTCAATATTCATTAAAGACAATGCAAAATAGCAATTTAATAAGACAGAAATAAGTAAAAATTTGTTTCTTAAACCTGTATTTCAATATTTTTTTTGGGTCAAATGGGTACCAGCCCGAAACGGCCACGGGTATCGGGTAGGCTTTTTTGCCAAAAACGACACCTCTAGTTATATATAGCATTACCAAGTTTTTTGCAATCAGTTATTTTTTTAGCCAATTTTACAGTGCTTTGCTGTGAGCTTTGTTTGGTTTTGTAAAAAAGAAAAACTTTGACCAGTATGATGAATTTGCAGTTGCTGAACAGTTGATAAAAGAACAAATGCTGATCACTTTTCAAAATGTTGATAAAATTGCAGTTGCTTTTTAGAGATAATGCAGTTAAAGTGAATATTTATTTGTGAACAAAATAATAATAATTAGTTTAAAATTTGATTTTAGAACTGTGGGACACTGTTTGAAAAAGGCAAACAAAATATGGATGAAAGTCAGCCCAGCATGACGGTAATTTGAATGCTGGCTGGTCTTTTTATTCTGAATTTGTTCATGTATCTTGTTCGCATTAAATACATATGATAGATTTAAGAGTTAATCATAACTGGAGTGGATTTTCACTTATAAGTATTTTCTGGTTTAAGTTGTGCTACAAAAAGTTTAGAAATATTTAAATAAGCAGTTTTTTGAATATTGTGTTACAAAGACAATTTATTTCTAAAACCCTATTCAATGCAGTTTAACTTTGATTGAAATACTAGATTTGTAAAATAGAAATAAATTTAAATTATGAAAAAATCTTAATAACTACATGATCGTGTCGGCAACTTTTTAATCAATATTTTTTCGGGTAAAGAAGTTTGAAATTTAAACTGTCTCCAGCTCTTGTCGAAACATAATTTCATTTTTTGAAACAGCTTTGCAGAAAAGACTGGAGAAATGGATTAGCAACTGCAAATAAGAACTGTGTGTCTGCTAGAAACTAAAAAAGTTTAAAATTTGCTCTGCTGCAAAACCCTTTTTGAACATTTTCTTTGATGTTAGAGCAATTGGAATGATTTTTATAGTAGGATTGTAATTCATAATCCTATTATATATATAATAAATATTATATATATATATATATCTCACTTTGTGTCGTTTCGTTTTGCGTTTTTTCGAAGTTGAGTCGCTGCTGAATTAGTACTAATTTTCATTGTGCGTCGTTAGATTTTCAAAGTTGCGTTGTTTTCGGTTTGAGTCTTTACCTCTTTTTTTTTAATTTTTTTATGAAATTTTCTTTATTTTTCTAAAAGATGGCACGACTTTTGTTTCTAATTGCGCCATGCCATCAATAGAGTAAATCAGACCGAAACTAGGGACACATTTTGAAAATAGAAAATCATAATTTTTTTTGCGTTATTTCAATTTGCGTCGTGTTTTTCTGGAACGTATCCACGACACAAAGTGAGGTCTTGGTGTAAATTAATCATATATTCATTCATATTCTTCCTAATTCACATTCATATTCCCTCTTCCTTACTCCTATTCTACTTCTAATTCGACTTATTGTTGCTGTAAAAATCATTCCAATGGTTCTTGGCACAGAGTTTAAAAGTGGAGATAATTCTTTCCAAACTAGAGATAGCACGACAAAATTGACGAATTTTTTGAAAATTTCATTATTTATTATTTTTCGATTGCAGCGCCACCTTTTTATATCTTTAGGTCTGACAGTGTACAGTGAAATATCTTTTAATATTTAAAAAATATACCTCGCTTAAATCATATAAAAAAATTTACCCCACTTAAATTATATAAAAATTTATTTATATATGTATTTATTTATTATAATATATAAAATAATTTGCCATAGATAGCAAATCGTCACGCAAAAACGTCTTACACATATATATATAGTAGCTATAAATGCAATCCATACATTTAGATATAAAAAAGCAAAAAATTTATTTATTTTTAGGTGTCATTTTCATTTGTTAGAATATTTTACATGTGCATTTTTGTATGAATAAATTGAATTAATTTGCCTATGTATATGAGCACCATTGTGATGATGCTAATTTTTGTGCCACAAACAGGCACTGTTAGTATAACGATAATCATTTGCACATAGACCCAAGAGTCAGGTATTTTAATCTCGCCTGCATCACCAGCGTCTGGAGAGGCAAGGGTAGTCGTCTATAAATGGTTGCTTCTGGTTGTTCTGTAAAATGGGTCCATAAGTCAGACAAAGTTGGATAAGGGATTTGTGGCCTAGAAGTCTAATGTTTAACTCCACGTTAAACATTGTCAAACTTATTTATAATATATTATTACATTAATATTACTACAAGTAAGTTTTAAAAACATAATTTTCTATTTTTAATTTTGTCTATGAAAATTGATTTGTTTTTTTTCAATGTATAGCTATATAACAAATGTTTATATTATTTTAGAATTCTCAAAAGTTTGGGAATCATATGAAAGTGAATGAAGGATCGAATAGCATGAGCCTGGACCAGGAAGTGTTAAGACCAAAACATTATGGTTACCCATCGGTTGATGGCCTGCCAAAGTATCCACAAACAAATCAACTTCAGTACATTATTAAAAATGTCATAAAATCAATGATTAAACACAAGTTAGCAGGACCATTTTTGAAGCCAGTTGACAAAAAAGTTTACAGTGTAAGAAATTAAATTGAAAAAAATTAAAAGTTTTAAATGTTTAAGCTAGGAGTGCACAGATTCATTTATTGGCTATTTTGCCATTAATCATTTTGACACGTTTCATGATCAGTAAGATCGAATTATTGTTTTTTTTTCTTATTAGTAACTGTGGTAGATATGCATTAAGTCCAAACTTGTTCAGGATTTAGATTTTGACTTTAATTTTAAAATTGTGAAATAAATAAATGCTCATGATGAAATTAATTAGATAAAAGTAAATACAATTAGGATTTTATATTGACTACAATTTGACTATCAAAGTCCACTTTTGATTGGGATTGCATATTATATAAATGTATGAAATGAAATTCTGATTAATCAGAGTCAGACAAGGCAAGATAAATTGATTCAAACAGACAAATTATTTGAATATCCAACTAATTGAATCGTGCCTTGATTAACTTCATTTTCCTGTAAGAAAAATGCCTATTAGTTATGACCTAATTTATCAGTGCACCCCTATTTCTAACAATGAGACATGGTTGAGTATTAAAAATTAAAAAAATATGAAACATGATGTAGTCAGTAAACTATTTTTTTCTCAGGACTACTACGACATTGTCACAAAGCCCATTGATTTGAATTACATTAAGAAGAAGTTGAATGGGAAACATTATCAGAGTTCTACAGATTGCATTGCAGATTTTAGGCAGATGTTTGCCAACTGCAAGACATACAACCAAGACAAAGATGATGTTAGAGCTTTATAATTATATGATATGCATATCATATACAGGGTGGCCCAAAAAAAGTGAGAACATCTCATAAGATGTGACCTAATTACATCAAAATTAGTGGCGTGGAAGCTTAGAAAAAGTCGTTGAGAAGCAAGGACACATTGAATATGATTTCTGAATAGCTAAATACTTTGCAAAAAAAATTGTATGAAGAATTGTAATTAATTAAATTATGTGAGAAGTTCTCACTTTTTTGGACCACCCTGTATATGTATATATATATATATATATATATATATATATATATATATATATATATATTATAATTAATATTAACACCTTGTCAAACAATTTTTAGCCTGATATCTTGAAAATGAATACTGAATTAGAAAACTATTTCAACTCAAAAGTTGTCAAAATGCCCATGAAGGTTGGATCTCCTGCTTCTCCGTCGCAATTTGTACCAAAAAAACTTTATGGCATTTTTTTCTGATTATATTGTATTCTAAAAATACCATTTTGTGTATTGATGATAGTTTTTATGATCAGGAACAAACAATGATATCAAGAGCAAAACCCACAAAAAAGGGTCCGTTTCGAAGCAGTGGTGAATTCAGCTTATTGAACGGGACAAGTTTTGACGTGGATGAATCATCGAATGACAACGAGTCACTGCATACCAATGATGACCAATCAAATTATTCAATGTTTCATAACAGCAGTATTGCAGCAAAGAACGATGATCACATTAGTATAGACTCTGAAATGGTTTGTTTTAGTATGGTTTAATTAATATTCGCTGTTTAACAATTACAAAAGGTAGTGTTAGACGTTGACATAAAAATGCTGATAGTTAAGAGTGAATTTCGGCAGTGTGTTTAAATAATTTAAAATTTTTTAGGGAAATCTATGCTTAAAAATATATGTTATACAATATTATTATGAATGATAATAATAAACATATTAAATATGTATTTGCAATTATTTAAACTTTAAGTCGAGAAAGTCAGTGAAGCGGAAAGCAGAAGTTTTGTCGAGTCCACCGAAGAGCAGGCCGTCCAATGTTCGACAGGTGCCGAAGAAAATTCACAAAGATGCTGCAAGTGATGACCGGGGTGTTGACATCGGTGAACCACCAACCAATCTACCGATTGATCTTAAGTACTGTTTTGAAATACTGAAAGATTTTTACAAGACACCATTATCGGTCAGTGAATGCTATGTTATTATTTATGTACTTATAATTTATGATATCAAACGATAACATATTGCTGATTATTTTTTTAAATTTTGCTAGGCTCGTGCTTGTCGGTTCTTTCAGATGGAGAATCTTTCAATGGATTTTAATACTATTTTGGTTTGTGTTGTTTTGAGAGTATTCTTATAGTAATTCTTTTTTATCTTTGTTGTATTGTTACTATAATTTTTAATTTGTTGTAATTTAGAAAAAATTTCACGAAAATAAATACGAGGACGTCTCACAATTTGCTTACGACATGAGAAGTGTATTTACGGACGTGTGTCGTTTCCACGCTCAAGATGATTCCCTCATCCATGATGCATTAGATTTGAAGGCAAGATATTAAAATTATTCCACTGTAAAATAATTTATTTTCTAAAATTTGTTGACATTGTATTCATCGCCCTTTTTCAGTTTGAGTTTGAGTATAAATTTGGACGCAAGCCAGAACAAAGGACACTGCCGGTTAGCTATTTCAATCAGCAGATCGATGAGATGGTCAAATTTGTGAGTACAAATTTTTATGAAAATTTTGTATAAATTATATGACAGGGAGGATTATTATTAATATGCTGGACTAGAACATTGGCACTTGAAATATTTTTTGTAGTATATTGAAAATGGCAACTGTTCAATTGAGTAATATTTTTTGTTTTAGAACGGATATCTAGGCAGAGTTGCATATATGATAAAGAATATGTTATACTAATTTATCGAACATGGGAACTTAAAATATTTTTTGACGGGTATTGAAAATGGCAACTGTTGACTTGAGTTATATTTTTGTGTTTAGAACCTGATAGCTTGGCAGAGTCGCATATATGATAAAGAATATATTATACCAATTCATCAGGTTATATATCAAGCATCTCAAAGTTTTCTGGTTTTTTAATCTTGTATTTAATGGAAATCACCTTATCATTCGTCATTATTTAGTTGCATTTTCTTTTTTTTTATCATAGTTTCGAGAATTTGCATCCAAACTTGAAGCGTTGAAAGAACCGGACCCTCCCCGCAAGAAAATGAAACTGTCAAGCAATGTTTCTCCACAGCAACAGCAGCTGCAACAACACCAACCTCAACAGCAACCGCAGCAACAACCCCTACAACAGCAACAACAACAACAAACTCTACAACAACAACCGCCACAGCAACTGCCTCGACAGCAAATGTCTCGACCATCTGCCCTTCATAACAGAACCAACAATGATAAAACGTCAAAAAAACCTGCCCGACCAAAGCTGAAAGTTTCTTCGAATGCGTCTCCTCGTTCTGAAGGGCCCTCGAAGGCTCGAACCCCTCCCTCGGCAGTCCCCGGAGACGAACAATTTGATTTGTCGTATTATTTGCAAATAAATTCAAATGAGAAGCGAGCTACTGAAAGGGAAATGGAAAATCTGGGCAAAATGGTACAAAATCTTCCTGGTAAGATGATATTATTTTTTAAAACCATTAAGTCTGAGTAATTTCTTTCTCAACCTTGGTTGAATAAGCTTTATAGTTTAAATGATTGAATGATGACCATAATTTAAAGCTATATAATTAATTTTTATGTTTATTTCTTATTTGAATTTGTAGCAGAAAGAATTCCATTTTTAATGAAGTTACTGGATGCTGCTGAACCTGTTGATGATCCGACTAAGGAGGAGAGAAACTTGAATCTTGAAAGTTTGAAACCATCCACATTTCGAGCAGTTGAAAAATATGCTGCTCATTGCCTCGGTATCATCGATAAGCCACTTTTCAATGATGCTGCTGATGATGATGATGGTGAGCAGATTTGTTTGTAGGACAGAATTATTACTTTTTATATATTTTTTCAGTTGTTTTTGATGTTTCAACAGAATAACAAGGGTTGTAGCACCTTATTAAACTTTCTAACAGCTAATTATTTTATATTTTAGCAGGCCAGTACAAAGTTCCTGAACTTCCTGCAAAGATACAGCCACCAACTAAGTCACCACCAACCACAACATCTCTACTGCATAATAATAACACAACAGGTAAACTACCTACTTTTATTATGTAATTTGTCTTCTTGGAAGGATACATTCTACAGACTTAAAAAAACTTTCTTAACCAAACATGATGGTCAATGCTAAATAATTTATTATTATAAAAACTTGCTTTTCAGGTGGAATCATCCCTCACGACCTCAACCTATCTGTCTCTTCAAATTCTTCATCGTCATCTTGTTCATCGGTGGCACCTGGGCACGATTTATCTCCTTTCTTACTATCCAGTCCTATTCCAAATGCAAATCTCACACAAATTTCACAACAGCAGCAAATAACTGCTGAACACTCGAAAACTGTCAATGGAGATGGAAGTAAGAAAGCAGGAACAATCGGTGGCTTACCGCCTTTGCAGAATCCTGTCAGGCCGGTTCCAAATAATCTTCCTGCTTCTCCTTCGTATGTCACAAAATATCCCAGCACTAACAAACTTTCAGGTAAGCAATTACCAGGTTCAGAGTCTGTGCAGAAAGGTCATGTGAGTTCTAATGCAACAGAGTGCAAGACTAGTCAAGCGAGTGACGAATCATCTCCTAATGATACGAATCTTGGGACGAAAAATTCTAAGAAACAGGCTGATAAAACCAGTGACGATAAGCCACCACAGGGGAAAGTTGGTGCATCAGTGATCGCTGTTTCAAGAGGTGTTTTATTACTTCTCTATCTTATATTTGTTCTATCTGGGGAATTGTCTGGGCAGTTTTATACCTAATGAGATGTTGTTTCAGACACAACTTCAACGGTTTCTGTTAACAGTGAAGCTGCTGCAAATGAAGATTCTAGAACAGATGCGGTTGGTTGTTAGTCCTATTCAAAAATGTGTAGTGTATTTTTAAATAAAAAACTAGTTAATAAGTAAGTAAGTAAATCTTTATTAACCAGCCTGACAATGACACACAGCGGTTTACATTCAAATAATAAAAATAAGAATAAGAATATCTTAAATGTAAAGTGGGTGGCAGCTAAAACTGTGATCTTATATACACAAGCTGGCTCTGGTGCTGCCGGGTGAGTTTTACTTCAAAAGCAGCACCTTAATGCACTTGAACTACTCTAGTGGACTCGTAACCTGGACTGCGTGGTCTCATCAAGCTGACCGTGGAACTACTGTTAAGCCCTGTACACATCGACAAACGTGAGTTGACAAGCCTCGATCAAATCTGACACGTTCGGTACAATAGGAGTTTGTCGATGTGATATGGCCGTTTATGTCTAAATGTAAAATACACAACGTGCTTGTCGCGTTGGGTTTGTGCTTGACTATTTCACACCGACCGATTCAATCTGATTTTTTTTTGTTTGGTGTTGTCGGGTTGGGTTTTTTGTCGATGTTTACAGGGCTTTAGTTTCGGTGAAAAACTACGCTTGAATGCACTTGACCTACTATAGTGGACTCGTAACCTCACTACCCTGCTACTACGAAAAATACAATGTTTCCACAATCAAAGGAAATTGTTGTCAAGTCTAAAAATTCTCCCAACGAGGATTTATGTGAATGCCAATTATGTTGTTCACTTACAGGGTGCCAGGCCACATGCCTGGGGAGCTACGTTACAGAAATCAAGACCTCCTGCATCGCAGAAACCTCCTGTAAATACCGACGAAACCTTTTTCAAGTTTAAAAAACAAGCCCAGGAGAAGTTGGAGCGAGTAAGATTTCAAGGGAAAGTAAAAAAGAAATATAATATAGTTCCTGAATTTGATTTATTTTTTAACTTCAGGAAAAAATGACTAAACAACAAGAACAGGAGAGAAAACACAGAATTGAATTAGAAAATGCAGAGAGGTTAAAAAAAGAAAAAGAGTTAAAACAAGCTCAGGAAGAAGAGGAAGCCCTGCACGGAGCGATGGTTCGACCGAGGCCCCCCGAGCCGCAAGCCCCGCTTCCTCGTTCCACTCCACCGTCCATCATTCCTACTGTTAATTCACAGGTGATGTCTCCAAGTGATGTCTCCGTGGCAACTCTTAGTGCTGCCGAGAGGCGTCTTATCGAACAGGAAAGGAGGCAGAAAGCGGCTGTAAGTTCATGAATATTCTAGTTCTCATTAGTCCTTTGCATAATTTATCTCTTATGGTGAATTTGCATTCTATTTTTATTTTCATTATAATAATATTTAAAAAAAATTTGATTTCAGAGAGCTCGCAAGATTGACTTAAACTTACAGAGTGAAATATTCGCAGCATTTGAACGAGACCTTCAAGGACAACCAAATCTTCCAAACTGATGTCTGTCAATATGTGGTCTAGTAGCCATATAATGATTACAAACTGTTTCAATACCAGCCTGTTGTATAATAATAAGAATTATTATTATCATTATGTAAATTTAATTTGTATCATGTAAACCCAAATTTTATATTTAATACATATTGTTTTAAGAATATTTATCGGGTTTGTTTTAATTTCTGTTTAAATGCAGAAATGTACATGCCATTTTTTATGCATCTGCCTGTCTGTCTGTCTGTGTCAGAGGATGGTTAGCTGTTACGGTGTTGTCTGTCGCCGTGTTAGAAACATGTGACATCATCATAGACTTTTGGGACATGCTGGTACATCATATTCTCATTTGCACTGTTTTATTATTTCAAATACTATTTGCCGGTCTACGTAAATAAAATAGACATCCTTTTTCTTTTATTTCAACAAAATTATTTTTCCGTGTGAAATAGTTAATTTCTTTCAATCGATACATGCCATCCACTGTGGTTTTGGCTTGGTGTTTAATGTTTATGAGGCATCATGCGTTTTTGTCATTGTTTGATGTCTTGTGTGTGTTCTGCAAGATGGATAATACCTGTTCTGCTGGATGGATAATACCTGTTTTGCTGGATGGATGATAACAGTTTGGCATGCTTGCAAAATTTTTGTTCTAACAGAGCGTGTTTTTCTCATTCATCGTTGAACGTTTTTCTAAAATTGCATCAAAATGTCAATTTATTTCGGATTCGAAACAAACACAAAATATATTTTATTTTTTTAAAGGTATTGAAATGTTTAAGTGGCACTCACTTGGTTTTATTTTTTTTTACTCTAGTACTTTATTCATGATGAAAGGAAAATACTGTTTTGTGTCATGTTTGAATTATTTTAATGGATATATTCTCAGAAGTTTCTTAACGACGGAAAAAATTGTGGTATGTAATTAATTAGCACATGATAAGTAGAGCAAACGGTGTTGGTGTGTTATTTCCACATGAGAAATAAACACATTGTGGTGTGTTATTCCCACGCGAGGGATAGAGCAAATAATGGTATGTAATTTCCTTACAAGAAGTGTTTTATTATTGATTCCAACAAAGTGTCTTCAGCTCATATAAAAATTGCTTGCTGTTCCTTTTTAGCCATTTTTATTGATAAATAACTTTTTTGTAACATACTCATTCTTCTGACCCATGTCCAGTTGTAAAAATTTTGGGTGAGACAGGTGAACTGAACATTTTCATTACATCAATTGCAATTTTTACAGGAATAGATGACTCTTTCGTATAATATCCCTGTGCCGTATGTCTAGGAACTAAGTAATTGAACTAAATTGTATGCATGTGTGTGTAGTGTACATATACATCCTGCTGTAGGTAATATTGCTACTGTTGAATACTGCTAAACTGTTTATCTCAATGTTCTTGATGTTTGTTGTGACATTGTAGGCAACTTTTTCGTTACAGCAAGCTCAATTGGTGGATTCTGTTTGTTTTTCCATTTTCCTATGATTATGATTATTTATATTCACAAAAATCTTTAAACTACATGTTCTAGAACTCTTGAACTGTGGTGTTAATACTACAGCGAGTCATTGGTTTCTCTTTAGGCTATTGAAGGGGGTGTGATCACTTATACCATTTTCGTGTAATTTTTTTATACTTGTGTTCCGTTTACGGCGCTTCTGTACAGACCAATCAAAAGGTGCAACGATTATTTAATTCGCTACATACATGTTCGATGTGTGTTATCAGTTTTGGTAAACTTTTGATTTGATTTCATGATATGAAAAGTAGACTCCAGACTACGTCTTCTCTGATTTTTTTTTATAATGAATGGATATAAATATGTTTTTCACTTTCATCTAGTATAAATAAACATATTTATCAATAGATTTTGATTATTTTGTCTGCATACCTTATTACTACAATTAAAATTCTAATAATTAATAGTGTCAGTTTCACGAATAAGAAATCTTTTCAAAGTTGAAATAAAACAAACAGTATTAATAACCATAGAAACACCTGTGATAAATAAATAAATAGATAATAAATAATATATTTATAAAAGTGTACATAGCATCATATGCCTTTGTTCATATTTCTAAACTATCTTGATCATCTAAATGGCACAGTCTGCGATTTTTAATATTCAAGAGAATTACAATGTAGAGATCATACAAGAGTTTAAAAATATAAGTTCATTCATCACTTTGGCAATCATTATTTGAAAGAAAGATGTGTTTGATCTGTGGCACAACTCATCATTTACCTGTTTTAAATTTAATTGTTTACTGAATTAAAAATGAAACAGATCAATTGCTAATAATAATTGTTTGATTTAGAAGAAAAAATAGTAAAAGTTTGATATAACACCTGAGTACCTGCTTAAACGATTTTCAAGGTCTTTTATTTTCTCGTTCTGTTTAAAGTTGAAACATCGTAAATATAAAGCATTGAATGAGTTTCATCATTCAGAAAATAACTAACCTTTTGTTCCAGCTCAGTTTCTAATGTTACTATTTTCTTTTCGTAGCTCCTGATGTTTGATGGGCTTCGACTTTTAAAACTTTCTAGTTTCGCTTTCACTTCTTCCAGTTCTGCTTCTCGAGTTTTCACCAGGTTTTCCGCTTCTCTGAGTTTTGCTTCTATTTTTTTTCCATGTTCGATTTCCTAATTAAATTAAATTTATTCTGAAAAGAAACATTCTTGACAAATTTCATTGCTTTGAATTTGTCATCTGTTTATGCCGTTTATAATATACCATAGAATATTTTTCACTTTATTAAGACTAGTGCTTTTCATGTTATGATGAGTGCATTAACATCATTTGGTGTTAACTCATCAGCATACAACATAGCTTAGTCATTGTTTTTTTCTTTTTCTCACTTACCCTCTTATGACTTCTATGCAATTACCTTTGTTAAATCCTTCTTCAGTTTTTCATATTTGCTCGTAATTTTAGCATCTTGTGAATCATCTGTACTTCTAGTTTTAAAGACTTCTATTTCTTTCTGAAATAAATTATTTAACATAAATAGTAGTTTCAATGTTTCTTTCCTCTGAGCTTTTTCATGAACCATTAATGACGATTTCACTCATTGATTTGTTATAAAACATGTTAACGGTGACCTGTCAAATGGGCCTCAGACAAAAGGGCCACGACATTACGACCCCCGACAAATGAGTCCCGTCAAAAGAGCGCCGACAAAAGGGCCCCGTCATAACGGCTACCGACAAAAAGGCCCCCGACATAAGGGCCCCGACAAAAGGGCCTTTACTTTCTAGATTACATCAAAAGAGCACTGTGAATTAGGCACTTGCGTTTTTACAAGGTCATATCAAAATGTATATGTCTGAACTTTAATTATGTTATAAAATGTAGAGTCAGTTGTTTATCAAGTTATGTTGTTTTTTTACAAGGTCAGATTAAAATGGATAGTTCTTACATGATTGTAATATTCACACTATTTTCTGAACGGTCAGCTGTTGATCAAATAAGTGCATGCAGGCGTGTAATAAAAGTAATAACGCTAAATATATATTTTTCAGATTTGTTTAGATCTGTTTTAGATAAGTTTTGACTATCAAAACTATTCAGATAATTTCATTATTATTATTATTATAATTATTATTATTAATTGAATAAGGCGTAAGGCACATTGCCTTCTTGCCTCTCAGTCACAATCAACCGCTGCACATTCATGTTTGATTATCGGAAATAAAATTTTTTTTTATATTTTTTTTTTTATAATAGTTTATAGTCCTTTACACCAAGTGTTTTAAGACTGAAATAGCTGTATGTAGGAAGCACCTAAGTGTTTCCTGTCGTGGATCAAAGTTTGGTCCTTTTAGCTGTCCCTCCTCCTTTATCCAGGCTTGGGACTGGCTCGAAATTAGCGAGGCGGAGTTAATGAATGAAATTTTATGTTTTTTTTACAAACTTTTATTTAGGTTACAATCTCTGTTAGTATGTGTGTGTGTGTGGCTTTCTCTGTGCACAAATCTTGCAAGTGAAATTTAAGCAGCTTTTTGATTAGCTAGGAAGCTGAAACTTTCGGATAAGCTTTATAATGTATGACAATACATAATTCAATTAAAAAAAAACAACTTAATTTGAACATTTTGGTATTTCTAAATCGAGTGTATTTGAAATCAAAGTTTGTGTTGAAAAACTTGTTTTTTCCTGTACTTGTTTTACGATAACTAGCTGGTGTTTTAGAGGTTTTTCTATCGTTTTTCTCTCTCGCTCCTGTTTTCTTCCCCACTTGCTCTCCCACTCCAGGTCGCTTTCCCGTTCCCGTTTGCTCTCACTTTACCGGTTGCCCTACCCGGGGGTTTTTAGAGGTTTTTCTATCGTTTTTCTCTCCCGCTCCCGGTCGCTTTCTCGTTCCCGCTTGTTTTCCCGTTCCCAGTTACGTCCCTGTTCCCAGTCACTTTCCCTCTCCCGATGTGTTTCCTGCTCCCGGTCGCTTTTCCGTTCCCAGTCTTTTCCCGCTCTCAGGCGCTTTCCCGAGCCCAGTTGCTTTGCCGCTCCCGATCTCTCTCCCGCTAGCTCTCCTCTTCTTAGTCGCTTTCCTTTTCCCGCTTGCCTTTTCGTTCTCGGTCGCCTTTTCCGTTCCCGCTTGTTTTCCTGTTCCCGCTCATTCCCCAGTTCCAGTTTCCGCTTGCTCTCCCGCTCTCGCTCCGCTCATTTTGTGACCGATTTAAATATTTTTTCACAAAAACTTTCCTCTATTGACTCTAAAGGTTGTGTGAAAATTTTATTACGATTTTATGAATGATGTAGCAATGCATAAAGAACATATCCAATACCCCTCCACACACACACACACACACACACACACAGACAGTCAATTTTTTATATACAGATTAATAATGCTGTTTAATAATTTTTGTGCTTTATAATATTTTTCACATTTTCTGTTTATAAATTTTTGTTAAAATTACAATTAATCATAAAAAGAATAATTACTAAAAATGATTTTCAATAAATAACTAAAAGAAAGCAACTATTACATATGATATACATATGTCCACTAATATACAGAAAATCACGGCCACAAAAAGTAAGCTTTAAGCAATGCGGCCAAGAATGCAGGCCCTTTTGTCGGGGCCATTATGTCGAGGGCCGTTATGAAGGGGTGGTTTTGTCGGGGCTCTTTTGACGAGGCCGTTTTGACGGAGCCCATTTGACGGGGTACCCCACTGAACATGTTAGTAAGCAGAGAACCAAACACAAATTTGTAAACTTAAAATATGCATGCTGTATTGTAATTCATTAAATAAAAATAATTTCCCATGCCAATATATAGCCAATAAATTACTTTTATCTTTGCCTATACAATAATTTATAAGTAACATAAACTGCAAACTTTGTTATTCCAAATGTTGAAGTTTGTTTAAAGAGTTCAAAGCCATGAAATGGACAAAAAAAACAATATCAAATGAATAATGGTAATCAGGAATGTCATTATTTTTTCAATATTGTTAACAGGGTTGAAAATATTGATGTCGATATTCGATAATATCGAATACTCAACCAAATTTAATTTTTAAATTGTTACATCCATAGAAGTTCCTATTGGTAAAACTTTTCTCTAAGACCTTCAACCAGCTCAGATTTGGTTATCACTGCCTTGTGAATTGGCTCTATAGCCAAAGGCTTCGAGAAGGCAACTCGAGGAAAACCAGGGTAGGCAGAGCTCGCTTAGTCTTTTTAGACAAATTAGTCTAAGGCCACGGCCGACAACAGTGGTTGCGACAGGAAGGGCATCCGGTTGAAAATTAGCTTCAAACACTTTCAATGAGGCATATAGATAAGAAAACCATACCAGCTCGGAGCTCCCCCGGGTCAACAAGGTCCGCGTTTCCATTCACATTGTCCCGGCGGAAGTGTGAAAATGGCAAGGGGTACATGATTGGAGGAAGTAGTTATAATAGGCATGGCAAATGTGAGAACGTCGAGGGGAAGGAGTGGAGAAGAGGTAGAAATGTGCAACAGAAGGATTTTTGTTGTCTGCAGGAGACAAGGTGGCGAGATAAGGGAAGCAGAACATTTGGATAGGTGGTGAAAGTGGTATGGCAGGTGTCGGTTTCCTTGTGGAGGAAAGCTGAGTAAACATAGCACTTGAGGTGAAGCGAGTCAGCGAAAGAATTATTGTCTTAAGGGTTAGGGTAGCTAAGTCAGTGCTGAATTTGGTGTCTGCATGTGCTTCGCAGTTTGGCAGAACAATGAAAGAGAAAGAAGAATTTTTGATACATTTGAGAGAAACCCTCATGGAAGAGGGTGTTGGGAACCATTTAGTGATGGTTTGGATATGGAACCTGTAATATGGAGGGCGGGCTAAATTCTGCTGGAATTTGCTAATGCATTGGATCTAGTAGTGCATTGTGTGACAAGCTGGAAATCAACTCCATTCAATACACCATCCCAACAACTACATTCATTACACTATCATAACAACTACATTCAATACACCATCATAACAACTACATTCAATACACCATCCTAACAACTACATTCAATACACCATCCTAACAACTACATTCAATACACCATCCTAACAACTACATTCAATACACCATCCTAACAACTCCATTCAATACACCATCCTAACAACTACATTTAATAACCCATATTAACTCAAAACGACAACAAAATCGAGACTATAATGAATCACCTTGAGTGCTTCATTTTCTTTTTGCAGTTCTTTGAGCCGTTCAACATTTGAATTATTCTTGAGTTCCTCATTTTCGGTTCTTGTCTTTTCAACAACTTTCTTTAAAACTGAAATAATTCTTTCGAGTTCTTGCGGAGATCTTCCACTTTCTCCAATCTGTCACTCGAAAATATGCTTAATTATAGATTCGTCCAAAAAATGTTGGATTTTCTTTAAAGTTTTTAAAATTTATTTTCTTTCTCATGTCAATATAATTTTATTTATTCTCTAAATAAACAGAAATGCATAAATGTTGGAAAACCTTTTTAATGCTACTGGCTTGCGAACCAAGTGATGAAATGGATTCTCTTGATTTACTTATCATCTCTCTCTGTTTTTTTTCTGATTTCAAAAGATCTATATACTTTTCTTGATCTTCAACTTTCTCCTGATTGTTGTGGTAATAATAATCAGTAATTTATTTTCAATAAAAATTGCTCTTGTTGACATTTTATGAATCAAATCAAATCAAATCAAATCAAAGAATCATTTGATTATGCGCTCCCTTATCATAAATCATAAATAAATCCCAACCACATCACAACAAAAATCATCATTGATAAACATTGTACTGAAAACCTTGAGCCTTGGTAGATCTCTGTAGGCTTGTTCGAGTTCAAAGTTCAACTGGAGATTCTTCTCGGACAGTTCGATCACCTGTTTCTTTAACTGACCTTCACGTTGTAACAACTCTTTGTACTCTGGCCCTCGTTCCTGTCAGTCAAGAAAAAATATAAATATTTAAAAAAAAAGATTTTTTTTTTGTTATAAATACTCCACTCATAGCAATTAAAAGTTTTAAAAAATTGTTAATTTTTCATAATAAACTGACTCCAATGCTGTAAGTTGATGAATATTTCTTGTTGGTACTTTTTTCTTTCGATGATGAATTTCTTACAAGCAAATCATTCTGAATTTTTAATTCTTCAATGTCTCTATTAAGGAATGCCAGTTGTTGCCTCAACATATTTGCCTGAATATTGATATTCATGTTATGATAGATTTTTGATTTAACTAAATTTGTTATTGACATTAACAAATCCATAAATTAAAATGTATATATTTGCATTTAAGATTATCATTCTAATATAACTACAAAGTGAGACATTTTGTCATCAAATTAAATCTTGTTTATTTAATAAACCTTGCTACTGTTATGCATCATGACAGAATCATAATGACGATGAATTATTATACTATTAAAGAATGACACTTGAAATGAATAATCATATTAAACAAATAAATAAACTAATATTATAATTCTTTATAACCTCCTCATTAAGACTTTTATTCTGTCTTTTTAATTCCTGTACATCAGCAAGTCTTTGTTGTGCAGGTGTTTCCTTTCTTGTAGATGATGATGATGATCTTTTCTTACCTGACATGATATCCCTCTGAAGAACTTCATAGTTCTCTTTCTCTCTTTAGTATAAAATATAATTATTGAGTTACAATCAAATTTTTAGAAGAAAAACCTTCAAAACATGAGAAAAAACTAACATTTGTGTATTCGTCAACATACCTGTACGAAGCAGATTTAAGAATTGATGCAACGCTGTTAAGTCTTGTCAGTTCTACATCTTTTTCTCTCAACTGCTGTCTCAAATCATCACATTTTGTCTTCCATCTCTTCTCTTCTTCCCATCTTGCAAATGCTTCTCTCTTTTATTGTTCAATGTAAATAAACAATTCTAATTTAATAAAATGCAAAAAAAAATTTAAAAAAATATTAAAAAACCTTATCAGGAGATTGCTGCTGTTCGTATGGTTTTTCCGGATGGAATTTAACTTTTTCAAGTTCTTCAGATAAAATCTTATTTCGTCTTCTCAATTCATCTAACTCTGCATAGAATCCCTGTGTCTCAGGTCTCTGAAAATATTGATGACTCTTCTTAAATCAATGAAGGAAATAATTATTAAAAGAAAAAATTAATTGATTTACAAAAAAGCATTATAAATGATAAATATAAAACTTATACTATATTATAAGAACAAATAAAGATTCATCATAGCAATAGTAATGATGATGAAGATGATGATGACAATTACGATGATGATGATGATGATTACAATGAAGCACCTGTTTCGACATGGTACTCATCCTATCAACTTTCTGTCTCAATTCATCAACTTCAAAAGACAGTTTATCTCTTTCAACTTGACATCTTTTCAATAATGTATCTTTTCTCTCTGCAATTAAATGAAATATATTAAAAATCATGACATCAATCTAGGAATTCAATAATTTTCTTATGCCTCTGAATTATCTAATTCATATTTTTCAACCAACTAAATAATACATTTCATTTAAAAAAATTCGAACAATGCATACACAGAGAAAAGACCAAAAAACTAACATTTTGTGTAGTCATAGTCACTCTGTTATGATAAACTAATTTTTATTAAATACCTTAATTATTTATTTAAACTACATGTGAGAAAAAAAAGTTTGATCATTGAGTATTTAATTAAGTGGTAAGTTAGCCGAGTTGGTAGAGTGTTAGCCTTGAATGTGAAAGCTTCACAGTTCGATTCAAACTTACTGCCTACTATCGGAAAATTTAGAGGATAAAATTGTTTCTCTGTGGGGCATGTAAATGATTAGTAATAAATGATTAGTGCCTCTGTGGGGCAAATGATGATCTGTAATGATTTAATATAAATGATTAGTAATAAATGATTAGTGCCGCCAAGCTCTGTAAGAAACACTCTATAAATAATCACATTGATTAATTAAAAATGGTAAACCTAAAGTGTCTTTGGTTATCTCAAGATCTTCTGAAAGTTGAGTTTCTTTTTCTCGTAATTTTTTGTTATCATCCTTCAACTTTTTTATCTTTCCATCCATCTCTTCTATTTTTCCCTGCAGCAATAAATGTTATTCAAATAACTGCAAGCATTGAGAAACATTAAAGAAAGTTTAAAATCCTTTTGCAGTATACCATCATAGGTTTTTAACCATGGATTCTGCTGTACAGGTTTTTGTTATCTAAAAGTTACATAATCATACACGTATCGTTGTATGTATGTATGTATGTACATATGTATGTATGTATGTATGTTAGCAATATCGCATAGAGTGGTGGCTGTGGTGGTCAGCAGTTGATAAAATTAGTGCACGCAGGAGTGTAATAAAAGTTATTACGTAATAGTACACTGTCAATCCTAAAGATTAGAAAAAGGTGGGACTGCAATCACAAAGTAATATATATAATAAAAAAAATTTAAACCTGTCATTTTTGACAGATTATCTCTAGTATATATAGACAAATTAAAGAAGCATATTAATAATGACAAAATTTTTTATCGTCCCAGCGACTATAAACATCTTTTGTTTACTATTCGCCATATTTTTATAATATAATGTCGCTATAAAATTTCATACCTGTTTTAATAGCATAATTTTAATTTTTTAAAATTAACTTTCACTTGTTTATTGTTTGTTTCTCTTTTCTTCTTTTTTCCTCTGCCTCTCATTTCCCCTTCTTTCTTTTTTGTTGTTTTTCTCTCATTTTTTCTTTTTTTATTGTTCTCCCCCTCTCTTCCTTTTTCCCTTCCCTCTTTTTGTTTCTCCTTTTCCTACCCTCTCCTTTAATTTTTCTCTTCAGGTTTGAAGGCTTCAAGCAGCTTTTAGAATATCTATTTTCCATTTTATAGGCAAAAGGAGTTTGGAGAGAATGGAAAAAAGAAAAGGAGCGCGAGCGGGAAAGCAAGCGGGAGAAAGAGCGGAAGAGCAAGCGGGGAAAAGAGAGAAAGTGAGAGAGCGAGAAGGATCAGGAAAGCGAACGGAAAAGCAAACAAAAACAGAAAAGCGGCAGGGAGCGGGAGAGTGAGCAGAAAAGAGAGAGGAAGTGGGAGAAAAAGCAGGAAAGCCAGCGAGGAAGGAAACGGGAGTGAGAGAGAAAAATGATAGAAAAACCTCTATAACCCCAACTGTATATATATATTACATTGTTATGATATCGCCAATCCTATACAGGGTTTTTGAAATGGTGTTGCAGTATATTGAAAAATAAAGCCTTTATGTGTCTTTTTTTCTTCTTTAAAAATAACTTCTTTATTTCATGAGGTCGACATGCGGTAATCGATAAATAAAGCAGTGATAGAAATATTCCAATATATACATATATATATATATATATATATATAGAGAAAACAAACCTGGAAATCTCTCATCTGGCTGTCCACCATCTTTTTGACACCCACCTCATCAGCAACTCGATCCGCATTATTTCTTACTTCCATTCCAGCCTGGTTCGACATGTCCGACCTCAAATCCATCAATGTTTTACTCAAAGTCTGAATAGAACATGAAACAAATTCAAAGTCTTCATTTTATCATTCATCAAAATTGATGCATCAGTAGGCAAATTTAATTTAAAAAACTCCTAGTTTATACGTCTGTTAATTATTTGTGCATGTTTTATAAATCATATCAGGGCTGCCCATCTTTGCTTTGTTTTTTACTTTTTTCACAGTTTTTGTCAATAAAATTAAAATAAAGAGAAGATTTAATCAAAACTCTTTTAAAACCTTCTTCTCAATGAAGAATGCTTTCATGCCAAACCAGTTAAAATGATCCAGCAGTTTAGATATGAATCTCGAATACACACACACACACATTGATCTATATATATAAAAGAACATGTCCTGACTGACTGACTGATAATCAACGCCGAGCTCAAACGCCTCATCCTAGGAACGTGAAATTTGGAACTTATATTACTTTTATTGCGTAAGCATCCACTAAGAAAGGATTTTTGAAAATTTTGATCCTGAGGGGAAGAAACTGGAAAACAAACTTTTTTCTAAAACAATGTATATCTCGAAAACCAAAAATGAGGAGATATTGAAATTTGGTATATGGATTCTTCTTGAAAAATAAAAAGATATATGTTTTACCATTTTTTGAAAATTCGGTTTCCCGGACCTCAAATGTGGGTTGGAAAATTGAGTTATTTGGTTTTTAAAGTAGCTGCTACTCAAAAACTGTGAATGCTACAGGAATAAAAATTAGTATTTAGTTTCTACTGTAAAAATAAAGATATACGTGTTTTACCATTTTTTAAAAATTTGGTTTCCAGGACCTCAAATGTGGGGTGGAAAATAAGGTTATATGGTTTTTACTGTAATTGCTACTCGAAAACTGTAGATGCTACAGGAGTAAAAATTAGTATTTGGTTTCTACTCCAGAAATAATGATATACGTGTTTTACCATTTTTTGAAAATTTGGTTTCCAGGACTTCAAATATGGAGTGGAAAATAGGGTTACTTGGTTTTTAAAGTAACTGCTACTCAAAAACTGTAAATGCTACAAAAGTAAAATTAGTATTTAGTTTCTACTCTAAAAATAATAATATACGTGTTTCACCATTTTTTGAAAATTTGGTTTCCAAGACCTCAAATGTGAAGTGGAAAAAGGGTTATTTGATTTTAAAATAACTGCTACTCAAAAACTGTAAATGCTACAGATGTGAAAATTAGTATTTTGAGGTTTTGTGCCGGTTAAAAGTAGATGAGTTCAGTTTATCACCGGACGAACGGGCCAAGCCGTTATTTTAAGGTCTTCATATGGCCCTGCCCAAACCTCAAATCAAGGTGTGATGGCCAAGATTTTTAACAAGTATATAGACATTTTAGTGATTTTAGGGTGTTCAGACGGGCCGGGCTAAACCTGAAGTCAAGGTGGGACGGGCCGAAGTTTTTCATCAAGTATATAGAACTTCTAGGCCTGTAAAAACGGGCCGGGCTCATATTAGACGGGCCGTGCCGGGCCAGGAATTTCGGTTTTTGAAACGGGCTGGGCCAAGTTGTCGACGGGCCGAGCCGAGACCTAAAAAATTGATCCGTGCAGTACTCTACTATGTATGCACGGTTCAAATTCTCTAATTTCATGCGAGCGAAGCCACTACGGGCACTTCTAGTTTTATATATGTATATATAGATAACCGATGAGAAAAAACTTTACAAGCATGCAAAGAAAAATTTGGGAATAAATTTATAGATTTGTATATAAGATTATATTTGGCACCAGTAGAGTTTAATGCTTACCAAAGTTCTGTATGACAATATCTCAATATCTCAATCTTTCTAATTTTTTATTTTTGTAAAAATTTAAATAAAATTAAAATACTGGATGAAACAAAAACGATGGTCAAGCACCTTAATTTTATTATCTTTAATTGCAATTTCATGTCTGAGAGATTCAATAGTTCTTTTCATCAACGTCACAGGATTTTTTGTTGCACCAGTTGCCATTGATGTTGGTTGAGAAAGGGGAACAATTACTGTTTCCGTTTGTAACATTTGTGATGTGTTTTCAAGGTTTTTAATGTCTTCTTTTTGTTTCACATTTTTCTTTTCAAGAACTTGCATTTCATGCTTCAATTCTTCAATAAACATTTCTAAGTCATCATTTTTATTCTTCAACTTGTCAACTTCGTTTTGACACTGCTGCCTCAAACTTTGAAGATGAAAAAAAAAACAAATGCGAAAAATATAAATTATTCAATAATCATTTTATTTATCCGATCAAATTCAATCCTTTCATTTATGTAACCCAAACTTACATCTCCTTGTCATCTGCACTTTTCTTTTCACTTTCTTCCAGTTTATTTTTCCACATCTGAATTTCACTTCTTGCATCAGCCAGATCATCTTGCAATGAACAAACCATCAGTTCTTGTTCTGTCAACAATTCTTCCAGTTCTGTAACTCTTCTGATCTGAATGTATAGTACAGTTTCATTATAAGTGCTGAGAAAAAACCATGTTGGCACTTTAAAGAATTTATTGCTTTGAAAAAATTAATGCCACTAAGAATTTCATTTATGATTCAATAAGTGATACACACTAAGCAGTTAATCCATCAAAGACTGAACTTTACCTCAAGCTAAACTATGAATTCGTTGACACCAAAAAATATAAAATATTTATTACAAGCTTCAAACTCCCTTACATTTTGTTTCAGTAATTATTTCGAAGTACTAAATTATTTATTATCAATAAAGTATAATGAAATAAATTATTATATTGCCACTAGAATACAGTAGTAAACTGTTGTTGGTAAAAATAACTCAAGAATAAAATACACATTAAAAATCAGTCCTTGTAATTTCATTGTACTGTAGATTGACATGTTATGACATAAGATCATGGTAAGCTGTCAAGACTTCTAAGATAAATGCACTGGCATTAGAAAATTTAATAATTTTGACTTTCTAAATAAAAATGGTTATTATTTTAAAATTAAATATATATATATATAATTTATATATATATATATATATATATATATATATATATATATATATATATATATATATATATATCTGTTTCTTATAAAAGAGTATCTTGAACTCTCTGATTAATTTGATTTGATTAATTTTAATTGATTTAAGGCCTAATTCATGTCGGAAACATTAAATTCATGTATTGTCATCCAGAATAAAGCTTTCCTGACAGTTTTAGAGCTCTAGGTGGTCGGAAAGTGGGAAAGCGACGGGAGCGTGAGAGCAAGCAGGAAAGGAAACGGGAGCGTGAGAGAAAAACGATTGAAAAACCTCTAAAAAGCCCTCTAAAATTTTTCTCTGATGATAAAACTGCAATTAATCTTATTTTAAATACTTTGCTTCGATAAATAGTGGTTTAATCTGTTTTCTAGTTTTAGACATTACGTTTATAATTGTTTACTAAACATGGCGAAGTCACTGACAGCAGACTCTCTCGAACTCATTTTAAGTTCGGTCATGAAACAAGCAAACGAAAACTCAAATTTACTAATGAAGCAACTAAGCGATCACATGAGAAAAATGATGGAGACATTTTCAAATATGATGCAAATATTGGTCTTTCAAATCACCAAACCATGTCTGAAACCCTCAACGAGATGACAAAAGTCATCATGACCAGACTTGAGGCGCTCGAGCGAGCTATTCCAGCCCCCCCTCCAAGCATGGGTTTATCATCTATCAAAAATGTCATGTGTACACAAATACAACTTACATTCTAGTCATGTATTCTGTTCAAATTTGCTATGAAAAATATAAAACTGTTTTCTATCAAATATGCTGGTCCTCGGATCTGGTCTGATATTCCTAAGTCAATTTCATCTCTATCTTGTTTTGCATCTTTCAAGAAGCTATCTAAATTATACTTTCTCACTGGTTCTAGGACTGTTCATCAAAGGACTGTTCATCAAGGACTATTCATCAAGGGACTATTCATCAAAGGACTGTTCATCAAGGACTATTCATCAAAGGATTATTCATCAAAAGGACGGTTCATCATCAGGACTGTTCATCTAATGTCTATTCTTCTAGCAGACTATTCATAAAAAAAAGTTAATAAAATTGTTTAAGATGTTATTTTCAACCAAAATATGTTACCAAAATTTAGGGTAATTTATATCAAATTTACAGTGCTACTGTGCTTGCATCCAAATACTTTATACTTTATAATAGAACTAGCGGGGTACACGGCATTGCTTGGAGTTTTTTTAGAGGTTTTTCGATCGTTTTTCTCTCTCGCTCCCGTTTCCTTTCCCGCTTGCTCTCACGCTCCCGGTCACAGCACCAGACAAACTACATTCGACTGTTTTCGTGAACCGAATAGGTACACATTCACCAAAGGCAACAAACACGTCAAAGCATAACACATGCCCGCTATGTCGTTTAACACCAAGGGGCCATGCTTCAAAGATACTTATGCCTCGAGCAATCAACAAGTTTGTAGAAGATATGGTTGTAATATACAACAATTTTACTTGTCACATATAGTAAATAAAACAACTGGACAAGAAATAACGTCAAGATCTTAAGATCAAACGAGCAAAAGACAATTGAATAACAAGTTTAAAAAAACTGCCTTCAACTGTTCGTACAAACTGTAGGTATATACACACTCAAACAGCCATATACCATACACCTCAAAACATCACTAACACCCGGTATACCACTTCTGCCACACTTCAAAGAGATGCACACGCTCGCTTTAGCAAGGTCAGGAAAGGTTCCACATTTCAAAGAGACGCTTACGCTCGTCGATCAATCAACCAGACTCAGATTTCATGCATACTTCAAATAAAAACAAAATACATTGGAAATCATTTAATTGATATGAAAAACTTATTTTGTTTTTGAATAAAAGTAGCGGTAGTGAATAGCGCTGAGAACAGATAAAAAATGTAGCGGTGCTACCATCAGCGATCTTGTCAGCCAATAGTACCGCTCTTAACAACTCTGGTTGCCATCACTATTTTTTTTAAATTACTGATATGTTTAAAATTTATTTTATCAAGGATGAAAAACTGTCTTTTAAAAGTACATAAAATAACTTTACGCTGAAAATATCTTGGGTATATATTGATAACTAGTGGTTTTATCTGTCCCAAGGACGGATGTTTTAAAATTACGATGTACTTTGGATACATTTTATAAAAAATAGTCAACAAAAACAAAATGACATTTGATAACCATAAATTTTTTTTTTATATATAAGCAAATTTAATGAAATTTTTTAATGTGTTTAAATTTTCAATTTACTAAAATATTTCATATAAATTCAAAGGATGTGAAAATTAAAGAGTGCAATAGTTAGTTATTAAAGAATTTCAGTATACAAAACATTTCTTGTGAATTGACGGCCATCGTTGAGAAGTGGTCCTTGCTTCTGAGATTTTTTTAAATCTCATTTTATAATATTTTTCGATTGCAGTGCCACTTCTTTTGATCTCTAAGAATGAGAGTGTATATAGGTACAATTGCATAATAAGTTTTATTACACGCCTGCGCACTGGCGGATCTAGAACCTTTTTGAGGGAAGGTCAACTTGACTCCAAAAAATTTTTTCCGATGACTGTAGAGGGGGTCAAATTATAATTTACATTTTTAAAATTTGGAATAATTTTATTTAGTTAAAAATCAGCAATATCTTTCAAAGATTTTCTCATGTGATATCTAAAAAAATAAATTTACAATTCTGAATTGCGGCAAATTTAATTGTCTCAAAAATGGATGCAAGAGTTCTGCAACACTTGCGCTGTCTTTTGCGAGTTAACATGGGCATCAACATGTGTTGTAGGGTTTTTAGCTCGAGAAACTGATTATTCGAGTGTTCTGGCTGCATTTGTAGTATGAAAACTAGACTGTTCGTGAAGATCCAGTAGACAATTCTTACCATTCAAATCTGAAAAATTTGTTAGGGAATGGGTTTGCCCATTCGTTGACCATGGCACGAATCGGACACAGAGAATAGTACACAAACAACTCACCAGGCTTCAGCTTTATCAGGACATTTTGAAAGAGCAAGCCACTTGTATCGCAGAAGATGGTCGGAGTTAAGATCCCTCCTCCTTTGAACACCAGTCTTGATATGCAAATCCGAATTGTAACTCCGCTTGCTTCATTTTCTTCGACCATTTCAATGGAGGCCCACTTAATTCATTTGACATCTTAATATCTATCGGCTTTCCGAAGTCGTATTTTTGAGAAAACTTATGAGTTTTATGGATAAATACACAAATAAATGATTATATCACGAATTTATTAACAAGAAATACCATGGTGGCTAGCTAGAACTCAACTAGCCAAGACGAAAACACAGCTATTCAATGATAAAACATAAGCAAATTTAACATTAGCAACGATATAAAACAGCAATAAAATAATAAAACATTAGCAAATTTAACATATATTTGTACTAACTTAGATTTCATTAACTGAACTTTTCAATTTTTTAAATTTGATTTTGACGAGGGGGGGCCAAAGTCTATTGGAAAAATACGAGGGGGGTCCATGGCCAGACTGCCTTCCCTGGATCCGCCCTTGCGCCTGCACGCAATAAATTCTTACGTGCACACCAATATCGTCTACACGACTAATTAAGTAAGCGTGACAGAATCAGTGAGTGAGTGAGTGAGTGAGTGAGTGAGTGACGTGGGCTACTATAAGTAAGAAGGTTGTTGAGGAGTGTCTTCAAATTTTGATGAATAGTCCTCTTGATGAATAGACTTTAGATGAACAGTCCTTATGATGAACCGTCCTCTTGATGAATAGTCCTTTGATGAATAGTCTCTTGATGAATAGTCCTTTGATGAATAGTCATTGATGAACAGTCCTTTGATGAATCGTCCTTTGATGAAAAGTCTGCATACCTTCTCACTAAACGATAATACTTCTCTTTCATTTCTTTAATTCTATTTTTTTATCATCATTTGTGTTTACTATTTATTTATTTTTCTTTTTTATTAATATTAATTCGTTTTTTTTATTTGATTTTTTTCTCAAACAATGTTATTGTGTAAGTATCAACTTAATGTTAAGGGTGATCCACGAGTGGGATAACTTTCCCTTTGGATTCTTCCTTTTTGGACTTATCTCACTTTTATTTGATATTCCTCAAATATCAAACCTTTTTATGTCCAAATAAAAAATTGAATTGAAATAAATAAAAATAAAATAAAAATATAGACCTGCTCATCGCTAATTATTTTTCTATCCGGCTTGTTGATTGATTCATAAATAACTTTTTTCACTTCATTTATGCTTGCTTCATTTCTTGATTGCAACTGCTGCTGAAGCTGTTTAATCTGAAAATTAAAATGATTAGTTGTAATGTTTAAACCTTTTTAATCTGCTATAAAATTGATTATCCTCTTCCTAACATGCCTTCTCATATTTAAGTCATGTGTTGTTCACATTTTACCTGTGGAAAATTTTTTATGGAAGCCAGTAGAAAAATATTATATAAAAAAGACACTTTTATTTATTTACATTTAACTCCACCTCACTTTTGCAAGCCAATACCAAGCCTGGAGAAAGGAGGAGAGAGAGAAAGAAGTTGCTTCAAAAAAAGGTCAAATTAGGATCCACAACTGGAAATATTTTGGTATTTCCTACATACTGCTATTAGAGTCACTAAGCACCTGGTGTAAAGGACTATAAACTAATATAAAAAAAGTGTTGTACATTTTTATCAAAAATTATTCCATTTGTAATCAGATTTTTAGTTTCAATTTGGGTTCTTAGAAATATTTCTGCATGATAGTCAGAGTTCAAATTTAGAAAATCTTTTTATAAGATACCACATCTTAATTATGAGCAGACATCTGATAATTGAAAATATTATATAAAACATAGAACAATTGATCATAATTTGTTGACCATTGGATGTTTGATAATATGATGTTAGATTATACTTCATCAAAAATATTATAAAAATAACTTATTTAAACAAAACAATAAAGTTTAAATGAAAAAAATTAAAATCATGATACTTAATTGGTTAATTACTCTCAACTAACTGCAAAGTGCAATAAATTTATATAGATTTTTTTGCAATACAAATTTGTCCATTTAAATTAACATTTTTTAAATATAAAATTGGTAAATTTATTATATTTTGTTATTGGTGCATGATTGTGTGTGATCAAACATTCTAAAATCAATTATTCTAATGATCAAAGGTCACCAGAATCAACAAATTATGATCAATAACCCTATGTAAAATGAAATATCAGCCAAATTCTACGAGTGCCTCTGTTGAGGAACTTTTAAATACAGGCTTTAATTTTTTTGGCTTATGAATAAATTGAAGGTAGCTTAATATCTAAGAAAATGAAGTACTTCAAAATACAAAATATACTTAACTATTTGGATAAATTATTATCAAAATAATTATTATTTAAATAATAAGTGTCATAAAGAACCTCATTTTCATATTTTGTGACCGTTTCTTTCAAACCAGTTTGCGAATCTTCCAAAAGTTTTCGGTAATTTGCAAGAGTTTCTTCTTTCTGATCTAATCTTGCCTTTGAGTTAAATAGTTTAAATTTTATCATCTTATAAAGTTATGTAGTTATTTCATTTAAATTTTTTATAATATATTATTATTTATTCTCTTTTTTTTAAATCTCATCTGGATATATAACTTATTATTTTCATGGCATAATTATTGTTTTTTTTTCATTTAAATAAAATAAAATTTTTAAATAAAAATTGTAAACTACCAGCTCACACTTCACTACACTCTGCTAACACGTGCAGTGCATGCACACTAACCTTATGTTTAAATCAAATCTATTTAAAAACTTTTAAAGCAATTAGTTATATGAGAAGAATTACTTGCAAAGCTTCAATTGCATATTGGCTGATTTTCTTAACTTTGTCATCGTCTGATGAAATATCGTCTTCAATGACTGATCTTATATTAATTGTAGCTCCAACATTGTTAGAACCTCTATTCAAAGCTGAATTTGCATTGCTGCTGAACAGAGTTGAAATTCGTTGACGTAGGTCTGTAATGATCCGATCTTTTCTCAACAATTCTCCTTCTTTTTCTTTCAGTTTGATTTCCAAATTATCAATTTTCTATATTGATAGAAAATACTTAATTTAAGACCGAGTTGAAAATAATTAAACTACAATTAATTGAATAACAATTGATTAAGTGACTATTAAATTATTCACAATTAATATAAATTATTACCTCGTGAAGAAATACATTTTCAGTTTTTATTTGAGAATTTTTTCTTTCAATCTCCTTGTTCAATAATTTTGATTGTTGTTCAACTGGAATTTCAAGAGTGGTCTTTGGAGTTGTCTCAGAAACATCTGAAAGCTAAGAAGCACAAAGAAAGTAATATCTTAACTTTATAAACATCTTTATATTCAACATATTTTCTATACTGTTGGATTTATTTTAAAAATAACGTCCACAATAAGAAAATATTTTAAAAAAGTTCAGAGTTATAACATAAAATAATAATAACCTTTATCTTGTTCAGCTTTGAAATTTGTTGCTCCAACAACTCAATAGTTCTTTCCAATTCCACTTCTCGATGTTCCCATTCTATCTCACTTTCTTCAAATTCCTTTAAATATTACTCAACCATTCTAAAATCCACTCAATCATCCATCCAACCAGCCATCCATCGAACGATCCAGCAACCTGTCCACACACTCATTTTTTAAACAGTCCATTCAACCATCAAATTTTATCCTCCTTCAAGTATAGTACTTAGACTCATCATTATCCATAGAAATAGATCAATCCAAACCAACAAAAACTATTTCTGTGTAACTGTTGATAATTATTCAAATTTGTACAAACCTGAGTTAACTTAAACTTATCTTCTTCTAAAAATTTTATTTCCACTTCTAACTTCTTCATTGACAGCTCTATGAAATCAATCTGTTGAAGAAAAATTAATTAATATCATAAAAAGTTTCAGTTATGTATTTCAATTTCTACTATAACATTATCTAATTATTTATTACTATGTTATTGCACATTATTGCACATCCTTAAAGTTTATACATTAGAATTATTTAAGGTTTATACATTAGTATTATTTAATGTTTATGCATTAGAATTATTTAAGGCTTATACATTAGAATTATTTAAGGTTCATACATTAGAATTATTTGAGGTTTATACATTAGAATTATTTAAGGTTCATACATTAGTATTATTTAAGGTTTGGCACATTTATTTTTCATACACATGCAGATAAATAATAATTAAGGCCATGAAGCAGTTGCGTGATTAACATTTTATGTTCACCTTTGTGTGGCATGATTAACATTTTATGTTCACCTTCATGAAGTAAGATTTACTTCTCAATTAATTTAATTTATTATTTAATATTCAATAAATATTTTCACTTTTTCTTTCAGTTTTTCATTTTCTCTTTTAAATTTTGCTGCTTCAACTCGAGAATCTTGCAACTTCTTGTTCCATTCAATAACCTGAATGCAATTCATTATAATATAAATTTGTATTAAATAAACAAATATGTTTAATAAAAAAATAGTATTCGCCTTGAAAAAATTTTACACTACGAATTACAAAGAATAACTTCTTCCTTGCCACAGATTAAAACACAAAGGAAGGGTTTTTGTAATGACACTAAAATGCTTGAAAATCTAATTAAAATAAAAAATTTTAATTTGGCTCAAAGACAACAACTGAAAACTTGATAATCTATTTCTGTATAAGATTTCAATTTGTATTGAAATAATTAGTTCCGAACCTTTTGGGCTCCTTTTGCATCTCTAAGAGTGTTTACAAGTTCTTTCATGCTTTCTTCTTTAACTTCTACTTCTAATAATTTCTCTTCAAGTTTACGCCTTTCCTCTCTTGCCTTTGTTACGTGAATAGAAAGATTACTTTTTATGGACAAATAAATAAAAGCATAGAAATTAATTTTTAAAAGTAAAAATAAACAATTCTTGCACTTAAATCATATAAATAAACTTATTAAACTTTAAATTATTGACAAATTTTTTTTTATGTTTCAACAACATTTTTGGGTCAACAATCTTGCTGTTATAATAAAATAGAAAAGAATGAAACCGAAAAATGTCAACCTGTTGTAATTCTATTTCAAATTCCATCTTGTCATTTTGTAATTTGGTTAGAAGTTTCGTAAACTTTTCCTGCTCCAACAAAGGAACAGACCCAGCATATCTCCTTCTGTATTCCTACAATATATTTCTTTTCTTCAAATTATCTTTTAAAATTATGCCATAATTTCAATAAATGTAGGTTCCGTATAAATTTTTTTAAATATAAAACTTAAATAAAAAAAATTAAATCTTAAACATCCTGCCGAAATAGGTTTATATGAAATGCAAAGTGGAATAATGTGTGCGCACCTGCACGATCATTCTAAGATGTCGAATTCTGTTGGACGATTCTTTTCTTGCATGGAAAAGATTTGCATCTTTCTCATCTAATTTTTGCTCACTTTGAAACATTTTTGCTTCAAAAATGGCTGCCTTCTTTGTCATTTTTTCAAATTTTTTTAATGCTACACCTTCACTTACCTGGAGTGCAACTATTTGATTGTGCAGCTTACCTGTTAATTAGACAAAAACTTTAAAAAAATATAACCTTAACTATACTTTGAAAAATATGTTGGAAATAGAAAAAAAAACAACAAAAACAATTTGTCTGCATGTGTATGTTTATGTGAATATGTATGTAATTTTGTATGTGTACATGTTTGTATGTTCATGTGTTCACATTTGTGTATGTGTACATATTTGTGTGTGTAGACGTTTCTGTATGTGTACATGTTTGTGTATGAGTACATGTTTGTGCATGTGTATATTTTGTGTATGTGTATATTTTGTGTATGTGTACAGTGTACATATTTTCGTATGTTCACATATTTGTGCATGTGTACATTTTGTGTATGTGCACATGTTTGTGTATGTGTACACATTTTATTCATGTATATTTGCACGTCTGTGTATCTACACATGTTTCAACATGTGTATGTGCACATTTGTGTTAATGAGTATCAGAGATGTTCATGGGTCAAATTTTGACCCACACACTCTCATAATAAGATGACCCAATCCATTCCAACTTACAATGAAAACCTGATATAAATAAACAAACCAATAACAGTGTTTTCATCACTCTGTGCTTGAATGTCAATGAGTTGTTGTCTTAATGACTGCATCTCTTTCTCATTAGATTTCTGCTGTGACTCCATCGACTGAACTTGCATCAGTGCAATTTCTGACACCTCCTTTATTTTTAATAAATATTATTCAATTACAGTAATCATTATTAATATGTTTCATACACAAATATCAACTACAACTATAGTAACATGTTTCACACACAAATATCAACTACAACTATCGTAAGATGTTTCATACACAAATATCAACTACAACTACAGTAATTTGTTTCATAAAGAAAATCTTTTTTCTGACCAAAATGTTTCTGATGAAAAAGCCTACGACCTCATCGACCATTTAAGACTTCCTCCTCTTTAACAATCTAATTTTAAATAATTGTCCTCTCATGATCATACATATCGACTATATCAAGTACCATTGTATATCAAAATCAAGAATGGTCATGTCCTTAACATCTTTTTGTGATTGATTGATGCAAGCTTTATAAATTTCAAACTTCACATGAGTATATTTATATTATATTTTCCCTGCATGTATCCATCACACTGTTGTTTGATTGGTTACACATTTTTGTTTGATTGGTTAAAAGTCTTCATTTCTCAATCAATCCAGAGACGTAGCATAGGAGGGCGGGGTGCGGTCCCCCACAGGTGGAACTTTTGAGGATGCAACAAAACTTTAATAGATTTTAACCCCCTCCCCATCTGGTCATCAAGTTTTTTAGAAGAATATTCTACCACTTCCCTGGTAATCATCTTTTTAGGAGAAAAATTTCATTCCCCTGTTATCAACTTTTTTAGAGGTTTCAGCTTCAAGCAGCTCAAACCCATGCTACTCCACTGAATCACAAAGTTAACCACCATTAAGCAGCAATTGAGCATTATATCCACACACACACACACAAAGGCGCATGAACAAACAAGAATTCTAGCATGGACTCCTATATAGTAGCTGCTATATAGAAGTCCATGGTTCTAGCAACGTGGTTTTTCGAAATTTCAATTATTAACATACATTATTTCCTATGTCGGTATGTATGTATGTATGTATGTATGTATGTATGTATGTATGTATGTATGTATGTATGTATGTATGTATGTATGTATGTATGTATGTATGTATGTATGTATGTATGTATGTATGTGTGTGTGTTAGCAATTCCTCATAACGTGGCGGCCACAGTGGTCAACAGTTAACAGTTTATAAAATGGGTACGAAAAGGCATGTATTAAAGTTATTATGCATTTATACACTGTCAGTCCTATGAATCCAAAACGTGTTTACCTAAGTTTATTATGCAAGAGGTTATTCGATTACATCAAACATTATGCTGGATTTAGTGTTCAAAAGAAACATCGCAAGATATTGAAGCTGTCAAGCTGTCTTAAGAAGGTATGGCATGAAATTTAGAGATTTTAATTTGCTTGAACCAGGTTCGAACCAAAGCATTAAACATTTCTTTTATATTGCTGATCAGATAGAGCAATCCCATTGTCTAATTATATCTTTTAATTATTTATTGAAAAACCGTCATTTTTGACGGGGTATTTCTAGTTATTTTCAACAATATTTTCACTTTTACATCAATCGGGGCTTCGATCAGTGAGAATGTCAAGCTGGACGAACGTTTTGCCAATGTTTTCAAATTGTATGAAAGATCTGAGTTAGTCGTATATGAAAATCACTTCATACGTAGAACAACAACGTCAGGACATTTTTCATACAGACCGTAGAACATTCTTCCCGACACTTGCCCTCTAGGACAGGGCTTTCTCTCTCCTGTTATAAATTATCTCCTTTCATGGTGTGACAGTTCTTCTACTTAGTTGTGCGATGTAAACATAGATCTTTTTTGTTAATCAAACGACATTCAGTAGTAACGTTATAACCCTACACATAACACATTATAGCAAACTACTCACTTGGCTGGTTGTGCTGGGTACAACAAGTTTGTTGTGTAATATTTTTAAATTTGTAAACACTCTATTAATATTTCATCTAATAATAAACTACAGAGTTTATATGAATTATATTAAAACTTAAATAATTTAACCTTAAGTTTTGAGATTTCCAGTATGAGATTGACCTGTGAACTTTCCAGTTCAATTATTTTCTGTCTGTCTATATCGCTAGCAGCTTTTGTTACGCAGTCTGTTATAATGAATTAACATTTGCTATTAATAAAAACATAATTTCCAAAATTAATTTGCTATTTTAAGATATTTTTGAAACTTTTAACCATATAAAAATACATTCAAAGAACCAAGCAAACAAACTGTAAAAACATCAGTTTCCTCATTTCATCTTAAAATTTTCTACCATTTTGTATAAGTCCCATATATATAGATTACATTTTCTAGGTCCTGTTTACATATTTGCACTATGCAAAAGGCATCGCCAAAAGTGAAATTGCTAAAGAGTGTAGAATTAAATTATCACAATTTTAAAAGGTGCTACTATTCTAAGTAAGATTTAATTTTGATTATGTTACATAATAGAGACTATTAGAGACGTGGTGGTAAAGCAGTAAAGTCTTGGACTTCAAGCTTCAGGTTTCGGGTTCGATTCCCGTGTGGTATCTCACATCGAGTAACTCCCTTGGGCAGAGTTCACTCTTGCGGCTCAGGTCAACTCAGCCTTTCATCCACTTGAGGTCAACAAGATAGCTAATAATAAAATCCAGCCTGTAAAAAAACATTGTTGGCAGGTAACTCTGTGTGATCCATTAGTCACTCGCCAAGGTGTTTCAAATGTAGATTATTATTATTATATAATTACAATAGATATAATTAAACTAAAATGAGTGAAATTGATGTAGTTCTATTTACGGTGGCACAAAACAACTTTGATATCACTCTTTAAAGTTGATTGTTTATAATAGCAGTAGGGCCTTATGTTTAAAAACAGCAAAATTAAATTACGTTCATTCAAAAGTAGCACTTATAAAAAAAAGCCATAAAATTTTGTTTTATGATGGCTCAACTTTGTAGTCTGCCATGCATGTAAAAAAACTTTCCATGTTGTGTACTTCTGTATTAGCTGCATGGCTGTTATCTGACATGTGAACAAATCGAGAAAAAGCATAAAACATGATGAATAGATTGAAATATGATGAATAAATTGAAACATGATGAATAAATGTTATAAATAAATTAAAACATGATGAACAAATTTTATAAATAAATTAAAACATTATAAATAAATTAAAATATTATGAATAAATTAGAACAAACTTGTAAGTTCATCTCTTAATTCTCTCTCGATTTTCTGTGCCTCGAGATTCATCTTTGTTAGCTGATGAAAGCAAAAATTGTAATCATCCTCAATCCTTAAAAACAGCACTTATATGACTTGGTTAATGAACATTCAAGCAATCTCCAGTGAATTTATAGTTACAATTAAATTGACACCAAGCACATAAGATAAAAACACGCACCCACGCATGCAACTAGACTCAAACACACAAACACTCACTTGAGTGAATTTAGCTTCCATTTCAGAAACCCTGTCTTCTGCCATTCTTAACTGCTCCTTCTGTCTTTCGTACATGGCACTAGCATGGTCGGCTTTTTGTCTTTCGTTCAATTCTTTCATTTCTAAAGTGGTCAGTCTTTTAATTAGTGCTTTGTCATCTGCACTGTCAATTACAAATCTGGTTTCCTTTGTGGAGTTGAGCACATCATCTGAATTCTTGAATCCTCGATCTATGTTTAACGTTGGAGCTTGGTTAAATGTCTTCATTGTAATTTAAATATTAAAAATCATTGTTTAATCATTTAATCAATTTTTAAATGGAAAAATTCTATTTAAAATATCATGCAACCTTCCAATTTGAACCTATGGAATGCAACTTCATATGTATGTAGTTTTTCATGATTTATCTCAAGTTCTTTCTTTATTTCTTCATTGTTTCTCCTCAAAATTTTCAACTCTTCCTTTAATTGAAGTTTAAAAAAGAAAAAAAATTTTAAATAACGATTCTTTTTTCTTAAATACTGATTTGCTCCAGAGAATAATAACTGTTAAAAAACAAGCACTGAATAAATTAACACACCTGAATATTAAGATTTTCATTTTTGTACTGAACAAGTACATTTGTACTGTCAAGAAGTGCTCTGTACTTTTCCGTCAGTTCAGAAAATTGCTTACTTGCATTTTCAAGGTCGGCAGCAGGCACGGAATTATCCAACAATTTTTGCACCATCGACAATTTGAAAGTTGCTGAGTCCTGATGTGAAAATAATTATATTTTTACAAAAGAATTAAATTGTTTCAAAATAAATATTTATTTAATAGAAATTATTAAAAAAATTTAAATAAACTGAAATGAAGTTGAATATAAATAAACAACCTTTGCTCTCTGCAAATATCCAATTCTTTCAATGACCTTTTTTTCCATATCAACGGATTCAGACTTCAACCTTATATTCTCCTGTTAAGTAACATATCCTTTATAACTATCTTGATTATAAAAAAAAAACTAAGCAACAGCTACAATTTAACTTCCAAATAAATTATGAAAACTTAATTTAATTTTATAAATTGTAACTCTTTTTAGTGAGAAAACAGGCGCTGAATGAACAACAAATAAGCCAATTCATTTACCCGTCTCATGGCAGCTTCAGAGTCCTGTAGAAGTGAAAATTTTCTAGAAAGAACTTTCTCATTGGTTCTTAAAAGAACAGACCTTCTTGAAGCGTCGGCCAGTCTCTGTTGAATTTCATTCTCATCCTTGTTCAGTGTTTCAACCAATCTCTTCAAAGACAAAATCTATACATTGAGTCTGCTATTATGGAATGAAACAACTAAAACAAAATTTTACTAATCTATAATGAATATTAACAACTCACAACACATTCTTGAACTTTATCAACTCACATCACATTCTTGAACTTTATCAACTCACATCATATTCTTGAACTTTTACAGCATCAATCTCTATTTGCTCTTCCTTCTTTTTCAATTCAATTTTCAGTTTTTTCACTTCATCTTCATTTTCCTGATAGAAATCATAAACAAATCATAAACAAACATTCATAAAAATTGAATACTCTCTAAAAGTACATTTAATATTGAAAATAATCATTTGTTTATTCAAAGTTTATTTTATTTCAACAAGAGTTTGAAATTTAAAAAAAAACTCCTAATTCAAATTTGCTAATCGAATCAATTTGCAATAAAAAAGGAAAAACCTTCTAACTGTAGACCATCAAGCTAAAATAAACCAGATAACCAGATTGCAATGTGGTTAAAAATAGAATCTGACTTTTTTGGAAAGATTGATTTCTTCATAGAGTAGACCTTGCTTATGAATGGCCACAGCATATGATCTCTTGAATTCTTCAAAAGCACCTCCACATCTTTTCAACAACTCTTCCTTCAATGACAGTTCCTTTTAATAAAAAAAAACTTATTATTTCAGGTTTTTTGTTAAACATCAAAAAACTTCCCAAAAAACCCACAACCCTTTCAGAAATCAAACTAGACAAGAACAAGATAAAACACTTCATAATAATAGTTAATAAATACAAAAGAAACCTCCAAAGTAACAAGCAGATGTTCATTGAGACTATTAATAACATCAGCACTCGATCGACTCATCCCTGTAGGAAGTGGAATTCTTCCAAATCCACTTTCACTTCCCAATTCCTTGTATGATTTTAGTTCAAGTTCTAGATTTTCGTTCTGTTAAAACAAAGAATTTAATTATTATATCAATATTTAAAAAATTATACAAACAAATAAAGGAAGACAATGAACAAGATTCTATTTCTTTCAGCCGACATACCTTGACGGTGATCTTTGATAGAGCTTCCATCAACTGGCCAGCTTCCAACTTGACTTCTCTAACTTCTCTTCTCAACTCTTCATTCCTTCCCGTTAAATTATCTACTTCTGCTTTCAAAATGATTGACTTGTCGTACCTGCCCAGTGTACTCCTGGCATCCATCATCTGAAACAACAAAGAAATATTTAATTTACATTTATAACAATAAATATTAATAATTGTTGATAAAATATGTACAACTTATATATGTGTAATAAAAATATGAAAATATAAAATGTTCACCTCGATGAGCCTATCGATGGAATTGGAATGTATAGCTCCGCCCTTTTCTCCACTTGAAACTTAAATAATAAATTACCATTTGAACAACTCAAAAAAACTTAAAATTTAAATAATTCTTATAAAATTAACTTTAAATGAACTCATATTTGTAAACTTGGTTTTAAAAATTGGTTTAAAAAATTAACTTATTATATCAATAATTTATTCACAAGATTGGTAAATAACTAAAAACCACGAGAATAACAAGAAACTTTCGTATGCAAAAAGAAATGGAGTAAAATATATAACTAACCAAAATTATTTAAATAAAAAAAACGCAAATTACTTAATTCCCGAATTTCTTTTAACCCTTTTTCTAGCAGCCTGTTTTCAGTTTCAAATTCTGACAATTTTGTTTTTAATTCCACGTTTTCTTCATACAAAATGTTCATTTTCTTAGAATTTTTTTCCAATTCATCACTTTTCAACTTTTCCTTTTGTAAAAAACCAACAGGTTATTTTTAATATAGCATGCATAAATGTATTTATTACATACATTTATGCATGTCTATAAATTAATTAAACTGTTTTACTTAACCATAAATCAATCTGTAGAACAAATTTATTTTCAATATAAAAACACTTAAAGAGACTAAAATAAAAATAAAAATGACCTTTCGGGGAGCATTCGACTTCCCAGCAAGGGAATTAATTAAATCCAATTTCTCTCTCATATCAGTTTTCCCTTTTAACTTCTCAATAAAGGAATTCACCAGCTCGGAATCTTCTAAGGAAAGACCCAATGCCACAGCTCTGCAATTTAAATAAACATTAAAAGCAATTAAAATTTAATAAAATTGTTATTCTAGGCAACATATATTAAATGCATAAATATTGCACAAAATTGTTTCCTTTCCTCATATTTTATGACATATATGAATCATCTTTTACGTCAGTGAGCACATTAAAGTTGTAATCAATATTTCTATAATGTTTGTACTTATTTTTATATTGCTCCACCTGCTGATATTTAATATCATAAGCTATGAGGCAATGAATGGAAGTTGAACAGCGAGCATTTTTCATTAGTCTGATAACTCGGATGCTTTATTGCATTGACTATCCTAGCATTGAAAAATATACTAAATTTGTCTAATAAATGGTCTCTTAAAAACTTCTAAAAAATTAACATGCAATAATTTATAATATATTTTAAATTTGGATATCATAAACTGTTCTTTTTCACTTTATGAAATTTCAATCTAACAATTAATTAAAATTAATATTTAATAATTATTTCATTTTAAACATATAGTTTTTATAAAACTGCATTCTATTTACGTGAAATCAACATAGTCTAACTGTACTACTTAAATAAAATATGCTGCTGTCAAAATTCAGCTTATATACCAAAATAAATAAAGAAAAAATAGTGTAAAAAATAAATAAAGAAAAATAATAGTGTAAAAAATAAATAAAGAAAAATAATAGTGTAAAATAATAAAAAGACCTCTGCCCAGTGGATTGTGACATATCTCGAATTTGTTTCTTCAACTCAATTCTTTCATCTTCTAATCTTTCTATCTTAAAAAAAAAACAATCCACATTCAGTATGCCACATGTCGAAAAGTTGATACAGCTTAACTGTTTTTCTGAAGGATCCTTGAATAACTAATATTTTCCATATTTTTATATTAAACACCGTAAATTTCACCAGCCATAATAACATCTCTAAATGGTGAAAATATTTTTGTCCACGGCAGTATCAAGCAACGTATAAATATTATTTTATTAGATTCATCGGCAAACACAAACAACAACAATCTTACTTCTTTTTGTAGAACCCGATTTAATGATTTATCTTTTAAGATGTTCAAGCCACGTCGATGTGAAGAACCTTCAATGAAAATTGGTTCTTTAGGATCCAATCCCAGTCTCTCTCTCAGATCTTCAGCTTCTTCATATAGCTCATTCAGCTGCAATTCACATCTATTTGCATACTGAATTAACTCTTCAATAGATCTGAAAATCAAATACACGATAAAAAATTAGAACAGTCTCAACTACCATAAAAATAAAAAAAAAATTAAAAAAAAAATTTGTTTGCAAAAAAGATGCTGAAAAAATCACCAGCGAACCTTTCTCTTTCGGATAATTTTCCTTCAAGTTGTTTTATTTCGGTCACTGCTTCTGGAAGTCCAAATATTCCCTAGTAGAGAAAAACATTAAAAAAATAATTTATATAGTACTGAGATGAACTTTTATATTTTCTAATTTGTACAAATTTACCTACAAATTCAAAATTTGTTTTTACTAACAGATGCAATTTTAGGCTCCAATAAGTATGGCATATGGTTCCACAAACGAATATGTGGCATCACCAAAAATTACATTACTTAATGCCTTCTAAAACGTTTGCTGCCATAACCACTCTAAACTTTAACCAATCCCATAATTTTTCTTGAATGTTGCAGTAGCTTGACTCATAAAAAAGCATGAATGTGAGCTTAGATTTCACTTACATAAAGTATGGTCAGAAAATAACTCAATTTAGAATAAGCATACAAGAAATTAAAATAAATAAAGAACCTGCTCGTAAAGTGTCATTTTCTGCAAAATCTCATTTAACTGTTTGTCCTTTGAAGAAGCATCATTCTCTGCCTGAGTTGGTGGAGAAAAAACTATTATGCTTTCAAATCTAATTAATGAAAAATAACAAACACATCCTTACAGATTCGACTTTCTTTCGGAAGTCGTCAATCATTTCATCTTTTTCATTCAGATTCATCTCCTGAACTTTCACCAACTTTTCCAAATTTTGCTTTACATCTTGACCACTTCCTCCAAAACAAATTAACAATGATAATAAGAACAATAATAATAGTAAATGAGTAAAAATTTAAAAAAAACTGATTTATAAATAAATCATTGATTTTATATAACAAATTTAAAAAACAAATTAGCTCAGGAAGCATGTGATGAAGCTTACTGAACTGACATTATTGTAACATAGTAATATAATATGTAATTCTAGATTAACCTCTCATGGGTGGAAAAAATCAAAGAAAATCTAAGTGAAATTCCAAGTTAAAGTTAAAGCTTTATGAGAATATAAAACTAACCACGTAATATTTTACTTCTCACATCCTCCATAAACAAAGCATGATTCTCCATTTCAACACCAGCCTCTGACAATCTCTCAACAAGTCTTTCAATTTCCTCTTCCTTTTCTTTGACAATCTGAAAATTCAATTTTCAATTATTTCATTTTAATTAAATGCTATTTGTTGTTCAATTGGCTACAAAATTTGATAAAAATTAAAAAAAATAAATTTTTAATGAGATATCTTTTAAAACTACACATCTCAATGAAATTGGTTCCGTGATTTTTTAATTTACCTCAATTTTATGTGATTGGTCTTAAAAAATTACCTCAACTCAATAAGATTGGTCACATACAATTTTTAAAAACTTACCAAAATCCAAAATATTTTAAATGAACTTTAAAAAGTTTTTTTTACTTTACTAAGAGATGATACAGAAGCTTTCTCAACATCAAAATTTTTGTTGAAAATTTCTTCTTTTAGTTTGACAACTTGTTGTTGAAGATCTCTTATTCTTTCATCTCTCTCGTTAAGCAGAAGCTAGTAGAAAAAATTTTTATAAAATTAAAATAAAATTGTTTTTAGTTTCTGTTGAAACAATATCATGCTAAAAACTACCATTATTCATCATTACCAACACCACCACTATGATCATTGTGAATATCATTATCATCATCATCATCATTAACATATACCACCACTATGATCATTGCAAACATCATTATCATCATCATCATTATCATCATCATAATTAACATATACCACCTTCCAATTTTCCACTTTTTCATCAACTTGCAGCATCAGCTCATCTTCTCCTGAATTTTTTGTTTCCAACTTTGCCAGAAGTTCTTCAATCTGAGAACGAAAAAAAATTAAATAATTAAAAATATATTATCTTAATTTTTTATTTAAGAAAGCATACAAAAAACTTGTTTCCACCTGAAGTTTCATCATAGTATTTTCTTTTATGTACCTATCCATTTCACTTTCATTATTGTCAACAAGCAGCTGAAATAGTTATCATTTATATAAATATAATACAAAAAAATAAAGTACACTAACTCATAAATTATAAAAATATATATATATATAAACTAAATATATAATTGACCAAATAATATAAAGATAATACAATGATACAAAACTAAATATATAATTGACCAAATAATATAAAGATAATACAATGATACAAAAATTTAAAAAATTCAAACCTTTAATTTGAGGTAGTCATCTGTTGTTTTATCAATCTCATTCTTTCCATCAATCAATTCTTTATTTGTTCTTTTAATTTCTTCTTCCAGTTTCGTGTTGTATTCCAACAACCTCTTTTATAATACAAAAACAAACAAATAAAAATTGTAATCAACAACTCTATAATCACCTGAGACCAAAAGACTTAAGTCCCCTAGACCCCATGGTTTTGGTTTTCTACTGTACAATACCACAACAACAACAACAACAACATATACACAACAACATAAAACAAATAGCAGACATCTGAACAGCAACATATCCCAGCAAAATAGCAGACGACCACTTGATAACATATAAAAACAAAGCAGACGACCACTTGATAACATATATCGTATTTTTATGCATATAAATCGCATTCTGACATGCCTGGAAAGGTCATAAAAAATAATGTTGCTTTATTAATCTTAATCAGAAAATGTAAATATATCAAATGTATTTTTGATAATATATCTATAATACATTTTACTAATCAAATTGTGTTTATTTTTAAAGCCACATCTTTTTTTAACCCATCTTCAGGCCTTCATAAATGTGTGTTATATGCGAAAAAATATGGTAACAACAAAGCAAAAGACCACTTGATAACATATAACAACAAAATAGATAACATATAACAACAAAGCAGATAACAAATAATAACAAAGCAAATGACTGCTTGATAACATATAACAGCAAAGCAGATAACAAATAACAACAAAACAAATGACTAGTTGATAACATATAACAACAAACAAATGACCGCTTGATAACATATGACAACAGAGCAAATGACCATTTGATAACATATAACAAAAAAAAGAGTTGCAGAACAATATAACAGTAAAACAGACACTTGGATGACAACAGGCAACAACAAAAATGGAGACAACCAAATATAAAAAACAAACTTTATTCTCATCAAGAGCAGCACTGAGCAGAACATTTCTACTTCTTAATTTTTCACTAATCTGCTGATCGTCATCCATACGATTCAATAAACTTTCCCTCTGTGCATCTGTCTGCCTCTGTAAGTCTCTCAAATCTTCCCTCAGTTGGTCGTTCTGAAAAAGAATTTTAGCTTGAATTCTAATGCAGAAAAATTAAAAAATGTGTGACATGAGAAAAAAATCTGAGTTATTCGATCAAGTTATATTACTTGCTTTTTGCATATAATTAAATGATAAGCTTGAATAATTATTTTATTCATTTAAGTGAATAATTGTTTTTATTTTTAATCTTTAAATTCAACTTTTACAATTTAGTCGCTTATGTGCAAATTATCAAAAAAAAATTTTTTTATGATAAATTTTCTTCTTAATCAAATTAAATTAAACTAAACTACAGAACTAAACTAAACTGAATTAAATTAAATTAAATTAAATTAAATTAAATTAAATTAAATTAAATTAAATTAAATTAAGTTAAGTTAAGTTAAATTAAATTAAATTAAATTAAATTAAATTAAATTAAATTAAATTAAATTAAATTAAATTAAATTAAATTAAATTAAATTAAATTAAATTAAATTAAATTAAATTAAATTAAATTAAATTGATTATAAAAATGAAGACTCACATCAATTTTCATCTCTCTCACTTTCCTTTCATATTCATCAACTTGTATTCTATACTGCGGTAAAGATTATTTATTAGACATCAAATCACGATTATAAACAAGACATTAAAAAAATAATCTTATCTTAATAAATATCATTACTTTAAATAGCATTAATTAAGAACTAATAAATCTTGTTTTAAAAAACTAATTAACACTAAGCTTATTTAAAATTATTATTATAATTGAAAACAAAACTAACCTGGTCAGAAGTTTCTTTCATTTCACCAAATTTCTGAGTTGATTCTTTCAATTCTCTGTGCAGCATGGCAATCTGAGATTCAAGTTCATCAATGGTTTCCCTGAAGTTCTGGTCCTTCCAATTGGCTACCGATGCTCCCCCTCGTTGCTGGGTTTATTATGATAACAAATGTAATTTAAATGCATTCATACATGCAATTTGATGAATTCATACATGCAATTTGATGAATTCATACATGTAATGTGATGAATTCATACATGTATTGAGATGAATTCATGCATGTAATGTGATGAATTCATACATATATTGTGATGAATTCATGCATATAATGTGATAAATTCATGCAACTATTGTAATGAATTCATGCATATAATGTGATAAATTCATACAAATATTGTAATGAATTCATACATACATTTAATGAATTCATACATATATTGTGATGAATTCATGCTTATATTTTAATGATACCAAAAAGACAATAATTTCAAAAATTTCTGGCAATTTTATATAGTATCTTGACAAAATAGGTAAAAAACAATAACTTTATCACTATTTGGCAATCTTATCTGTTATGCTAAATAACATTTATGATTGCGAATTTTCAGCTTAACAGCTAAAAAATCTTCATCTTGAATTTTTATGTTAAATAGCCAAAATTGACTATCATTTAGTATAAATTTTCATGCTAATTAACTCTGAGCTTCATATATAGAATAATTTAATGTAATAAAAATTAACTATTGATTCAACAAAAACTTTAATTAACCTCTAATTCTCTGTTTTTCTTTCTAAGAGTTTGGTTTTCAATTTTTAAATTCTCAATTTCTTGGTCTAATAAAAAAAAGATATTTAAAACTTTATTTTTTCATGTATGTACTCAAAAAATTAGCTAAATAAATGAATAAATAACTATATATCACTAAGTAACTTCTCCTACAATACTTTTCAACTAAAATAGAAACAATTTTTTTTAAATGAACCAAACCAAAGAACAATAATAAAACAGTGTTTTACTTTTCTGAGCAGCCTTTCTTCCTTCCTCTGCAGCTTCCTTTGCTAACTGTTCCATCACCTGTTCTGCTTCCATGCCTTTCACTGTTAATACAGTCTGAGTGACTTTAAAGAGCTTTTTCAGCTTGGCAGGATCATTTTCATTATCTGCTTCAAACTGAAAAATAAACAAATAATAACCGTAAACATTGATTGCTGTTAAATTACATTAATCAACCAAGCTTTTAAACAAGCACTTTTTACCTCTTTTGCACATTAATAGTTTTTACAGTTCTAAAATCCAAACCCTTTCTCTTTTGTTTCATCCATTATGTTTTTCTGACTGAGAGTGGAAATTTAGTCATATGGACTAGATATAACTATATAACTAGATTGACAGTTAAGTAAGAGATTGAACTCAACATTTGAACAGCATTAATTAGGAAGAAAATATATAACTCAGCAACTATATTAGCCAGGCATGGACTGAGAGATTATTATTATTATCATTATAATTATTAAACAGTTGATAATGCATCATATTTATAGGTTATATAAATTAGGTATATGTTTTTCTTAAACTAGGCTGATGATTAAAGCTGGCTATGAAAGATTGTGCTAATTTCAAGTTTTCATATTTAGTTTACATTTTTAAATCCTTACAAATCCCTTATATTGACTTTACTGATAGTGTTACTTGCTTGAATGTTTGCAAACCAATCCAATCGAGCTGAAATTTGAAATAGGGCTCACTGCTTATGACAATGCACTCCATTAAATTTTGAAAAATTTCTATAAAAACCTATTTTATTTCTCAATTTAAAAAATTAATTATATATGTTTTAAAACAACAGCAAATCAAACTTAATTATATAAATATTTACATTTATACATTTAAAAAATGCTATTTTTAAAAAAAGCTTTGGATTAAATAAAAAACCAGCAATCCTGGTATATAAATAAGGGATTTGTGAAAAAACCTAGTTTTGATACAGTTTGCTTGTTTAAGAGTAATTTAAGACCAACAGTTCAACAGTTTTAACTACCAACTTTGCAATATCCTGGAAAGCTGATTTTTTAATTTAAAAAATTAAAATGTAAATGAATAAAATTTGTCCAAAGAACATTTGCCAAATTTCACTTTTTGCAACTAAATTTCAGTCTTTTAAAGATGTATCAGTGTACCCGTGTACCCCTTCATCCCTCTTTAATTATTAATCAAATCAGCATGACATGATATAAATGAATAATTAATTAACCTCAACAAGTGCGTTATATAGATCTGTTACATCCTGGCTGACGACTTCATCAACATTAATAGTCATCAATTCATTCCAGTTCAATTGTCCCATTTTTGAGAATTTCTGTGGGATGACGTATTAAATAAATAAAACCTACAAATATCTTCGTACAATACAAGTTGAGAATATCATTTTATAACATAATCACAACTGCAAGCCTAAACTTAACGTATAATTGAATTTTAGAGAAAGTCGTGAGACTATTTACACCGTTGTCTAGCAGATGGAAATGATTATTTACCGCTCAACTTATCAAGTTTATTTTTACACTGCAAGAAAACAAATATTTTTAATATATTATCTAATTTTAAAATTTAAATGAAAAAAAATAATAATGCATTTTCCCTATTTTTTGCCAAGTATAGGAATTTTGGTTCTGTAAAAACGGACCAAGCCGGGCCGGTCTTAAGATTTTGGCCCATGAAACGAACCGGGCCGGGCCGAGTCATCCTCCGAGCTAACCGAAACTATGGCAAACATCAAACGTGCCTTTGCTGATGCTGGTCTAACTACATTGGAATAGTCCGGGGGGGCGGGCGAACGCAGTTCAGAAATTCAAATCTACACTCAAAACTTACCTTTGCAGCTTGCATTATAAATAATTATTACAAACTTTTATTTAGGTTACAATCTCTGTTTGTGTTTTCTCTCAGGCGCGGCGCTGGGCGGGGGGGTCCAGGGGTCCGGACCCCCCCAGCTCCGACAGGTGTCACCCTTGGGATTTTTGCAAATCCAAAGACTTTTTTTACCGGGGGGTTTGCAGTCTTTCGTTTCTTTCATTACTAAATTATTAAAGATACCAAAAAAATACTGCAGACTAAAAATAGTCCAAAAAATTTTTCGCCTGCGGCGGGTTTTTGCTGCATGGAGTTTAAACTATATTATAGTGGTTATTCTTAAACATTCTGTATAGTTTGATGATAATTCAATGTTTTTTGATGATAGTTCACTGTTTTTTACTGTTAAGTACTTTATGATATTATTGAATAATAATTTTATTAGCTTCGTTCGTTTTCTGAACTCCTACTTCGTGTTAGTTGAATAAATTTAAATTTTTGAAAAAACTAGTAATAACAACAAATATTTTTCCATTTTTATTTGAACTTTGCTTTGCCATAACAAACCTAGATAAATTAGAGAAAAACAGGACTAAATTGTGATCTGCTAGTGTAAATACTTCAGTATTTATTTCTTACATAGTTCTATTTCAGTTTTTAAGAAAATGAGCAAAGGACTATAAACTATATATATATATATATATATATATATATATATATATATATATATATATATATATATATATATATATATATACTTCAACTTGTCCTTGGACATTTTGGACCCCCCCAGAACAAAATTCCTGGCGCCGCCCCTGTTTTCTCTGTACACAAATCTTGCAAGTAAAATTTAACCAGCTTGTTGACTAGCGAGGAAGCTGAAATTTTTAGCATAGCTTTATATTGGATGACAATACATGATTCAATTAAAAAAACTTAATTTTTGCAACTAAATTAAAAAAAACTTAATTTGAACATCTTTCGTATTTTTAAATCGAGTGTATTTGAAATAAAAGTTTGTGTTGAAAAACTCGTTTTTTTCACTTGTTAATATTCTCGCTTTTGAGCAAAATTCTAGTTTTGATGAAGTGAACTGCTAAACGACAGGTGTATTGTCTAGAAACGCAAAAAACACAAGATAGGTATCTATCTAGCCGTGTCGGGGCTAGAGTGTGAGTGCTCTCCCCATAAAACATTGTTGAGGCCCTTTACCTGACCCTGGCCAATGATTGGCTGTCATACCACATTTTTTCGCCAAAAATAGTTGCACCTTTAAAAAATGATCGATGGCTATGGAAGGGAAGTGTTAGAGAGATTGATCGTAGATAGAAGCATCATTTTGGGAAGGTGGTTGCCCCAAACTTTTTTTTTAAATTGGAAGAAATACCTACGACTTCCTCCGCTCATCAGCTGTTTTTAGAGAAAAATTTTTATGAGGTTTTGGATTTTTTTTTTTTTTTTGAAAAGTATAAACCCCTGGTCATCAGCTATTTTTGAAGAAAAAGTTTAACCTTAGGTGTTATGAATTGTTGAATGTGCAAGTTTCTGAAACATTTTCTCCCAAGCTTTTGCAAAAATGACGTTCCTCTCTTCCTCTTATTTTGTCTAGAATTGATTATTGTAACTCTTTTTATTCTGGTCTTGATGATACTACTCTTTCTCCGTAGGACCGCAGTCCGCAGGTAAATTTCCAAAATTTTTAAAGTTTTGGTTCAAATTTTTACTTCTATTTTTTGAAACGGTTTTGCCAAAATTTCCAGCCAGTTTTTCCAAATTTTAAGGTTTCTTTGCTCGAATAGGGGGAATGGAGGTAGCACCAAATAGAATAATATTCATATATATTATATGGCTAGCACTCCTAAGCACCGTTTATGATTTTATGATATCTTCATCATATATTAAGTCATCTGAATTTTGAGGACCCCTATATAGCCTGGCCACCCTGGCCATTGGTATCTAGAACTATCACTGGCGGCTGGCGGATTTAAAGAAAAAACAGAAAGCCATTGGTTTTTAAAAAAATCTGATAGTCGACTTTTATCTTGAACTAACAACTCAGTAATATATGCCAAAAACCAAACATTATGCTATTACATTATAGACAAATGAAAGGAAAATGAATGAGCTTTAATAAAATTATAATACTTACCTGTTTTTTTATTTATTCTAATAATTCTTATTAATAATTTTAAAGTTAATTCATCTGTTTGATGTCTCTGACATAAAGTTTGTAACGATTAACGATTCCTTATTCAAACACGTCATTCAAGCTGTTTCTAGGGGAAAGGTTGCAAAGCTTTTTTGGCTAGTTATACTATAGGAGATTGTAGCCTAAACGCAGAGATGGGAGTCATGAGACATGCAATGTCTCGTATCGAGACTCGTTTTCCCCAGTCTCGGTTAGTCGGTTTTGGTAAAAAAAAGTGTACTGTCTTGTCTCGGTCTAGTCGTCTTGATCTAAAAGTAAATGTCTCGCTCTTGGTAAAAAATTGCACTGTCTTGTTTCGGTCTCGTCTTGATCTGAAAGTCAGTGTCTCGGTCTTACCATGGTTTGTGCCAATTAATTGCGGTTTTGCCATTGAAAAAGTTTTTTCAGTTTTTTGTCACCAGTAATATATTTATATCTTGGTCAAGTACTCATCTTTAATTGTTTAGATATTTATTAAAAAAAAAAGCTTTGAGTGAAATTGATGAAGCAACTTCAGCTAATTCCAATGATGAGAAAAATGAGGAAGCAGACACAAGTAGTCCTTGTTTGAATAGGCACAAACTGCAAACTTTTTTTGGTATAAACTGGTATTTTAAGGAACGTCATTTGGATGGGCAGGAGAAACCATTGCTTTTCTTGACTTTATGTTGGCCCCCTGACGTTGTTTTGGGCCAAAAAAATTAGAAGTGGGCCTCATATTAAGGAAAAATGAAGAGGGCCATAAAAATATCTGGAAAAAAATTGGTGAGCCATTAGAGCAAGTTGCCCCTCTTCCCTCAAAGTTTTGCTGAAGTGACGTCCCCGAGTAACTCCAATGCCTAAAGTACTTCTTGCTAATTCAGTTGAAATGCAATTAGCTAAGCTAAATACATTGATACCTTTAATGGTTTTCATGTTGATGGCGATACCGATTTATATACAAATTGCGAGTTCAAATATATTTATGGTCTTTGTTTCTAGGTTAGGGTGCGTTCCAGCCACAACTGTTCCAATTGAAAGATTTTTGTTTCAGTGTGGGTTGATTATGAGACCTCATCGTAGAGAATGTCAAACATACAACTAGAAACATTATTGTTTTTGAAATGTATTAACTAAAACTGATCTATTTGCTTCAACTTTCTGTATTTAAATTTTATTCTAAAAAAATTACATTTTTTTATTAACTCCATGTCTTGTCTTGTCACTTCTCGGTCGTAGGCAAAAAAAACAATTGTCTTGTCTTGGTATGTTAAGTCAATTATCTTGGTCTGTAAAGTCAATGTCTCGGAAGTTCAATGACCCGTCTTGTCTCACTCTTGGTATGTATAGCCAATGTCTCGGTCTTGAAAAAATGTCTCGGTCCCATCTCTGCCTAAACTGATGCATAAGTCTATTATGTCCTACGTAAATTGTTTTGATGAATTTATTTATTCAAGCAAAAATTTGAAGTAACGAAATCAATGCAATTAGAGATTAAGATAAAAACTTATTAATTTAAAACAAAGGTTAATGTTCTTCTTTCAAAGGGCAAAAACCATTAAAAACTACGTCGATCCATTGATGTTCAAACTTTACACTTGTATTATGGCATGTATTTACCAGTAGATATCCTCATACACCTAAAATTACATTATAGGCAAGTATTCTGTAAATTTCTACACTTGGTTATGCCCTATGGAAAACATGTCATATCCTGGTGAGAAATGTTTACTTCCCAAGTATTCCACATGCTAGGGGACTCCCGATTCTTCAACTTCCTAACTGGAAACATTCCGAGACCGAAGAGATATAAAAAGTTTCATTTTAAAAATTTATTAAAAAATGACCGGCCATATTATCAAAACAATTTAGAGTATCACCAAAGCAGAAATAAAAGTAGATGACTTTATTTTTAAAGCTTTCAACAGGTAACATTCACAAATTGGTCAAATGACACGCGACTTTGCATATGAATTCCTGGTGTGAGCAAAAAAGTTTATCTGACAAATGAAATTTTTTTACAGAATTAAATTTAAAAAATTAAGTATAATAAGCATGCAGAGCACTTGTCACACAGTAGGAAGCAGAAAAATGTTGGCCGTTCAAAGATACTCTTTCGTTTATGCTGAAAATTGGTCTTTCGGGCAACGAGCAGGAGACCGTCATGACTAGAAATGGCGATCAGTCAAACAACCAGAAAAAACACAAGCTCCAAGTGATTTCGCATAAAAGTCAATCAAAATAAATAACAATAAATATTACAAAATCCTTGACTACAAATAACATCAAGTAGAACATCTCCCTCAAATCTATACTAAAATAATAAACTGGGATGGTACGACTATCTGGCTACTGGTTACAAGAGAGCTTTATGGCACAAAGTGACTAGAATAAGACCTAGTTTTGAACTAGAATATCTAGCAGATCTTAAAGCCCAGAGGTGCTGTAGCAAAACTGAAAATTCTGGAAGCATCACTACCCTTGAAAGAGCTAATAAATTGAAAATTGGCAAGATACAAAAAAGTTAAAAAAAGGGGAAATGACAAACAAACATTTTCAAAGACTGATTCAATTATCTGAAGACAAAATTTTCCAAATGTTCATTTTTTGAATTAAAATTAATATATATATAATATATATATATATATATATATATATATATATATATATATATATATATATATATATATATATATATATATATATAATATATAATAATATATAATAATATATATATAATATATATAATATATATAATATATAATAATATATATATATATATAATATATATATATATATATATATATATATATATATTATAATTAAAAAAATGTTCATACTTATATATATATATATATGCTTTTGTTTGAGAATTACAAACAAACAAACAATTAAACCCACAAACATTTTTCTTGCTATTATTATACTAGTATAATTTACATAATTGTCCTATCTGAAAGTGACATAATAATGACTGCAAGAAGATTATAGAAACATGATAACAATTATGCTTATTTCCCAACCACACAAAACTTTATTCCATAAAATTTAAAAAAAACCAATAAACATCTTTTTTTAAATTAAATTTTTTCAATAAAAAGATACATGATAAATTAAGAAACTTTAAAAAGATCCTGATATAAATTTTCGTTACATAAATATAACACTGATGTTTTTATTATTACTAATAATTTTTCATTTAAATATACATATTTAATAAAAATTAGATTTTCGACAAAAAATTTCCATTTGCCGAATATGCGGACGCTTCGAACAAAAAGCAAGAGACGAATAATATGTAGCAGCGAAACAATTTGGTGCAGTTTCAGAAGAGAGAAAAAATGCCAAAGAAAGCAAACATCGAGAAAAAAATAAAAATTAAATAAAGAAAAAATAATCACAAGAAAAATAACACAAAATATTCATATATAAATGGAAAATATTCAAATTTTCAGATCAAGAGGGGAAACAAAAAACCATGGGTCGAAAAATCTACTAAAACACAATGATGGAGAAAAAGAGAAATGAAGAGAGAGAGAAAGAGAGAGAGAGAGAGAGAGAGAGAGAGAGAGAGAGAGAGAGAGAGAGAGAGAGAGAGAGAGAGAGAGAGAGAGAGAGAGAGAGAGAGAGAGAGAGAGAGAGAGAGAGAGAGAGAGAGAGAGAGAGAGAGAGAGAGAGAGAGAGAGAGAGAGAGAGAGAGAAACAGGCAGAAAAAAGAAACAAAAGTACAATAAAGGTGAAAGCTACAGGAGAGTGCAAGACATTTTCTTAGATGGCTTGCCATTCTTAAGAGGTGGTCTTTCCTCCAGTTGGAATTTCCTGGAAATAAATAGTCTGTCCTAAGTAATCTTTTGTAATAATAAACAACTTTGGAACATGCATAAATCATAGCAAAACTTAATAAGAAAAAAAATTTGTTTACAATAAGCAATCACAGAACAAATAATAATGAATTAAACTTATGAGCTAAGAGGGTTTCTGTTTCTAGGCAGAAGAAATTTAAAACTTTGTCAGGTTGAACCACTCTGCCTGGAATATCATACATTCACTCCATATTCTGCTTGGAATATCATACATTCACTCCATATTCTCCTTGGAATATCATACATTCACTCCATATTCTGCTTGGAATATCATACATTCATTCCATATTCTGCTTGGAATATCATACATTCATTCCATATTCTGCTTGGAATATCATACATTCACTCCATATTCTGCTTGGAATATCATACATTCATTCCATATTCTGCTTGGAATATCATACATTCACTCCAATTATGAGCTACCGTAAAATTTACACAAAGCATTTCCTGTCCCAGATCAAAATTTGATCCTGTTTCATTCATTCCCTCCTTCTTGATCCAGGCTTTGAAAAGGCCCACATCACCCAAAAATAATTTTAATCTATTAAACACATCAAAAGAAACATAGTTAATTTACTTAGGATATAAATTTAAACATATGAAACTAAAGATAAACCATGTTTTTATTTGAAAAAAGCTTCATAACTTAGCAAAATGATTTTATTTAAAAGAAATTCAGCATAGGCGTACATTGATATATAATTTAATAATTTATTAACAGATGGAAGATTTATGATTATATAATGCAATCTATCCTCTAGACATTTAGAGAAAAAAAATACAAACCTTATGATTCTGACTAGTTCGTGAAAGGCTGCATCAATGTTCATTCGATTTTTTGCACTGGTCTCGATGTAGGCCAGTCCCAGGTGACGTCCTAACTCCAGTCCTTCATCGGCACTTATCTGAAATTGGAAGAAATTAAAAAATCTAAACTAATATCTTGAAAGGTAAAAATTGAGAAAAATTTCTCATGACCTGTGTATGGACCAGGGGATTACAGTGCATTTAACTTTAAAAACCTTTCATATCCAACTAGAAAAATGAATAAAGTCTAAATTTATGAAAAGCTGGAAAGTATGGTTCACTTAAGTTCACTATTGAACAGGATTAAAATCAATGTATAAACAAATAAAACTTGTATGAACGCTGATGACACAATAGTGATGCCGTCAAACTATAGATAGACCCGAAGATTGGTGACTGGAAGTTGTGTGGATGTGCTTTAAAATGATATCATAATTGACACTGTATAATGGGCCCACACATGAAAAAGATTGATAATTTAAGTAGCAGATGTCTTCTTTAAGGATACAGACACAATAATCTCATATTTCACCATAACTTCATATGTCACTATAATTTCACATGTCCTTTATAATGTACATATCCCTGTCATCTCATCCCTGTCTTTATAATCTTATCTATTGCTATAATCTCATATGTCCCTATATTATCATATGTCACTAGAAATGTAATAGGGCTAACTGTATATTTGTGTTACTTTAATAATCTGATGTGCATAAATTTAACTCACAACTTTTTTATTCTCTAAGTCTGCTTTGTTTCCGACGAGAATCATGGGAAACTCCTCCCGATCTTTCACTCTCAAAATTTGCTTGTGAAACTTCAAGATTTCATTGAAGCTACAAAATAATGTTTATTAACATTAATACATCAAATCAACATCATCATCATCATCATCACAACCATCATCATCATTACATTCACAACCATCATCATCATTACATTCATAACCATCATCATCCTTACATTCATAATGATCATCATCATTACATTCACAACCATCATAAATATCACAAAATATGTCATGCCACCTGAATTTCCTTATCTATAATTACATAATTATGTATGTTGAAGACAACACTGATACTTGTGATTTTCAGAGACAAAAGGTGTTGTTATAATAGTGTGCACAATCAGAGCACCAAGGATGCATTTTTTAAAATTATAATGCAAATCTCTGAGAATGTTCTTAATTCAAGAAACTGTCATCTCATTCCCAACAAATAAAAACTAACCTAATAAACTAAATAAAAATTTTTTGTCTTAATTGAAACACAAAAATGTGATATTAAATGTAGGCACGTTAAATAATTTGAAAACTAATACAAAACTGAATGACAATCGAACCCAGTTCTGTCAGTTACTGAGAAAACAAGAAGAAATCCTTCCCCAGTCCGCATGTATTGCTCTCTCATTGCACTGAATTCTTCTTGTCCTGCCGTGTCCAGTACTGAGAATAAATTTGTTAATATTGTTGCCATCTTTCCTTATATAATCAATCACATTATTACTTATTAATAAAAATAAAAAACAGTAAGAATAAATTTGTTAATATTGTTGCCATCTTTACTTATATAATCAATCACATTATTACTTATTAATAAAAATAAAAAACCGTAAGAATAAATTTGTTAATATTGTTGCCATCTTTCCTTATATAATCAATCACATTATTACTTGTTAATAAAAATAAAAACCGTAAGAATAAATTTGTTAATATTGTTGCTATCTTTACTTATATAATCAATCACATTATTACTTATTAATAAAAATAAAAAACCGTAAGAATAAATTTGTTAATATTGTTGCTATCTTTCCTTATATAATCATCTAATACTTATTATTAAAAAATATTCAATCATGATAATCACATCATCAGAATTAAAATAGTTTTCTGAAATGAAAACAATTTTATATTTTTAGATTCATTAAAATCTTATGTTATATTTATCTGGAATTCCATATGGAAACCATCCATCCATCCTAACAGCAGTTACTCATCTTCTTACTATACATGCCTGAAGATCCAGGACTTATAATAATCTGTACAAATTAGATCAACTGTTTTGAACAAAACATATGATGATGATGATGATGATGATGATGATGATGATGATGATGATGATGATGATGATGATGATGATGATGATGATGATGATGAAGATACATGTATGCAACATCTTACAAGCATTTGCACAAATGCACAAACAACATTTCAAACCTTTAAAAAAATCACATGTGACCAACAACTGCAGCAACAACAGACAAAGCAAAACATGGAAAGTGTAGAAAGGATGAGTAATAAACAAGCAAACCGTTAAAAAACTTTCACAAATCCTTTATATTTTTTAATTTGGCAGCTTCTAATTTTTTGCAAATTATTTTTTGATGATGATAAGTATATAAAATAGAAAAACATTGAACACAGTCTTCTAAATACTTGATATGTGAAGTATGTGAGGATTGAAAATTTAAGAAACTTTAAATCAATATGGAAATAATAAAAGATGGTTTAAATCATGATTTTATTTAAATGCACTAAAAAGAATAAAATAAATTGTAAACATAAAATCGTGGGGCGCTTTCCTTTGCACTCATATGATGATCCAAAAATCTTTTTTTAATTGTATTATTTTCAACTTTTTAGTAAAAGAGAAATAGGAAAAAATACAGATTTCTTAATACATTTCTCCAGAAAATTACACCAATTAAGCAAATTTTAACAGTTATACATTTTTAAAGAACGTTTTATTTAATTTTTCTATATATGATATTCGTACATAAATGACGTTGGATTATATCACCCATATTGAAGATTTTATTTTTAATTATATTTTTATTAAACATTTTTGTGACTTGAATTTAGTAAAATATTGCATTGTCACCAATAATACATTTCTATTCTAAGTTTCAGCTCAATTGGATAAAGGCTTGTGATCTAAAATTCATTTGAAAATACAATTCATTTGAAAATACACGAATCATTTAATCATTAAACATACGACGAACAGATGAAGTTATATAAAAGCATGTTAAAAAACAAAGTTTTTATTATACATTTTTAATTTTAAAATTATATACTTAATAGAATGCATTGTCATTGAGGACAATTCAATTCAACAAATTTCAGATGGATTGGATGATGGGATGTTTGTTTTTAACAAAATAAAAAAGTAATTCAAAACAATTTTTTTATTAAGGAAAATTTAATTTTAAACCCCCCCCCCTCAGAAAAAACTTTGTTTATAAATCTAGCAGATGATAAATACCAGGCATTGAAAACTCATGAATCATCAACACATATCTCCTTAGTTACTAAGTCTTAGTATGACTCAAAACCATACCAAAACAGAGCCAGGATGAGAAATTGAAGCATCAGTAAATAAATATGAATTAAGAATTTGACCCAGAAATGAATACATTATTTTTTTTAATAAAAAAAAAATAAACTGGCATTATAACCTTAACATTGTAACACAATAACCATTACATTGTGGTATTATAACCATAACGTTCTAACACAATAACCATTACATTGTGGTATTATAACCATAACATTGTAACACAATAACCATTACATTGTGACACAACAACAATTACAATGTGACATGACAACCATAATATTGTGACATAATAATCATTATATCATGACATAATAACCATTACATTGTGACATAATAACCATAACATTGTGTCATAATAACCATTATGTCATGACATAATAACCATTACATTATGACATAATAACCATTACATTGTGACACAATAACCATTACATTGTGAAACAATAACCATAACATTGTGACATGGACAAGATAAAGAAATCATCATTTAGTTGACAGAAATGTGACCAACCAAGAACCACACAACCAATGCTATTTATTTTAAGGTTTATTTTAAAGACATTTTGACCAAAAATATTAAAATTGCTGGATTTGAGAAGCTCTATTTATTTATAATCTAAATTTAAATGCGTTAAGAGCATGCAATTTCATTGGTTTCATTTTATAAACTTCTTTGGTATAACAGCTCTTATGGCATTTTAACACTTTTTTGTTTGCCAAATTCTTCTATCATGCTAAGAAAATAGAAATTTTTTATATTAGAACAATTGGTTGTTTACCACTAAGTGACAATAGAGAAAAATGATTTTAAAATGAATTGGATGAGTATGTATGCAAGATGACAAAAAAATTAAGAAGATTAGAATCAGTGTCACACTCATGAATTTTATTAAGGGAGTTTTTGAAAAGAAGTTTGGGATGGTTTGGAAATTTTTACAACTTTAATTATTTAATACTTTTTAAACCATATTAAACAAAAAAATTGTTTAATGGCTAATTAACAAAAATATTTTTATATCAATCTTCTGTTGTTAACATCAGTAAAACAAGTTTATTGATATACTAGCACCAAAGCCTGTCAGACAACAGGCCTAAAAAAGAAAAACACACAGTTGTTATATATATATACATAATTTGCATGCGAAAAAATTTTCAGAATGATTTTTTTGGGGGGAGGGTTGTAGCCTCAGAATCCCCCTTTGAGTGAGCCCTTGATTAGAATGAACCTAAAACAGCACTCAGGTGCACCAAACTTAGTGCTTCAAATGAAAAACTAAACAGGTCAATAAAATCACAGTTATCTACTCATAAGCTCTTTCTGGTTAAAACTGAGGTTTCATAGGTGACAGTAGACAATTAAATAAAGAGAAAAATGGTATCAAAGTATAAATAAAGTAAGGTCAGTAACTAAAGCCAAAAATTACTAACTGTCTAACTTGGCTGGCACACCATCAATGAGACATTGCTTTGTATAGGAATCTTCAATTGTTGGATCATAGTCGGTTACAAAATAAGACTGTATGGAAATCAACAATTTCAATATTTGGTATAATATTTAGTAGTGATCAAGGCAGGCAGACATTGGCACAACTAAAATAAATTAAAACAAATCCATACTGTATTGTTAACAAGAAATAGTAGAATAAATCATCTTATTAAGATTATAATTATGACACACCTAAATTATTTTGCACAGAAATACACTAATAAAAAAATTCTAGCTAAACAAAAATCTCCCAACAAGGCAAAACTTTTCTGATTTCACTTATTATAGCAACCATACGATCACAAAAAAATATTGCACTGGCAATCGCTTCGTCTGGAATTGCAGCAACTCTTTTGGATGGTGGTCGAACCGCACATTCAGCACTAAAATTGCCATTGAATATACAAAGCACTGAGACACCAACTTGCATTATAAAAAAAAATTCCGGAATGGGTAAAGTACTTCATTCCTGTCAACTCATTATATGGGACGAATGTACTATGGCACACAAAAAGGCATTGGAAGCGATTCATTTTACACTAAAAGATTTGAGAGGAAAAGAACAGATCTTTGGTGGTGCTCTTATTTTATTGTCTGGTGATTTTCGACAAACTCTACCAGTTATAGCACGATCAACAGCTGCTGATGAATTAAATGCGTGTCTGAAGCAATCATTTTTATGGCAATACGTACAGAAATTGACTCTGAAGACCAATATGCGTGTACAGCTACAACATGATGCCTCCGCGGAACGTTACGCAAAACAAATGTTGGATATGGGGAATGGAAAATTAGCAATCGATGGATCCACACAATGTATCACATTCCCAACAAACTTCTGTAAAATGACAACAAGCACAGACGAATTGATTCACAAAGTTTACCCAGATATCGCACTGAATTACAAAAATCTTCAGTGGCTTAGTGTACGTGCCATAGAACAGCCAAGAACAACGATGTCAATGACATCAATTTCATCATTCAAAACAAAATACCAGGCGAAGCGACAACGTATAAGTCAATTGATACTTTAATGAATCAAGACGAAGTTGTCAATTATCCAACTGAATTCTTGAATTCTCTTGATTTGCCAGGCATACCGCCGCACATTTTAACATTGAAAATTGGCACGCTTATTATTCTTCTCCGAAACATAAATAGTAAATACACCACGACTTTGCAACGGTACCAGGCTTTCAGTGAAAATGATGATGAGCAATATAATCCAAGCTACCATTTTAAACGGAAAATTTAAAGGTGAAGATGTACTGTTGCCACGCATCCTATGATTCCAACTGATATGCCATTCTAATTCAAACGTCTGCAGTTCCCAGTGCGACTTGCTTTTGCTATGACCATCAACAAAGCACAGGGACAATCACTACAAGTGTGTGGACTAAATTTAGAGAATGCGTGCTTCTCACATGGACAGTTTTATGTGGCCTGCCCACGCGTCGGAAAACCTTCTGATTTATTTGTGTACGCACCAGACAGAAAAACAAAAAATATTGTTTAACCAAGAGCACTTCAATAACAAAGATATTCACACAGTTGCTGCAAGTTATTGTTTGTTGATTGCTAAATTTTAACAACTCCATTCATTTTTTTAAATTAATAAACCGAATTAAAACACAATCATTTTCTTTGAATACCAAATTCATTCTCTTAATTCTCTTAAAAAAAACCCGGGCAACGCCGGGTACCCCCGCTAGTCCAATATAAGTTATAAAGCTATACTGAAAGTTTCAGCTTCCTAGCTAGTCAAAAAGTTGGTTAAATTTTACTTGCAAGATTTGTGTACAGAGAAAGACACCCACAAACAGAGATTGTAAGTTGAATAAAAGTTTGTAAAAAATAGACCTGATAAAAAAAAGAACTCCGCCTTGCTTTTGCAAGCCAGTCCCAAGCCTGGAGAAAGGAGGAGGGAAAAGTTAAAAGGATCAAATTATGATCCACGACTGGTAGTACTTAGGTGCTTCTGACACAGCCGTTTCAGTCTTACAACACTTGGTGTAAAGGACTATAAACTATTATAAAAAAAAAAGTCCTGATAAAAGACAATAATAAACTAGTCACTTGTCTGACTAGTCATAGAAGACAACTCTAGAAAAATAGTTACATCCAGAAATAAAATCTAATAACCAATGGAATTCCAAAGCCTTACCTGTATACATTGAAATTAAATCCAAGAATCAATTCAATTTCAAAGCCTTACCTGTATAAATTGAATTGTCAAGGCACTTTTCCCAACGCCTCCACCACCAACAACTACAAGTTTGTAACTACTACTGAAACCAGAACTACTTTGTTGCTGAGTAGGTTTTTTTAACGACATTTTAAATTCGAACTCTTAGTCTAAATAATAGTACTTGTAAACGTAAACACACAAATTAGAAAATCAAAGTTATATCAGACAGGTCGGTGTAACCAATACAAAATATGAGGTGCGTTCAATCTCAGAACGATTAATATTTATATTCTGTTCAATCAAGTAAGTAAGTAAAGAGACAAAAACGATGTTCGAAACTCATATATGTTTGATAAAGCAAACTTTGCAGCAATAAACAACTTTCTGAAACTTGTGAAATGGGACGACATCTTCCAATATTGTTTCGACGTAGAAAACTGCTGGAATGCCCTTCAGCAGTGTATGAGTTATGTGATACAAACCTTCGTTCCAGTTCGTACTGTATTGAGCTCACAAGGACGACCAAGGAAAATCTCCAATAGAATAAAACATCTTTATAAATCCAAATTATTCTTCTGGAAAATCTGGAGGCATACTAAGGAGAATAAAGATAAAATCAAATACATGGAGTTTTCAAAATTATGTACTAAAGCAGTAAAAAAAGAACAATATGACATTGAGAAGGGTCTTGTTTTATCTGGTAACGTTGGTGCTTTCTACAAATATATTCACAATAAACTCTCCTTGAATTCTAAAATTACTGGGATAGAAACAAGTGATGGCACGATTGTTACAGATCCGGCTAAAATGTCAAACGTCTTCAACGACTATTTTGCAACCGTTTTTACAAAAGACGATGGAAGTAATCCACCTCTGGTGCAGAGGTCTCCCAATCTCCTGGAAGAAGTTACGTTCACTCCTGATGTTGTTTTTTCAACCCTCAGAAGTCTTCGAATGACAAAATCTTGTGGCCCAGATGGTATACCGAATATATTGCTTAAACGCTGCGCCCAAAACTTGACTATTCCACTCTGTCATATTTTTGAAATGTCTCTCAAAACACGAAGATTGCCTGAAATATGGAGAACTGCATACATCACACCAATTCACAAAAAAGGACCTACAAGTGTTGTCTCAAACTACAGACCAATCTCTCTCACGTGTACATGCTGCCGCGTTATGGAAAAGATTGTTAGCAAAAGCATCTTGGCCCACCTCTCTACTCATGGTCTTATTTCTCCACATCAGCACGGTTTCCTGAGACAGAGATCAACTTGTACGAACCTTCTGGAGTGTGTACATGACTGGATTATGGGGTTACTGGATGGTAGTCGAGTGGACATTGTTTATTTTGATTTTCAAAAGGCTTTCGACTCGGTCTCCCACCCAAAGTTGAAGACTAAACTCATTAGCTACGGAATATCAGGTGATTTGTTGGCATGGATCTTGGATTTTTTGAGTGCTCGAAAACAGCTTGTTCGAATTGGTGAGTGTTTATCTGCTCCGAGAGATGTTACCAGTGGTGTTCCTCAAGGAAGTGTCCTGGGCCCCATACTATTTCTAATTTTTATTAACGATATTACGGATGGTGATGCTTTTGGATCGGTCTCTGTCAAGATGTTTGCAGACGACATAAAAATTTACTCAGCAACTCAGCCCACATCTTCTTCGGCTCCAGAAATACAGAGAGCAATTGATGAACTAGTTCTCTGGAGTGAAACATGGCAACTGAATCTGGCACTATCAAAGTGTTTTGTATGTCCCATTCACAGGCGAAGAAACGACAAAGGCTTCGAAATACCTAGATATCGAATTGGGACATACGAGCTTGAACCGACCGAGCAAGCAAGAGATCTGGGTGTACTAATTGATAAAAACCTTAATTTCAAAAAACACATTGAGAACATTATCCACTCTGCGTCGGTGAAACTCAGATTAATAAAACTATGCCTCCTGTCTAAAGATCCGTATCTGATGAAAAAAGCATTCACTACATACGTGCGACCATTGCTCGAATACTGCTCTCCAGTTTGGAGCCCTCGGCACAAGTACCTAATCGACGGCCTGGAGAAGGTTCAGAAAAGATTCACCCGAATGGTTCCAAATATCAGCCATCTACCATACTCGACCCGTCTCAGCTTTTTGGGATTGAAAACTCTAGAAGAGCGCAGACTTATCGCAGACCTTTGTTTCTGCTACAGATCTTTAAATGGAATGGTGGATTATAGCCTGGTTGGACAATTTAAACGAGCAAATTATGAAAAAACAAGGGGCCATAGCTACAAACTGATGCCAGGTCAATATAGAACTGACGATGCCAGGTTCTTCATAACTGGACGCGTGGTCTCAGCATGGAATTCTTTGCCTCAGGATGTTGTTGGATCATCAAACTACAGTCGGTTCAGAAGCTTGATAAATCAGATGGATTTATCTAAGTTTTCAAGACTTTGAATTTTTCATGAAGCATTAGCAGATCTGGATGTCAAATGAACAGATTTTTGGAGGTATTTAGAGGGATTTTGAAGATTGCGGTGGAAGTTTCAACTTCACGGCATTATCTATAAGCGTTAAGAACAACAATTTGTCAGGTTTAACCGTTCCATAAATGCATAATTTAAATATTTACAAGACTTAATATCTTATTCAATATGTTATACGCGAGTATACTTTGCTATTGTATGTTTCTAACATCTTAACAATTTACGATTTGCAACTGAGTATGTGTACATATTTCGTTTATTGGTTTTTTTTTGTTTCGTTTGTACTGTCCGAACGGTATTAGAGGCCGATAGGCCCTTCTGTTTGAGAATAAATAAATAAATAAAATAAATAAATAAATAAATACAATAAAAACTAATCTAATGAACATAATAAGTACACATTTTTGTTTTAATTTTCTGCTAACTTATGGCTATTTATTGAAGAAATAAATCACCTTTTCCGGTATGTATTCGAGCTCACTGTTATAATTCTTAAATCAATCAATCAATCAATTTCGTTCAAAGCTCGGTATAACAGAAATTGATTGATTGACAGTCATTTATATATATATATATATATATATATATATATATATATATATATATATATATATATATATATATATATATATATATATATATATATATATATATATATATATATATATATATCTATATATATAAAAGAACATGTCCTGACTGACTGACTGACTGACTGACTGACTGACTGACTGACTGACTGACTGACTGACTGATAATCAACGCCGAGCTCAAACGCCTCATCCTAGGAACGTGAAATTTGGAACTTATATTACTTTTATAGCGTAAACATCCGCTAAGAAAGGATTTTTGAAAATTTTGCTCCTGAGGGGAAAAAACTGGAAAACAAACTTTTTTCTAAAACAATGTATATCTCGAAAACCAAAAATGAGGAGATTTTGAAATTTGGTATATAGATTCTCTTTAAAAAATAAAACGATACGTGTTTCACCATTTTCTGAAAATTCGGTTTCCCGGACCTCAAATGTGGGTTGGAAATGTGGGTTATTTGGTTTTTAAAATAGCTGCTACTCAAAAACTGTGAATGCTACAGGAGTAAAAATTAGTATTTAGCTTCTACTCCAAAAATAGTGAAATAGGTGTTTTAGCATTTTTTGAAAATTTGGTTTCCAGGACTTCAAATGTGGGGTGGAAAATAGGGCTAATTGTTTTTTATAGTAACTGCTACTCAAAAACAGTAAATACCACAGATGTAAACATTATTATTTAGTTTCTTTTCTAAAAATAAAGATATACGTGTTTCACCATTTTTTACAAATTTGGTTTCCCGGACATCAAATGTGGGTTGGAAAATTGGGTTATTTGGTTTTTAAAGTAGCTTCTACTCAAAAACTGTTAATGCTACAAAAGTAAAAATTAGTATTTAGTTTCTACTCTAAAAATAATGATATACGGGTTTCACAATTTTTTGAAAATTTGGTTTCCAGGACTTCAAATGTGGGGTGGAAAATAGGGTTATTTGGTTTTTAAAGTAACTGCCACTCAACAACTGTAATTGCCAGATGTAAAAATCAATACTTAGTATCTACTCAAAAAAAAAGATATACGTGTTTCATCATTTTTTGGGTTATTTGGTTTTTAAAGTAGCTGCTACTCAAAAACTGTTAATGCTACAGAAGTAAAAATTAGTATTTAGTTTCTACTCCAAAAATAATGAAATACGTGTTTTAGCATTTTTTGAAAATTTGGTTTCCAGGACCTCAAATGTGGGGTGGAAATAAAGGTTTTTTGATTTCAAAATAACTGCTACTCACAAACTGTAAGTGCTACAAATGTAAAAATTAGTATTTTGAAGTTTTGTGCCGGTTAAAAGTAGCTAAGTCCAGTTTATCATCGGCCGGGCCAAGCCGTTATTTTAGAGTCTTCACACGGCCCAGGCCAAACATTAAATCAAAGTGGGACGGGCCGAGGTTTTTCACCAAGTATATAGATATTTTAGTGATTTTAGGGTCTTCAGTTTGGCCGGGCCAAACCTGAGGTCAAGGTGGGACGGGCCGAAGTATTTTATCAAGTATATAGAACTTCTAGGCCTGTAAAACTGGGCTGGGCCTAATTCAGACGGGCTGTTCCGGGCCAGGAGTTTGGGTTTTTAAAACGGGCTGGGCTAATTTGTCGACGGGCCGAGCCGAGACCTGAAAAAAGGATCTCTACTATGGATGCACGGTTCAAACTCTCTAATTTCATGCGAGCGAAGCCGCTACGGGCACTGATAGTATATATATATATATATATATATATATATATATATATATATATATATATATATATATATATATATATATATATATATATATATATATATATATATATATATATATATATATCGCTGCAAACAAGGAATTCGTTAATAGTTTATCTTCCCAACAACGGGCTTCCCTTCGACGTTTTGAGTCTTTGGCAAAAAAATTAACAAATACAAAATGGGCAATTATATTCAATGGAGTTTGTGTACAAGAAAATATCGTACCGCTATATGCAAGAAACAAATATATATATATATATATATATATATATATATATATATATATATATATATATATATATATATATATATATATATATATATATATATATATATATATATATATATATATATATATATATATATATATATATATATATATATATATATATATATATATATACTAGCAGGGGCACCCGGCGTTGCCCGAGGTTTTTCTAATGTTTGTCTCTCTCGCTCCCATTTCCTTCTCCGATTTCCCGTTCCCGTCGCGTTCCCGGTCGCTTTTTCCGCTCCCGGTCGCTTTCCTGCTCTCAGTCGTTTTCCAGTTCCCGGTTGCTTTCCCGCTCCTGGTTGCTTTCCCGTTCTCGGTCGCTTTCCCATTCCCGCTCTATCTTTCGCTCTCAGTTGGCTGTTGGCTTCTCGTTCCCGTTTTCGCTCATTTATGTATATATATATATATATATATATATATATATATATATATATATATATATATATATATATATATATATATATATATATATATATATATATATATATATATATATATATATATATATATATGTATATATATATATGTATATATATATATATATATATATACATATATATATATATATATATATATATATATATATATATATATATATATATATATATATATATATATATATATATATATATATATATATATATATATATATATATATATATATATATATATATATATATATATATATATATATATAAACAGTTTAGACAATGTGCAGAGGTTGCAAAGAAGGGAAACAGAATTTTGGGCATGATCAAAAGAACCATAGTCAGCAGAGATAAAGATACAGTTTTAAGATTGTATAAATCTCTAGTTAGACCACACTTGGAATACTATGTGCAGGCATGGAGCCCTTGTCTTAAAAAAGATATCTACCAGGGACGTAAATTGGGGGGGGCAGGGGGGGCATTTGCCCCCCCTGATTTTCAAAATTTGAATTTGTTTACCTAGAGTTTACTATATATTTATTTAATTTTAACTTTACTTAACCTAGTGATGATGCAATGCGTATTGGAATCCTTCTGGCGTGTATAGACAATTCGCCCCCCCCCATGATTTCCAAAATTAAAATTTTTTTTACTTAGAGTTTACTATATAATATGTTAATTTTAACTTTACTTAACCTCGTTATGATTCAATGCGTATTGGAATTCTTTTTGCGTGTGTAGACAATTTTATATCTTAGCTCGATGCTAGATTTACCAATAACTGCAGCGTAATAATTTGTGTATCAGTGTTGGTCCAAAGATTAGCTGTTTTCTGTGCCAAAATACAATCAGCGAACTCGTGGAATTTTACCCTATTAGTGGTATTGATACATTGTTTATTCCCTCACAGTTGTCTACATCAAAGTTATTTTTTATTACACAAAAATAAAACAAAATTATACCCACCCCATTTTGGACATCTTTTTTACAAACTTTTATTTAGGTTACAATCTCTGTTTGTGTGTGTGTGTTTCTCTGTACGCAAATCTTGCAAGTGAAATTTAACCAGTATTTTGACTAGCTAGGAAGTTGAAACTTTCAGCTCAGCTTTATATTTTATGAAACTACATGATTCAATTTAAAAAAAAAACTTTGAACATCTTTTGCATTTCTAAATTGAATGTATTTGAAATCAAAGTTTGTGTTGAAAAAATCGTTTTCCTTTACTTGTTTTACTGCAATATGATTAAATCCTTCATCCCCCTTATACCCAGTGGCGCGTGGCAAATCCAGATTTTTCTGGTGGGGGATTCACTTCAGAAATTTTTTTATATTTTCTTCCAAAAAGCTGATAACCGGTAAGGGGTAGTCGTAAGTATTTTTCAAAAATTTTTTCAAAGACTTCTAATTTTTCCTCCCAAAAAAGCTGCGGTCGTTTTCCAAAAACAAGGTATTATACCCAAAAAATTTCAATTGATACTCTGATGGGGGATGTATTTCCCCATCCCTCTCTGCTTGTACCTACGTATTTATATAAATGTAAAAGGTAATGTGTGTGTGAGAGCCTTCGTTTATCACATCCAAGCCGCAGGAGCAGATTTAACAACATTTGGCATGCAGGTAACTTCATTGATGAGAAAATTTTAAAAAATTACAAAAAAATCTGTTATTTCTTCGACGTTTCATTGGCAAAAACGAGACAAAACTAAGCACAAAAAACCCGGACAACACCGGGTAACCCTGTCAAAAAACTATATAATGGCGGGAAAATTTTGCCCCCCCCCCTGGAAAATGCTGAATTTACGTCCCTGATATCTACATAATTGAAAAAGTGCAAAGACGAACTACAAAGATGATTGCTGAGTTAAAAGGACTGAATTATAAACAAAGTTTGAGTAGATGTAATCTGACAACACTTGAAAAGAGGAGGACTAGAGACTTAATTGAGACTTACAAATTATTGAACGGATTGGTTGACCTAAATCCGGAAAGATTTTTTGAGAGATCGAGATACAAAAGTACCAGAGGGCACAACTTTTAGCTATATAAGAAAAGGGAGAGTTCAATGAAACATAAATTCTTTAGTGCAAGAGTGACAAATGAATGGAATAAATTGGAGAATGAAGTTGTGAATGCTGAAACTGTTGAAGAATTTAAAATTAAATTATGTAAATATGGTTTTTAAATATTTGATAGTGGATCTCACACACGATTATTATTAATTGTTCTGATTCACTTTAAAATAAACGTTATGTATGTTATGTTAAAACAGAATCAAATCGTTTTTCTATAGTGATAGTGCTTGATGGTTTTATCTGGTTGGGCTCTGCACGTCATTTTGCGTTAAAAATATATTTAAATTTGAAAATCAAAATATTTAAAATTATTTTACTAAAAAAATTTACTAGCACTGGTGATACGATACATAGCATTTAAAGTCTTTGCTTAGCCAAAATAATAATAGATGGTCACCTAATTAGCGCGGCATTTACAAGCGATGTTTTCGTTTATTTTTAAACTTCAAAGATGTTTATGTTAATTGTAGAGCTGCACATTACTTCTTTTATTTGTTTTTCAATAAGACACTTTGTTTTTTTATTTTAAAATCTTCGTTAATAAAAATGCGGAGCTCTTGTAAGAGCCAAGAAGACGGAAACGTTTCATTTGGAACTAACATTACTAACAAATTTTCTTTGGACAGCGAGAAGTTTATGCCACACGGTATAAAGTTTGTGTTTTGTTATTACAGACATTACAGTTATTTTTACGTAATGGTTAACGTAAGTGAATAATTAGTTGCACTACCTTTTCTTTTTTCTGCTTAAAAAAGGGCTGAAAAGCTTTTAAAAGAATAATTTGGACAGAAATAAGTTTCAAAAATTTTTTAATGATATTTTATTAACATTTACAAATGGTTCCTGCAGCTAAGTATTTTTTAAAGGATTTATCGGTCAATCTTCTAAAATATTCTAAATGAACTTAGCATATTTCATAAATTGTGGAATAAGTATGGCATAGAATAGAATAGATAGACCAGGAGTGGCGAATCTATGACACGCAGGACATTATTGCCTGGCACCCCAAATCATAATATATTCAACACACAAATTATTTTCAACTGTAAATTATTATTTTTAACAATTTGATTTTTTAAATTTTGTTTTTTTATTAATATTTTTTTCTTAAGGGCCTAACATAATTATGCTAATTCCGGTGCATCTAACGTACTTGAACCGAAAATTCGTATTAACAAATAAAAAAAAAATTGATTTCTGCTCAAAATGAAAAAGCTGAAACTTGACAATGAAGGCAGTGGTAGGGATTTTAAGGAATGGTGGTCTGCTCAATGTGGGGTAAAGGACACAAAAGGGAAGACTCTGTGTGTTCTGTGCTCGGAATTTGTTGTTGGACTTCATCTGTCAAACGTCATTATGAAACAAAACATGGATGACTTCTTGAAAAAAGTGAAGCAGAGCAGCAAGAATATACAGCAAGAGAAATGAAAAATAAAAAGATACAATTACAAGTTTTTAATAAGCTCACACACAGAGCATTTAATCTTGTAGCTGCCAGTTTTTGAAGTATCCAAAATTATTGCTATGCTTTGTAAGCCTTTTAGTGATTGAGATTGCATAAAAAAATCGTGATTGGAATTTGCATCATTCCTGTTTGATTTCCCAAATACAGATGAAATTATTCAGTGTATCAAAGACATGCCAGTGAGTCGAAATAATGTTAAAGAGAGAATCATTAAATTGGAGGTTAATGTTAAAGATCAATTAAAAAGTGATTTATCTGCATGACACACATTCTCAATTTGCTCGGATAAAAGTACAGATGTAACGTCCTCTGCTAAATTAGCTATTATTGCTCGATTTTGCAGAGGTGAAGAAATGCGAGAGCAACTTATTGCTCTGGCAAATCTTCCTGGAACAACTACTGGAGCTGACATATGTAGTTGTGTAGTCAACAAACTTCCTGATGGAAGCATTCATTTAAAAAATTGTATCTTACAACTGATGGTGTTACAACTGATGGTGTTACAACTGATGGTGTTACAACTGATGGTGTTACAACTGATGGTGTTACAACTGATGGTGTTAACTGATTGTGTTACAACTGATGGTGCACAGAGCATGACACCTAAAGAGATGCAGGGTTTATAAATTTGTTTACAGGAGACATTGGACATTCATTGCTGGGGTTTCACTGCATTGTACACCAAGAGACTTTGTGTGCAAAAACAGGTTTGAAAGAACTTGAAGATGTAATGAAAGTTGTTACAAATGTTGTAAACTTTATTGCAACACATGTTTTTAATAGAAGACAATTTCAATCATTATTGCAAGAAGTAGAATCTGTTTACTCTGGTTTACTGATTTACAATAGTGTTAGATGGCTAAGTCGTGTATGTGTGTTTGAACGTTTTGTAGAATGTATTGACGAAATTAGATTGTTTTTTTTATAGCAATAAACATAATAAACAACAATTCACAGATCTCACAAATCTTGACTGGCTGAGTAATGTTTTTTTACAGATTTGTCTTTACATGTAATAAAATAAATAAATGTGAATGAAATTAATGCAAGTTTCAGGAGAAGCTGTTGATTTATAGTTTGATATTATAAAAGCATTTGCATAAGTTACATACACACACACAGACAGTCATTTATATATATATATATATAGATAGATTTGTGGTTAAAATTAAAATATTTAAACGAGATGTAGAAACTCAAAAACTGAAATAATTCGAATATACAAAATTATATTTCAATGATTCATGAGAAAGATGAATTTGATAAACATTGATGTTTTTTTGTTCAAATCTTGGATGCTACAATTAAACAATTCTCATCCCTATTTGTGCAATTCAGATCCTTAGAAGAAACTATAAAATTTCTGAAATATCCAGATACAATTATTCTTGAAAATTTAAATTTGGTAGTTTTAAATTGGATGGATTTAAATGAGTTTGAGATGCAATTAGTTTAGTTTCAATCAAGTTCAATATGGAACAACATTTGTTGAATTAAGAAGGCAGTTAGAAGAAATTGAACGAGATCGGCTGTCAAAGTTGCCATCATCAAAAAATGGGCTATCAGCAGAAAACGAAGTTTTGAAAGTATGGAATAGTTTGGCAAATAAATTTGATAATTAAAAAAAAGTTTCTTGGTCAATTTTCTCTATTTTTTCATCAAGTTATTCCTGCGAAAGTTTGTTCTCGACAATGAATTTTATAAAATCTGATCTTCGCAGTGGATTAACTAATGAAATGAGCTCAGCATGCACTTCTTTGAACAACACAAACTATGACCCGCACATCAAAAAATGTGCATCTATTATACAACAACAGAAATCTCATTAGATAGATTAGTGTTAGAATTAGACAATTAGATGTTACAGAGTCATGATTTATATATTTACGTTGATGTTATAATAATTATTCAGCCTAACTTGTCAATACATACATTTTTACCACGTTTTTCTCAACTTGCTTTCTTGTTTGTCTTTATTTTATTTTACATAATAAAAATTTCAAAATGTTTTAAAAACACACTTAAAATTACAAAATTGCTTTAGTTGGAAAGGTTTATATTTCCTACACAGCCAAATTGTCATTGTTGGATAGAAATTTGTGTACCTTTAAAGCTTTACAGACAAATTTGGAAAAAATTCTATGAAAATAGGGGACAATCAAACAAAAGTCATTCGTCAGTAAAAGCCCAAAATAATGTTTTTTGGAGGCCCATTTACACAAAAGCCCCAGCACTGCCAACAGCTATACATGAGTTTATTAGCTAAAACATGCTTAAATAAATATTATACTTAGAATAAACAATTTAAATAGTGGTGGATCAGTTATTCTGGATAATTTTCTCAAATCAAAGTGTTTAGAGAAACGTGAATGGAGTAAAATGTAGAGCATCGGGGGGATGTATCCCCAAATATAATGATAATGATGATATTGATATAACAATAGAAGGAGTCACAGTTGTTTCAATTAATTATTAATGATTTCATTATAAATATTATTCTATTTTTGTCTAAAAAAATTTAAACCATAAATCCAGGGGGGCAAGTGCCCCCTTGCCCCCGCTTGCGGGCGCCCATGGCATCCATGAGTGCTCGCCCATGGGGACGAGAAAAGTCCTCCCTCATAAAAAATTGATCACATTTTTATACCATTGTTTACAAATTTATTCGTGTATAATGGATTTGCCCCCTCATAATAATATTTAAAATGTAACTGCCTAATAATGGTAAAAATGTGTGTGCTATAAATGGAAATCCATCAATGTTTTTATGCTTGAAACGAGCATATACATTGATTGAGAGCTTAACTCTTTACTAAATTTGCTTTTATTTAAAATTGATTTTATTTTTAAGTTTATTACTAAATATTATGTTCATAATTTAAATTTGTTTAATGGTTTGTTTAATGTAAATTATTTTTAACTATTCCACAATAGGGGGGGGGGCTTGATCCGCCCCTATATATATATATATATATATATATATATATATATATATATATATATATATATATATATATATATATATATATATATATATATATATATATATATATATATATATATATATATATATATATATATATATATATATATATATCACAGACATTTCATCATCCAAAAATTCATCATGTCCAGTATCAGCCAAATGATTTATTCTTATTATTGAACAGCTTTTATTATTATTATTTCCTTGTCATCACCTATTTACAAATAGCAATAAACTTCACATTTTTAAACATGGAAACTTAGTTGTTATTCATGAAGTCTATCCCGGACAAATTTTGAGTTTTGTTGTTTAAAAAATGAAATTAAAAAATAATATTTTTCAACTTTTCTGGAATAGAAATGTTTTTATTTCACAATGAATTCTTAAGATGAATTGCTTCAAGATGAATTTGCTGGACACCATATTACCAATTTTTGCAATACAAAAAAAGACATTGTTGCAATACATATGGTTAATTAAAATAAGTTGTTATATTTACCAGCATTAGTGTATTTTTATTTCCTAAAATGATTAACAAAGAAGTTTCTAAGCTTTTTTCTTTTTTTTGTAGAAGATGCTTTGAGACAGATATCAATTGATGAAAAAGATTGTGCAAAAAGAAATGAGGTTTGGAAATTTTATTTCATTTATATAAATTTATTATTTGTTTAATATTTTTTAATACAGTTCCTTTCTTTACACATAATGAGATCATAATATACTAAACTATACCTGTCGTAAGTTTTCCTGACTAATTTACTTCACCCTATACATGCTTAAGTTAATAATATCAATTGTTGTTTTTGGAAAGACTCTATCTGTCGAAGTAGCATCAATCCTTACGAACAGTTTGACCTTGAAATCCCAAATGTCAATCACTCCGCCATCGGGATTCTCAGAACTTTCTGAATGCAGAGAAGGAGAACAAAACAAACAAGTTAAAAAGAAGATCCCGATAGAAAAGTACTTTGCATTGAGGTCGAATCCACTCGGTGAACTAGGTGGATCTGGAGACGTTGAAAGAGTCTGTGTTTCAATTTCATTTTCTATTTTATTTTTTTTATTGTTTGTAATTTGTGTGATATATATATATATATATATATATATATATATATATATATATATATATATATATATATATATATATATATATATTTGTAGCTGTTAGAGTAAATGTTTGTTTGTTTAAAAAGTATCTGAAGGATTTTTATAATGATGATCGCTTTGATGTCATAAAAAATTAAATTTGCAGCCCAACTGGGGAGGCAACCCTTCCTCACCCCCTTCTAACAGGCGCCCTCTCCCAATCTCTAAAGGTTGGAATTATAGTGGAATTATTTTTAATAATATTGAAGAGTCTCTGTCAAATGCTATTAACCATTTGGCATTATTCATTTTCATGATTACATTTTTTGTTAAATTTTTATGTTTTAATATATTTATTTTATTTAGTCCTTGTCACGAAGGAGGGTTATGTCGCAGACAAAAACAGGCATTCGACATCTACTTTGAGCTCAAAATGTTCTAGCAGCCAGGCAAGTGGGGACTGCAATGAAAACGATGCAGAAAATGCTTATCAGACGGGCTTCTATATATTGCCAGGAATGTGCCCAAATAGAGAGTTGAGCACAATTCCAGAACAGTCAAAAGAAAGTTTTTCTGTTAGGATTTCTTCAGTGAATAAAAAAATCAGTTCACTTAGCAGTTCACATCAAGCGTTACCTGGTGGTTTTACTGCTCAAAAATCAAGTTCGTCTAATGTTTCTCTTTTATCGAAAAAAAGCATCATTGAAATGTCAAACGAAGAATCTAGCAATGCCCAGACGAGAGCCTGGTATAAAGCAAAGATTTGTGAAAACAAAGAATTTCCTGTTGTTTTAAAAGATACTTCAAATAAAGATCTCGTTTCGAAAAGAAGCAATTTAGTTGTCGGTGCTGTGAAATCAGTTGGCAATTCAGTAAAGAATAAAGAGAATTGTGAACCAATCAGTAAATCCAATATCGACATGACTTGCGGCCGCAATGACGAATTCGTGTTTAAGAAAAATTCATTTGGCTTCATCGAAAAGTGGTTAGTTGAACATGTTCAGAGTGGTTTGGAGACGTCCAATCCTATTCTACAAAGCCAGCAAGCTTTCAGAGGGTCATCGTGTCAAAGTGAGATCGATGCAAGAGATTCGTCAGCTCACAGGAACACCAGCAGCTTTGCTACCAGTGGTTCAACAGAATATAGAGAAATTAATTGCATGCCAAAAAACTGGAGACTAAATCGTTGTGAGAAAAGAGTGGACGAAATTATTAAAAATGTTACAGAGAATCATAGAAAGGCCAACTTCTTTTCAGGTTGTAGTGATGATGTGGAGGAAAATAAAGCCGACCAAATTATTAGAAATGTAAGAGATAGTTATATAAAGGCCAACAAGTATTCAGGTTGTAGTGATGATATGGATGATAATAAAGCAGACCAAATTATTAAAAATGCATTAGAGAATTATAGAAAGACCAGCTCGTTGTCAGGACGTAGTAAGGATAATGATGATGGCTCCTGTGACAAAACATTAACCAATTTGTCATCTCAAAAAAGTATTCTTTATAGTTCAAGTACTCCTATTAAATCTGGCAAAATGAATGAAATTTTAAGTTCTCCTACATCGACGATCGCACCTTGCGAAGGAGATAGAAAGAGATGGTCAACGATCAGTCATGCTTTGTTTGACGATGAAAAGTCACAAGGAAGACAAACGGAAGATTTTGTGCCTCAAGAAATCAGTGTGTGTAAAAGTGATTGTGAGTTTTAATTAATTTCTTGTTTGACTTATTTTGTGAAATTAGTAATTAGGATAATGAAAATTTTTTTCATGTCAGGTTCATCTTTTAGCTGGCTCGAAGTACCACCTGAGTTGAGATTCAAAGAGGCATGCTGTGTCGGAAGTTCCATGTCCAGCACTCTTCCTGTCAGAAACCATCTCGACAGGGCAGTAAAATTAAATCTAAGGGTGCAGGCCATGACGGTCGACGGTCGAGCCATCAAGTCGTCGACGGAATGTTCCGGAGTTTTCCACTACGACGGCAGAGTTGTTATTGATAGAAAGTCGAGCAAAATTGTTACGGTTGTTTGATTTTTTATTAAAATGATGGTGATGATAATAGTTATGATGGTGATGATAATAGTTATGATGTTGATGGTGTTAATAGTTATGATGTTGATGATAATAGTTATGATGGTGATGATAATAGTCGTGATGGTGGTAATTAGGGCTGTGCCGGTATGGTTTTTTTCAGCCGGTACCGGTATTTCCGGGCCAAAAACCGGTACTAATGTTGAAAGCCTGAAAATGGCTTAAAAGAGTGTTTGAAAGTGCATTAATGTTACCGTCCGCAGTCTGTTGCCAGCTCGGACGATAAAACTAAACTACCGGCACAGCCCTAGTGATATTAGTTATGATGTTGATGATCAGTGTGGTGTAAATTACTTTTTAAATGTAATTAAAGTACAAGTACCTTCTCATTAAAGTATTTAAAATAAAAGTTACACAATATTTTTATTATATGTATAAAATGACTGTCTATTTGTCCTCCTTTATACAAATCCTAACCACTATATGTTATATAGCTATGATGCAAAGTATTTTAAAATAACAGTTTAAAATACAAAATACATTAAAATAAATAATTAAAATACAACTACAATTAATTCTACTAAATTGTAATTTAAATACAAGTACACAATACTTTATGAGTGTTTAACAATAGTATTTTAATTATTTGGATTTAAAATAGTTCCAACACTGTTGATGATAATGGTGGGTTTTTTTAATGTGATGGTAATGATATTAATAATTATATATTTAATTATTTTTTTTCTAATAATAATTTCTAATTAATTTTTCAAAAATTCAAATTTTTAGATAAACTTCATGCCACGATCGAGGGGTGTTTATGTGGCACAGCTTGCTTTAGAGATCATTGAAGAATCAGGAGGCAAGAAACTGAAAACCGATTTTGAGGTCAAAAGAGTCCCAGTGATTGTTGTTCTGCAAGCCGTAGCAGAAGAACCGATAGTGGAGGTTTATAAAGTTTATCATTTAATATTTTTATCTCTAAATATTTTTTGTCAGTTGTTTGTGACTGGTGGGTCATATTTGTACATGTGTCTTTTGTGTATGTATGTATGTATGTATGTATAAATCAAGGTACATTTGTATGTATGTATAAATCCAGGTGTATGTATGTATAAATCCAGGTGCATTTGTATGTATGTATAAATCCAGGTGCATTTGTATGTATGTATAAATCCAGGTGCATTTGTATGTATGTATAAATCCAGGTGCATTTGTATGTATGTATAAATCTAGGTGCATTTGTATGTATGTATAAATCCAGGTGCATTTGTATGTATGTATAAATCTGGGTACATTCTGTAAGTATGTGTATAAATCTGGGTACATTTGTATGTATGTACGTGTATAAGTCTGAGTTCATTTGTATTTGTGTATAAATCTGAGTTCATTTGTATTTGTGTATAAATCTCGGTTCATTTGTATTTATGTATAAATCTGAGTGCATTTCTATGTATGTGTATAAATCTGGCTGCATTTGTATATATGCATAAATCTAGGTACATTTGTATGTATGTGAATAAATCTGGGTGCATTTTGTAATCAATCTAGGGTGTGGGTTGTATGCGTATAATACAGTATGTCTAAATCTAGGTGATGCACTGGTTGGAAACTCACATTTGAATTTTTTGTTAAATGAGGAAATTTTATTTTATTTCAAATAAATCTTAATTTAATATTTGACCTATTTTTAATTTAGCTTATAATATTGTTAATAAGTTAAATAATCATTTGTTTTCTTTTTATTTATTAATTCACATTAATAATAATTAGTCAGTTTACCCGGTTCGGTCGGGTTTTTTAAGTTTATTTTCGTTTTCTATCGACTGCTATTTCGTCTTTTATAAATTAGTTTTCTCTGAAAAATTAAATTATAAATAAATGATCACTAAATTTATTCAGAGTCTTATAATCATAACAACTCGTCAATAATCAATTATTACCAAATCAGCTAATGTAAATCATCAGTTAAGAAAACAGTTACGTATCAAATTATAATTTTTTTTAGTTATCGATAAGTTGACTGCAATCTCTCATCACTTTATTTACATTTGACGTCTTCTTCAAAAAGCAAATTTTTTCTTTGAAGGCATGACGCAATATTCAATTAGATATGAACAATGTCGGATAACGAACAATTTAATTGACGGGTCAGAAGCCTTGAATTATAAATATGAACAATGAATTTTTAATTTTATTTTTAAAAATCTGGAAATCCTTTCTGTAAAGCAAAAATATGTTAGAGAGCGATAATGATAATAATCTTATAACGTAATCACTTGCAATGCAATGAACGAACCAAATTAAAAGATGTACAGTAACAGATGTTAAAAAACTAAAGAAATTTACATTTATAGCTTTGCCACTTACTTTTGAATGATATACAAACAATAAATTTTCAATGTCTGTAAAGCACAAAATAGTATCTGTAAGCGGTTAGAGTGATAATGATAATCTGACACGCAACGAACGAAACAATTTAATAGATACACAATAATAATAATTAAAAAATTAAAGAAAATAACAATAGAAGCTTTGCCACTCACTTTTATATAACTTTGATTTTAAGAATTTGAGACGGTCGACAGAATAAAAACAAAGATAGTTAAAAGTGAACTCACTAAACGGCGATATAATAATAGCAAGACAAAATTGTTTTCAAAAATTATTTTTTTAACCATTCAAAAAACATTTTTCGTTGACCACTGGATTTTCGTGGTGCAAATGTTTACTATGTTAAATTTTGTGCAAATCCCTTTATTGGTTTGGAGTTTTGCCTGAACAAAGTCCACCCATTTGCCTTTAATATATATAGATTAGTTAGATTTTTTTAAATAGCAACGCAGGAGAGCAATGTGTAATTATTAGTGCATTTATTTCTTTAAAGGTTTCTGCAGCCAATCTAATGGACAAAGAGATGGACATTGGTAAATTTTTTGCTGGAACTTCCTACAAGTTTGAAGTGGAAATTATCAATAAAGCGAGAGCTCTGGTGCCCGTGCGACTGGGATTGGTTCTGGTCAGTTTAATTGTGTTTGCACGTACCTTGCTATGTTATTGGTCAGTTTGGGATTGTATTTGTATGTACCTTGGGACGTAGTGGTATAGACACCTGCTTTGAGATTCGGAGGAGCCGGGTTTGATTCCTGGTCCGGGCAGTGTAATTTCCTTGAGCAAGAAACTAACTCACTAACTGACATGTGCTCACGTCAACTCAGCGTTTCATCCTTTAGTGGTCGATAAATGAGTACCAAATTTGGTTGGGGGTTAAAGTCCTTTGTGCTCTTGTGGCGCTAGCGAGTAGTATGCGGGGCTGCCAGTGGCACCATGTTTTTACCACATACGCCGTTAGTCCTATCTGCCCAACATTATAAAGTGGCCGCTGCTCTGTTCAGTAAGTGACACTCAAAAATGAATCTACTTTAACTTTTTACCTTGCTATGTCATTGGTCAGTTTCAGATTGTGCTTGCATGTACCTTGCTCAATCAAATTGATATTTTAATTTAAACATATAAAAGAGCTTTAAAAACAAATTTATTTTCATCTGCAGAATCCGCACAGTGCCGGTCGTTTCCAGTTTCTGCCTCGTTCCAACCTGACAGTGGAGAAAGAAGACATCTGCAGACATGGAAATTATAATCGATTAGTGACTGCTATTTTGCCCCCTTGCGATGTTTCAGATCCCGTAATAGTTGAAATCCAGTTCACTGCTCCTAGTTATGTTTCTGGTATGATTTCATTTCAGTTAGTCTAATTAGAAAAAAATTTGATTGAAAATTAGATATAAAATGATGAAGATCTTATCTGTCGTTATTTTATCATATTGTTCTTACTTTTATATTTTTTGCTTACATTTTAGCTAAAAGACTAGAAAAGTTTTCATGTGTGATGGAAATTCATCTGAATGCTCCTTTGAGTGAAGCAAAAGTTCTTTCGACAGTAAAGTTTACTGCCACTGTAGCTTCTTTCAGACTTTTCATTCAACCAGAACAGATGGTTGGTGGATTTTGCTTAAATTTGCATTTCAATTTACATTACGCTGATATGATTGATTTTTCAATGCTGCTGATGCACATCCGAATTGAGAAAGTAATTATCAAATATTCATGCATCTATGATTTGTAAAAGGAACTCTTGGGGTATAGTGGTAAGGTGTTCACCAGAAAGTCAGCGATTCAAATCCCGCCAGTCCCACAGCACTCGTGCGAATGTGTCCTGAACTCTTCTAGAAAAATAGTGTAAAATTGAAAAGTGGTGCAAATGTTTCATTTAGGGATACAATTCTATTATGATCTCACGTTCATTATTAGTTACTAGAGATAGCCCGTCAAAAATGACGGAAGTTTTAAAATACGGCGCCCGTTATTATAAAAATAGTCAACAAAAACAAAATGACATTTGATAACCATAAAAAAAATTCTATATATAAGCAAATCAAATTTTTTTGCGGCCATGGAAGCGAAACAAACTGCGCTGTTGTATGATCAAATATGTTGTCGAAAATTTTGTCTATCTGGATTGGACGTGTCTGACATGAGGTTTTTAAGAAAATCGGGATATCCAAGTGTATTACCGTGAATGTCAATTGGTTTGGCAACATTACTTTGCCTTTTCGACAACATGAAGTGAATAGTCCATCTGATGGTTGCTCTGCAGCAAAATTTCTTGATCGACATGAAGTACATAAAACATCAAATTCACCACAATCATGTTGATCGAATTGAGTTTCGTTGAAGTTAATTGCTTCGTTACGAACTGCCTCACTCACACGATTTCATGCTAAAAGTTGGGAGATCGCATTAGCAGCTCGATGTAGCTGCAATTCATTGGGAGACTATTTGTTCAACTCGATGGCGTTGTGAGGCAGCATTGGTTTCTCGATGTAGTTGCAATTCATGGGGAGACATTTGCTCAATTCGATGACGTTGTGAGGCAGCAATAGAAGTGTGAAAAGATTATAATATATATATATGTATATGTATATATATATATATATATATATATATATATGCGTTACAGAATCATTAAACAGGCAGTGACGTGGTCTACTATTATATTAATAATAACTTAAAAATTTTATTTGTGCTTAAATATTTAATTACTCTACACAAAATTATGAACTCACGATTTCAATATTCATTCCAATGTTAAGGTCTTGCAATTTGATGAGCAAAGAATCAACAACAACATAAATCTCAAAAACGAAAGTTTGATTCCGATGCAAGTCGACGTAATTTCCGACTCCAAATACTTCTCCATAGATCCTCATCATTTCTTTTTTATGCCCGGAGAAGATGCTTATCTGGTGGTGTCTTACAATAGAGATCTTGTAAAACCGTGCGATGGGGACAAAACTGAGGGGTATTTTTATGTTCTTTTATTTTAACAATATATATATATATATATTGCGAAGTGAAACACTGCGTTGAAATGTTTCAAGAGCCTACAAATAGGATGACTAACTGTCACCACAAGTAACGCAAATATTTATAAGGCTCTACTAGGAATCGAACCCACGTGTCTATGGCAACACCGCCTCGCCTAAATGCAAGCGCTCTTACCAACTGAGCCACCGACCATCACCAAAAAATGATGGCTAGAAGTATATATATATATATATATATATATATATATATATATATATATATATATATATTCTGCATAGAATTTTAAGTTAAGTTAAATGATCTCAATTTCAACAACTGGAATTTAACTCTTATGTATTCTGCTCATCAATGTCATGTCATCATCATCATCATCATTTATTTTTGAAACGTCCCTATTCCACGCTATGCTAGGGTTGGACGTTTTTCCATATCAGGCCCCTCCACAAGTCACGATCCAGGGCAGACTGCCGCTTCAGGCCGAGCTCATCCATGTCTTTCTTCACACATTCCCACCAAGTCTTCCTACTTCTACCTTTACTTTTCACTCCTACAACATCCACATCTCTAATTGCCGAAACCCAATCATCCGCACTTTTGCGCTCCAAATGTCCAAACCACCTTAGTCTTCCACGTCTCACCACATCAGCCACACAAGGAACATTCAGAAGGCTATACAAATCCACACTACGTGCACGATCATTCAACGAAACACCACACATCCATCTAACCATCATACGCTCTGCCCTTTCTAAACTTCTTAGATTCTCCACCTTCATAGACCATGTTTCAGTGCCATAAACAAGGACACTTTGAACACATGCCCTATACACCTTTCCTTTCACATGAAAGGATGCACCACGGGTGGTCAAGATAGGAGATAACTCTTTGAATTTAGCCCAGGCAGAACGCACTCTAGCTCTCACCGCCTCATCTACACCTCCTCCTGAACCTAATGTGTCACCTAGGTAACAGAACTTGGTCACACACTCCACCTTTACACCTGGCTCAACCTCAACCTCGCCCAACAACTCTTCCTGAACAGAACCACCAGCCACACAACTCTTACAACGGAAGCCAACAAGATCTTTCAAACTACCCAAAATGCCACTGCACCTTTTATGGACCCAACTCTTACAATCCACACAACAAATAGAATTGGAGCCAACACCTTTTCTGCATACACTGCATGGCCATTTACCCGACTTCTTCACCTGTCCCATTCCGGCCCGACACTTCATGATTTTTGTCTTACTCGCATTCACTCTAAGGCCTTTCGCTTCCATGCCAATTTTCCAGATCCTTAACTTTTCCAGGAGAGAATCTTCTGTCTCAGCTAATAAAACAAGATCATCAGCATAGAGCAGTTCCATTGGCAAGCCTACCCTGAGCTCCCATGATAAGGCCTCTAAAACAATGATAAACAACAATGGGCTGAGAACTGAACCCTGATGCACTCCAACCTTAACGCTGAAAGCATCACTCTCCTTCCCATTCACTCTCACCACTGTCGCTGCATCATCATACATAGTTCTTATCACGGAAACATGTGAGAAGTTAATATGGGATTTTTTGTGAGTAATCTTTAAGACTTTCTTCAACTGTCATAAATATTTTTCAGACGAATCAAACTAATTCCGAAACCTGAATGCCAACCGATAGAATTATTACTTATAGCTTTCCAAGAAGTGACTCCAAAACAAGTGTTTGTATTTATTTCGTTTGATTTCTATTTTTATTTTATTAACTTTTATTAATGCAAGTGATGTGTTTTCTTTGATTTCGAAATATCTAATTGATATTAACAAGATTATTTCAAATTGACATCCAAAATTGTTTGGTTGTCCTGGGAAAATTTCTGGTCTTGGATTACATGGGAGCAAGGAAATGTATTGGTTAATTTTGATATACTGGTTATTTTCAGAACAAACATGCACGAAAATTGAAAAAAACCCATTTATCACTCAATAAGTGATTTAGCCTTTCTAATTATTATTATTATAATTAAGGTTTCTATCAGCTTTCTCTGGAATGATTACAGATTTTGTGCTATTTGTAATGAGTTTTTATAGATTTTTTGGTGTACAAATGTTTGCCTTTTATGAATTACTTGTCAATTTTATAACAAGTCAATTAAAATCAGTATTAATTGATATTTTCTGATCTAAATGTTTGTCAAATATGAAGTTTTAATTTTTTAAATACTTTTGTTTTTACAATGATAGTTTCCAGTTTCCTCAAAAAGAAGCAGCAAAGGTTCTGCCTAAAATCACCATCCCTGCTGCATCTACAACCGGAAAACTTTGGTCTGTTTCGTCTAACCGCATCAAGTTGCTTCATGATCCGGATTGCCTCACTAGTGAATACTTTGTTATTAATATTTAGATTTCTGCTCTAGTGACCTCTAGTGTATACTTTGTTATTAATATTCTGATTATTGATAGGGCTGTGCAATGGTCGAAGTCTACTTAAAATTTACTGATTTGGTTTGTATTTCAAGATGGTTTTCACAGTTGTAATTGAATAAATTGTTTTTCTTTCTTTTTATTATTATTAAATAATGCTTTCTTAGATATGGAGAAATAAATTTGTATGGCCCAGGTGTATCTTTGCACAGTCCTTTTTATTAGTTAATCTTTTTATTTTTTTATTTTTCTTAAATTTATTCTGCAATTTGTTTAGTGATAGTATTCTTGTTAACAAATCCTTTGTAAATATTTAAAATAGCAATTTACTTACAATCAAATCAAATATTTTGTATTTTATTTTCTTAGCGACGAAGGACAACAGCAAAGAATTGACGATATTCAATTTCGGCCCGTTACCTTTGTGGTTTGTTCATTTGTAGTTTCTTTGCTTAATAACTCTTGTATTGTGTAAATTGTTATTCTGTTGTTGAACTTGAAGCAATGTTATTTATTTAAATATGCAAAAGTTTTTATACATTTATTTGCTATTTGACTTAAAATATAAAAACATCATCAAGTAATTCTGATATATTTTAATTTAAATATGCTCAGGTATTCCATTGTGTTCTCCAGCCCTTATATCAACGTGATGCCTGATATTCAAGGAAAAATATCTCCAAGGTTACATTCAAATAAATCCTTAAATCGATAAAATACTTTAAAGAGGTAGGATGGTGATAAAGAAAGAAAGGGAGCAAGTGAGCGGGATTGGGAAAGGGATTGGAAGCGGGAGAACAAGTGGCTGTGGGAGAGCAGGCGGAGAAGGAAACTGGAACGAGAGGAAGAAAGAGAGTAAAATCGAGAGAAAGAGTAAAAACATGCTAGTTATTTTAATTTATCAGAAGTGACTATAAAACATTATTTTAATTTATCAGATCTGACTATAAAACATTATTTTACTTTATCAGACCTGACTATAAAACATTATTTTAATTTATCAGATCTTCCCAAAACATAAGTGTCTCTTTGTCAGCATCGTTCTTCAGCAATCAACACTTGATTAAACTTCCCTGGTTTGAAGATTTGAAAGTTGATTGTCTTACCCACAAAGCTGTGAGTTTTTAAACTTACAATTTTATATATTATTTTTTTCTTTATTAGTATATCTTTTAACAATAATAAATCTTTTAGTTATTAATTTATTTTACATTTTGATTATTTATTTATTAGGGCTCATTAAATGTTAAAGTTCGTACATTCTTGTTAAGGTGGAATAATTAATGGAATATTATTAAAAAGCAATTTGAATGCTAGATGATGATTATCTTTGTAATGATTTTTAGTCCGCAGTAGTTGAAATATCAGTCGGTAGAAAACCAACGATTCCATCGAATTTAATTGTACTCAAAGCATTCTCACAACCATTTCAATTTGAAATGATCTCAAACCACCACTACAAGGTTCGACTCAAAAGCAAGTCAGCTGGTGAAACTGTCGGTTGGTGTTTTGCCTTGTTTATTTTTAAATTTTTTTTATAAATTATTTTATTTTCATTTTGTGTTGGTTTTTGTTTGTGGCTTTCATGACTGATGATGTCTGTACTTTCTTTTCTCAGTGTTGGTGTTAGTGGTTTACCTCCTTTCTGGCATTTTTCAATAATTAAATAAATTTATGACTCTTTTGTCTGATTTTTAGCGCTCTTTTTGAAACTTGTTTTTAAAAAGGAAGTTTAATATACTTTGGCCAACTGGCTGGACGACTAGTGATAAAAATAAACTCGAAAAAGCTGTTGGGTTTTCTGCATTGGTTTGGTGCTAAAAAGAGGGGATTAATTTAATTTATCAACTGCTGTTTAATCTATGATTTTGCACAAAAAAAATACTAATCAGTCCTGCCAAAAAATGTGCTGAGGTTTTTTGATAAGAGATGAGTAATTTATTTATGTTGTACTTATTCTTGTTTAATTTAATGTTTCAGAAGGTTTCATTTTGTTCATCGCTTTGTGGATTGGTCACGTGAGCTGGCGTCTCGAGCCAATGAGTAAAGTCGTTTCTTCTGTGAGTAATTTTTAATTATTTAATTTTTAAATAGATCTTAATGATTGTTAGACTTTTTCAATTAAAAATGTTTTAAAACTAATTGTTCCAGGTACCAGGAGTTGTCACAGACAGTGTCTTTGTTTTCAATGCTACAGCAGGTCTTGTTTTTAAGAGAAGAGAATCAAAGGCAATTTGAGATGATTTCATTTATATTCATTTAAAATATTTAACTTTTCAATTTTTTATTTATTTAAGCAAATCGTCTTTATGGGTATAGAAGTATTTTAATGAGTCATGTTCACAATATTCAATCAATATGTTTTTCATTGCAGGTATTTTTGTCTTTCAAAGCTCCGTCTCGAGGGTCATATTCTCAAGAATGGTCACTTGAGACTGAAAGTGATAAGTATTATCAGAGTGTTATATTGGAACTCTTTGGCGAAGTGAGTTTTATTATTGTTTTTGTTTTCTATTAGTTTCTTGTATGACCTACCTCTTGTTTACATATGAATAAAGAATTACAAAAGAACCATTTATTTATGCATCAGTCTAATAATAATGTTTTTTTGCAGGTGACTCCTGAACAGACTTCTTGCAAGGATCAGCCTATCAATATATCTTCAAATTCAGAAACTCTGACCTCCGAACTATCTTCTTTGTCACAACTTTCTGTTTCAAATGATGAGTCATTCAGGTAAGAGCTGATGAGTCACGTGGTATCATTTTTAGAAATTTTTAGATAATATTTTTAATTTATTCTTATAAAATTGTTTCTATTAAATTATTAAAATTACAAATTCATGTTCAACTATTAATCTATTAAAATTTAAATGTCCACAGACCACACAGACTCATCAGTGCAAATGTGTTGAAGTTATGCCAAGGTATGTTTGTTGTAGAACCTGTCAATCTTCATTTCAATGTTGTCAAGAAAAATGTGGAGTTCATTCAGAGATTCGAATTCAAAAACAAAACCACAAAAAATTTCCAGGTTCAAAATATTTCTTATCTTTTTTTGTTTAACTTCACTTTTTATAACATTCAATTTATCATCAAGCTTGATTAAAAAAATTTACTGCAATGTAATTGTTAAAATTTGTTGGCATTAGCAGTTTAGTTTGATCTTTAGTCTTATGTATAAAATGTCAATAATCTTTAGAAAGTTGGTCAGTAAAACTTTTTCAACTAAATTTACTTTTTTTTATTTATTTTCAACCTGTTAAGCAGATTTTGTCTAAATTTGCTCAACCCATAAAATGTGATGATCAACTTAAATTTTAATTGCTTTATTAATTTTTATTTTTAAGATTACCATTGAAAAACAACCAAAACTTCCATTCAGCATTTTACACACATCGTTTACCGTTCAGTAAGCATTCATTTTTATTTGCAATAATTATTTTTATTTTTTATAATATTTAAATACAATTAATTTAGTATTACAATATACTTAAAAGTTTATTTAAATTGGTAGAAGCAAAAAATTTATGAAAGTTCCCGTGAAGTTCATTTCAAAGACCATCGGAGAATTTCACGATGAAATAAAAATGAAAAGCGACCAAGGTGACGTCATCACTCTCCAGCTGTTTGCCACCTGCTGTGATTGACCGGATGATGTCAAAATAATTAATTTAAGATTTTAATTGCTTTTATCAGCTGCCTGTATTAATCGTTGTGTTCAGCAATATTGCATTTATTTATTCATTGTGTTATTTCTTGAGCAATTTTATTATTTGTGAGAATGTTAGTCTAGTTATTTTAAAATGTGTATGATGGTCCTCGTTGTCTACAGTTGATGCAGATGTGTAAATTTACTTGTGTTCTATTTTTTATATAGTCTTGTTTAACAAAATCGTTCACATTTCTCAGATAGTTCTGTAGCACAGCTGTGAGATGTATACAATAAATTAAACTTATTGCCAGAAATGGCTTAGAATTGTTTTTCTCTCAATTTATCTTCAGTGGCGTGGTTTTCATGCAGGCATTCTCAACGGATTTTAACACTGACATTGAACGGCTGTAAAAGAGATTAGATTATACTTAACTGAAGTGGAAAGAATTTAATTGTTTCTCAGTAACCTAGAAAATTCGTAAATTTATACTTAGTTAAAATACAGTGGCTCGCCATAACATGCCCTCTCATTTACTCATTCTTTTGCCGACGGGTTGGTTTTATTGTAAAACTCTACCCATCCCAGAAACATCTGATTCAACGCCCAAATTAATTTACTCTTAAATGAATTATAAGTAAGTAAGTAAGTAAATCTTTATTAACCAGCCTGACAATGACGTACCATGCCCAATTGATATGAATAAATAAAATTCGGTGTCTCTGACATTCCCCTCTCGACCCAAGTCTAGCCATGTCGTATTTTCCAAGCATTTCCAGGATCTTGTATTTATTTTTGCATTGACATGTTACAAGTGTTAGTTCGGAAAGACCGTATTTTAAATTGATAAAAACCAATCAATTCAAAAATAGCTGATAACTGGGGATAGTCATTAGTATTTTTTCAAAGGGCTTTTGGCTCCCATCTAAATGGCACCTGGGGACACGTGTTTCCCCGTCCCATAGCCACGCCTCTGAAAAAAATGTTGTGAAGTGAAGATTTACAGCGCATACCTAATTCCTTCGTGCAAATGCATGGTGCCCCATGTTTCCTGTAATACTAGAGATTAAGATACGCAGCAAACCATTGAAACCATCCCGCAGTTCAAATTGGGCACATGGAAAATAATAAAGAGAGTCTGTAGAAGTTATTAAAAATGGTAAAACTAGTGTGCTAGCAATAGAAAGCTACCTATATATCTTGCGTGGTCGCTATAGACAGGTCCGCCGAAAGAAAACTAGCCGGAGCCCCATTAAAAAAATATTTTAGTTATCATTTGAAAAATAGAAAACGTCTTAGCCAGTCAGCCAGTGGCTTTCAAATTTTTAAATTAGAAGCCAGACTCAAAGGAGACTAACTAAACAAGAACATACATGTAATTGTGAGCACCAATAAACGTTTTTCAAAGCAATCGAACCGTTTGTACATTAGATTTTTTGTTCTTAAAAAAGCTGAAGAAATGCACTGATGACTGCGAAAACATGAACCCTCCCATCGATATCAGTTGAGGTGAAGCTGACAGCGACACAGGCCCATCTGCCAATTATTTTTTTAAATAAATACTCGGGTATGCAAATATGCTCTCCAAAAACTAGAATAATACTACAGCACTAACAGTTGTAGTACACATAGACCTATTTGACACATCGTAAGTCGTGGGCGTGCACCGACTTCTTGCTGTGAAAATCGGTGTTGAACGAGCTTGGAGACACGAGTTGTATATAGCAACCGATAAATAAACTCCCTCCAAAAGCGAGTCGCCGTCTGCTAACGATGTTTTTACGTAAGACAGCCGATTGATAGAAAAATTCAAACAAAATCACCTATGTAAAATAAGCTTAAAATGGATATATCATTTAACAAGAGGTGTCAAGCATGTTCCCCATCCGTTCCAACGCGTGATGTGCGCGGTTCGTTTTTGAACTTTAGAGAAGTGCCAAATGCTGGCGAGTGGCGTTCACTCTCAGGTTTGTTGTAATTAATAGCAAATGTTTGAATTATTTAAGAAATGGATATGCAAAACACCTGTTTTCTGTTGTCCAGCTTCCTCGTCGGAGCATCCTCAACGCTCAAGCAGTTATACAAGAACTTCGTCTGCTCAAAGCAGCAATAAACACAGAAGTGACCCGTACAAGCGTAGGTTTTTTTTATTCATTTCCAAGTGGTTTTCCATTCATTTTGTAAATTAACATTATTGCATTAAAGATGAAGATGTTGAAATCATTAAGAATGTTATTGTTTTAATTATGAGTGTTTAAATGTTCAGCAAAATCGTCTCTGTTTCAATTGTATGATCAGAGAAATGTCCAGGGCCAGTTGCCTCCATATTTTTCGTTCCAAGATCCTCATTTGAAAGATTTTTATCTCAGGAAATTTTTTGCTATTGCACATAATGTTAGTTTATGTTTTAAAAAGTTAATTTACACTTGTATATATAATTTATTACTAATTACTACTGTAATAACTTTAAGCTAATGTAAGTTAAAATGTAAGTATATAACTGTATTTATAAAAAAATAAATACTTTATTCATTTTTACCCGAAACCATTTTATTCAGGATTTGTTAAGAAGTGGCCTTCTATCAATGAATTATTCATCAAATTCTTTATCTGCTGAAGCAAGAAAAAGAAAGAAAAAGAAGAAGAAATCATCAGGCGACCACGAAGCTTCTTACACTGTTTCAGTAACAACCGGAAAACAAAAAAATGCTGGTACGAATGCAAACGTTTTCTTGACGCTGAATGGAACGCTTGGAAAAATAAACAGGAAGCAATTGATGAAAAAGAATTCCTTTGGTTTTTATCCCTTTGTGAGAGGAAAGATGCAAGTGTTTAAATTTGGAGGTGTCAATGTAGGTACATTGAATCACATTGTTATAGAAGTCAGTTGGTTATAATTGGTTTAATTTATTTTATTTTCAAAGTTATTGAGTGAAAAATACTAAAATGTTGTATATTAATTATAATTTTAATATGAGCTGTCTATGTTTACATCAAAAAAGGGAAAAAAACTTGATCATAGACTGTGTTTTATTTTCTATGCAGCATGATGGTGTTCTTGAAGAAGATGGCTGGTTTTTAGAAGAAATCAAAGTTTTCAAGATTAACTTGGAAAGTAATAAATCGAAAAGTTGGATTTTCATGTGTAACGATTGGTTGTCACTGCATGCTTCCGATGGCTTGATTAAAAGAAAACTTTTTGTTGGAAGTTCTGTTGCTAAGGAAAAGACTGGTAAGTAAATAAAAATTTTTCTTTCTTTTATTTAAACCTGCAATTGTATATTTGTTGTCCGAGGCATTTGATTTATTAATTTGCTATCATCTAACATTTTCTGTTTTCATTCTGAGCTTTCATGTAAGTAGAAATGCCTAAACCCCTTGATTAAATTTTAAATTGTTAATAAAGATTTTTATTTTATATGTTCTAATGATAATAATTAGACCAAAAATGATAATGATGATGAAGAATGATATGTAAAATAATGTCAGTTGTAAAATTTGCTTCTAGATTACGAAGTAACAGTTGTAACAGGTGATGTAAAGGGTGCGGGAACGAATGCTCACGTTTTTATTACTATATTTGGAATTCATGGCCAGACTGATAAGATACATCTTTCAAACTCCAGCGAAGACAAGGAGAATTTTGAAAAAGGAAAATCATCTTTCTTTAGAGTAGCTGCAAAATCTGTCGGTATTGTCAACAAGATAAGGTTATTTAACTGGCTTTGTGTTGTGTTGATTTGTCACACTATTTCATTACAGAAAAATTATTTATTAAAGATAATGATTTTTTAAATAAAAAAAACAGTTTGTAAAAGTAAAAAATTATGATTCAGGATTGAGCATGACAACACTGGTTTTGCAGCTGGATGGTTTCTGAGCAAGGTATTTATTATAAATTAATAAATATTCACACTATTTAAATAAAAAGAAACTGGGTCATTATAGTACTGTTGATGTGACATATTTTGATAGAACTTCGATTGTACTGAGTCGTATTTGTTCTATATGAATATATGAGAATAATAACAAGATGTTTACCATTTTCACCAGGATTAAAAGTTATATAAAAAAAACTAATTTTCCAAAAAATAAAATTTTTGTATTACTTCCAGGTAATAATTTCTGACCTTAACAATCCAAAACAAATTTATTATTTTCCTTGCAACCAATGGTTGGCCAAAGATGAGGGTGATGGATCAATTTATAGAGATCTGATGGCAAGCTCCAATCCAAATGAAGGATCGCAAAAATGTAGTCATCAATTATTATTTTATACTTTTTTTAATCTATAATTATTTCCTCTGTGAAAATGTTTCATAGTGCTATAATTACATTAAAATATGAATCAGATTGTTTTTGTTCTCCATTGCATGTTAATATTATAAAAAATTCAGTCATTTTATAAAATAGTAAAGAATTAGTACTTGGGGAGGTGGGGTTTGGCATACATTTTGGAGAAGGAATTTTAATTTGTTGTTTATATGATAAAATAACCTGTAATACAAATTTAAAAGAAGTATTGAATAAAAACGTACATTCTTCATAATCAGTAGATACACCGTTTTATTTATTAACATTTCTTTGTTATTAATACATTAAATGAAATGTTTTTATTTAAAAAAAGCTACAAAGTTACAGCATCCAGTTTAAAAAATGTGTTTTAAATTTTTATGAAACAGCAAAAAAGTACAAGGTAGTCATTTCCACGGGAGATAAAAGAGGAGCAGGCACTGATGCCAATGTGTCCATTCAATTATTTGGTGCAAATTCTGATTCTGGTGAGAAGAAATTGGATGCCAGGTTCAAGAATGACTTTGAGAGAAATCAGTTAGTTTTGCTACTTATTTTAATCAGGGAATTATGATTTATTTGGTTGTGTCTGGTCTCAGCAAGTCAAAGGTTTGAAATAAAAACTGTAGAAGGTTCAAAAAAGAGCTATAAAAAGTTAAAGTAGATTCATTTTTGAGTGCCACTTACAGAACAGACCAGCGGTCACTTTACAATGTTGGCAGCCTGCAGATTGGACCAGCAGCATGCTTAACAATTGCAGCCCCGCATACTACTTACTAGCTCCACAAGCACATAAAGGACTTTAACCCCCAACGAAATTTGGTTCTCATTTATCGACCACTAAAGGATGAAACGCTGAGTTGACGTGAGCACATGTGAGTCAATTTCTTGCTCAAGGATATTACGTGCCCGAGCCTGGAATTAAACTCAGGTACACTGGATATCCAAGCCGGTGTCTAAACCACTAGATCAAACCACTATAAATAAGAATGATGCATGCAATGTTGGAAATATGAGTTATGCATGCAAAGTTAGAAATATGAATGATGCATGCAATGTTAGAAATATGAATGATGCATGTGATGTTAGAAATTCTAATGATGCATGCGATGTTAGAAATTCTAATGATGCATTCAATTTTAGAAATATGAATGATGCATGCAATGTTAGAAATTTGAATGATGCATGCAATGTTAGAAATATGAATGATGCATGCAATGTAAGAAATTCGAATAATGCATGCAATGTTAGAAATTTGAATGATGCATGTGATGTTAGAAATTTGAATGATGCATGTGATGTTAGAAATTCGAATGATGCATGTGATGTTAGAAATTCGAATGATGCATGTGATGTTAGAAATTCGAATGATGCATTCAATTTTAGAAATATGAATGATGCATGTGATGTTAGAAATTCGAATGATGCATTCAATTTTAGAAATATGAATGAAGCGGCAAGAAGGCGAGAACCATTTGCCTATAAACAGAAAATAAATAAATATTTCATTATTATCAGCTTTTATTGATGTTTCAAATTGATTTAATTTTCGCTAGGGTAGACGAATTTACAATCGAATGTCCCGACCTTGGAGAACTGAAGCGAATCAGAATCGGACATGACAACACTGGATCTTCTCCAGGATGGTTTTTGAATAAAGTGGAAGTTTATGACCCTGAAAAAAATCAAAAATTTGAGTTCCCTTGCCTCAGGTGGCTGGCTACTGATGAGGATGATGGTCAAACATACAGAGATCTCACATGTGGATCTGATAGTTCTAAGCCAGGTCATTTTATCATGTAGTTGTTTTCATTTGATCACAATGGAACTTGTTTTTAACCACAATGGTAGTCAAAGGTGGTCAAATGTAATTGTTGACAATCAAAGTCCAAATAAGCTTGATCATTCCAATTGCTCACCAGCTATGGTAGTCATCAGAAACAAAATGGAAATGAATTTTTTTGAAAAGCTAAACTAAATGAAAGTGGGAAACTCACAAAATTAAAGCCAAATTGATTGAAAAACAAATTTTTAATTTTTTTATGTTTCAAAGTTTTAAATAAAGTACATCAGTCTAATATGATTTTCTGTAGAGTCAAACAAAAGATAGTCAGCAAAAAATGTTAGTTTAAAATTATTAATAATATAAAACCTGCATATCATAATTGCAGAGATATGTATTTTTTAACTTCAATGCTCTGGAGAAGTTCATGGAGAGTCAATTCCAGCTATCATCTTTTAAATGAGAATTGGATTAAAATCATATTTAGGTCTTATTTTAAGAATATTGGTATGTCGAGTTGATGAGTTTGTCATTCAATTCAGACTTTTTTCTCATACATTTCCAATGAGTTATGATGATGATCTATTGGACCTATTTCTTGATTTATGTCATTAGCTGGTATATTTAAAAAATGTTGCTTCATTAATAGCCCTGCTTTTTTTTATTTAATTGGCTATAAAATTTGCAAAGCAGCTGGTTTGACAGTTTCAAAATAGTATTTTTCAAGGAATATAAGTTGCTCATAATTGTTTACAATTTACGTAAATAACCATTTTGTTTAAAATCATTTAGGAGTTCCATATGAAATAAAAGTGAAAACAGGAAATGTTCTCAATGCTGGAACATCAGCAAATGTTTTTGTTGTAATGTATGGAGGAGGAAAAATTAATAGTAGAGATGACGAAGATGAAGATGATAATGAAGACATCGGATGGAAAAAGTCGGGCAGAAACAGAAGAAAAAGCACATCAAGTAATGTCAACGGAGAAGGTTCTGCTATGTCCAACAGTGGAAAGGTGTGGCTGAAAGGCTGCAAGTTTGAAAGGAATCGCATTGATATTTGCAAAGTAGACGTTGCAGAGGATTTGAGTCCTCTCAGTAGACTGGATATCGGCCATGATAACAAGGGAGCCGGACCTGGCTGGTTTCTTGATGAGGTTTTTAATATTCATGTTCCTGTTTACTTTTATGGGAGTAGTTTTCAGTAACATAAAATTATTAGAAAAGATGAAGATTTAAATGGAAACTTAGATTGGAGTTATTTCTGCAGGTGGTGGTAACTTGTCTTAGAAGTGGTATAGAACAAACATTTGCATGTAAGAAATGGTTTGCTGTTAATGAAGATGATGGCCTTATTGAGAGGTCACTCCAGGAAACTTCGAGATTTGTCAAAGAAAAAAGTTAGTTTTGCATTATAAATATTATTTATTTTTAGTTCAATAATATATATATATATATATATATATATATATATATATATATAACCTAAAAAAATTAAATTAATAAATGATTTTCCGTTTCCCGACTTTTCGATTGATTTTTGCAGAAGTAACCTGGAGTGTCAGAGTGTACACGAGTGATGAAAGAGGTGCTGGAACTGATGCAAATGTGTTTATGGTTCTCTATGGAAAGAAGAAAGTTCAAAAGAAAAATCCGAGTAAAAGAAATGAAAAACTGAAAAATAATAGCAGAAGAATGTCATTGGCTGCTTCTGGTGTTGTTGACAGCGAGGATGATGATGATGATGATGACGATGATTCAAGTAGTGATTCTAAAAAAGCACTTCCTTCATACTTTAAAACGAAAGACATCGTGTTGGACAACAAGGGCAACAATTTTGAATCGGGCCAGGTTGACGTTTTTGTTATCGAAGCTGAAGAAGTAGGTCAGCCAATCAAATTGAGAGTGTGGCATGATAACTCAAAGCCATTTGCTGCCTGGAAATTAAACAAGGTAAGAAATTTATATATAACTAGCGGGGTACCCGCTGTTGCTCGGGATTTTTAGAAGTTTTTCTATCGTTTTCTCTCTCGCTCCCGTTTCCTTCTGCGCTTGCTCTCCCACTCCCGGTCGTATTTCCGCTCCCGATCGTATTTCCGCTCCCGATCGTATTTACGCTCCCGGTTGCTTTCCCGCTCCCAATCTCTATCCCGTTCCAGCTTGCTCTCCCGTTCCCGGTCGCTTTCCCTTTTCCGCTCGTTCTTTTTTCTCAGTCGCTTATCCATTCCCGCTTGCTTTCCCATTCCCGCTCATTCTCTAGTTCCCGTTTCCGCTCGCTCTCCCGCTCCGCTCATTTTGTGACCGATTTTAATTTTTTTTCACAAAAACCTTCCTTCCTTGACTCTCAAGGTTGTGTGAAAATTGCATTACGATCGGATGAATGGTGTACCAATACATAAAGGTCTTACACACACATAATCTAATTTTTATATATATAGATTTATATTTTTCTCTGATTTTTGTCATTTTTCTGTTTTATTTTCTCTCTAAATTACAGATAGAAATGGAGAATCAGATGACAAACAAGACATACACATTCCCATGTAATAGATGGCTTTCAAAGGATGACGATGACAAAGAAATCATCCGAGAACTTCCTGCTACTGAGGCTAACATCACTCATGCTTTCAACGGTATTTCCCTTAATAATAATAATAATAATAATAATAATAATAATAATAATAATAATAATTTGACAACTTATGTTCAATAATAAGGTTCATTCCGTACTTCATGTTGCAATAATAAGGTTCATTCTGTACTTCAGGTTGCAATAATAAGGTTCATTCTGTACTTCATGGTGCAATAATAAGGTTCATTCCGTACTTCATGGTGCAATAATAAGGTTCATTCTGTACTTCATGGTGCAATAATAAGGTTCATTCCATACTTCATGGTGCAATAATAAGGTTCATTCTGTCCTTCATGGTGCAATAATAAGGTTCATTCCATACTTCATGGTGCAATAATAAGGTTCATTCCATACTTCATGTTGTAATAATAAGGTTCATTCTGTACTTCATGGTGCAATAATAAGGTTCATTCTGTACTTCATGGTGCAATAATAAGGTTCATTCTGTACTTCGGGTTTGTATAATAATAAGGTTCATTCTGTACTTCATGGTGCAATAATAAGGTTCATTCCGTACTTCATGGTGCAATAATAAGGTTCATTCTGTACTTCATGGTGCAATAATAAGGTTCATTCTGTACTTCATGGTGCAATAATAAGGTTCATTCTGTACTTCATGGTGCAATAATAAGGTTCATTCCATACTTCATGGTGCAATAATAAGGTTCATTCTGTACTTCATGGTGAAATAATAAGGTTCATTCCATACTTCATGGTGCAATAATAAGGTTCATTCTGTACTTCATGGTGAAATAATAAGGTTCATTCCATACTTCATGATGCAATAATAAGGTTCATTCTGTACTTCATGGTGCAATAATAAGGTTCATTCTGTACTTCATGGTGCAATAATAAGGTTCATTCTGTACTTCATGGTGCAATAATAAGGTTCATTCCATACTTCATGATGCAATAATAAGTTTCATTCGTAGAGTTAGAAGAACAGAGTTGTTTACTGCTGGTCCTAATAGTGATGAGTTTGTCTAAGTAAGGTGGGTTATTAATGCTGAGAGTTTTGTAGATTAATAGAGCAATCTTGAAAGTAATTCTGTATTCTATAGGGAGCCAATGCAGTTTGCAGAGATGAGAAGAGGAGGAGGTAACTGTAGATGAATAGTTGGTGGTGACTTTGGAGAGTTGATTCTGGACACACTGAAGTTTACCCAAGCGAATAGATAATATTCCATAGAGCAGAGAGTTGCAGTAGTCCAGTCTAGATGTGACTAGGCTTGCATTTGTTTTTTATTTAAATTTGTTTTTTATGAATATTTTTCTTCAAAAGAGTTTCACAATTACCTACTTTCATGAGGAACTCTCAAATAATTTTTATCCTCATATATAACTTTTGAGTGACATTAGTGCACTAGTACATTAATAAATATGATACATGGATGTCAATATTGATATAGATTATAATATTTCTCTTGTTGGTAGATCGCATTAATATTGCATAAAGTTGGCTCTCTTCCAACTAAATCTGATCTATCTAGCTTTTTTCTGCGAAGAGTTATGAAAGTTAATTTCAGTATGGTGTTTGTTCTGTGAATTCAATAAGAAATTTTGGTTTTGCAAATTCCATGAATAAGAAAAATCAAATAAATAAATAAAAAAAAGACAGTGTCAGATTATACAAGAATGCATAGAAAAATGTTTGAAATGAAAAAATAAAATCTAAATTAGTTATTTGCAATGACAATTTTATAAATAAAAAACACTTTGAAAGTAAATTTAAATAAATTATATAAGTTTTTTTAATACTTTTTTTTTTTTTTTTTTTTTTTTTTAAGGTTAGTGAAAGGAGTTGTTAACCCCGCGAGACACTCAACCTGAGCAATGCGTGTAAACTCCTTGCTTAAGGGAGCTACGATGGTGACGCCAGTGAGATTCGAACCGCCGACCTACAAGATGACAGGCGAACGCTGTACCGCTTAGCCACCACCGCCATAAATAATAAACTTTTTTTATATTAAGTAGTGATCATCAAAGTAATTAATTTTTAAAATGTTTAAAAATATTTCATAGTGATGAAGTATAAAATATTCATCCACACTGGCAAGAAAATGGGAGCAGGAACAGATGCAAACGTCTTCCTCTGCATCTTCGGAGACAATGGAGATACTGGAGATCGTCCTCTCACTCGATCCATCAATAACCAAAATAAATTTGAACGGGGCAAGGTGATTTTAGTTCGAAATAAATTATTTTAATTTGGAATTAGTGCAGTATTATATATTAATATTATTGTGAATATATTTGCTAATGCAGTATTATATATTAATATTATTTTGTTATATTCATCAACTCTATTTAAGAAGTTTACTTTGTTTCAGGTTGATGAATTTGAAATAGAAGCAGTTGATTTGAAAAAGCTTAGAAAAGTGAGGATTGGTCATGATGGAAAGAATGCTGGAAGTGGATGGTTTCTGGAGAAAATTGTAGTTCAACTTATGAACACTTCAAAGGATTCTCCTCCACAAACAACTGTCTTTGATTGCAATAGGTGAGAACATTTATTTTTTATAGCTGTGTTTTGTAGCCGATGTAGGGTTATAGATTAAAAATATAATTATATATATGTATATAAGGTAGAGCTAGACCGAAACCGGTTTCGGTTGATCTATGTGTGTGTGTGTGGTGTTGAAGACAGTGTAGCTTGGCTGAATTTTAACTAGAGCCAACCCGAAGCTCGGTTTCAATTTCGGCACCGAAACCAGGTTTCGGTCTAGCTCTAAAAAAAAAACAAATTTGAAATGCAAACAGTTTTTTTCAAGTGCGATTTAAATAAAAATTTAAATCTTTTCTTTTCTTTTCTTTAAATTAAAGGTTTAATAAAACAAAGATTGTATATATTCATAAAAATGAGATTTGAATAGATGATTTCTAAATCCATTGTGTAGATGGCTTGATGTTAAAGAAGATGATGGACAAATTGTAAGAGAACTTACTGCTGGAGGAGTGCAAATGCTTGAAAGTGAATACTTCAATCTTTCATTTTTCTGAGCTGCTTTGCTAGTTTTGAAGTTAGTTTGGTTTTTGAAACTTAATAACAAATTTAAAAAATTATTTTTTTCAGCTACTAGTTATCATGTATCAGTGAGGACTGGAACTTGTAGGCATGCTGGGACTGATGCCAATGTTCATATGGAGATTTTTGGAAGCAGTGGCTCAACTGGCAAGCTGGCACTGAAGGATTCAGAGAATGGAAACAAGAACAAGTTTGAAGCTGGAAGGGTTGATCTGTTCAAAATTGAAGCTGTTGACATAGGAAAGGTTTAATTTGATTGTGATACATTTTTAAAGGTTATGTATGATTATATCACCGCTGGGGTTCATTGGACCCCAGGTGTGTGTCATAGGGTTAATGATCATCAAGCATAAAATTACCTATTATTTTTATTATAATTTATTAATTTTACGACCAAAAATTAATTTAGTTCTGAGTTAATTTAATTCAGATTAGGATTGTCACGTACAAATTTAACTATTATTAAGGTGCTATTCATAGAATTTGGCTCCGAAGCTGGCTCGATCGTGTGAACACTTTAAAAAATCTTGTCATAAGGAGAACATCATATCATATTTATTGAACATCATATCATATTCCTAGAGCATCATATCATATTCAAAGAACATCACATAATATTCTTAGAATATCATAATGAATGGATTTATTTTTGATGACTTCTTCAGGTAAAAAAAATTTTGATTGGTCATGATGGATCGAAAGCAGGATCTGGTTGGTTCGTAGATGATGTGACAGTAAAAGTTCCATCGCGAGGAGAAACTTACACTTTTATGTGCAACAAATGGTTCGATAAGAAAGAAGACGACGGACTTATTGAACGAGAACTTTATCCTTCTGATAGAAGAAAATCTGTTGATGAAAAACGTTAGTTGAGTTTTATTGAATTATATGTGTTAAAATGTTGTTTTTGCTTTATTACTTAAATTTTTTCAGTTTTGTATTTGATTGATTAAAATTAGATTTTAGTTATTGTAAATTCTTAATTTTATTGAATTTTTTATATATATTTATTTATATATCTACCTGTTAAGCCATAATGATGGGAATATAATTTTTGTAATTTGTTTCAATGAAGAAGGGTATTCCCTTCATAGTTACAATCAACCCTCTGCTAATATTTTTAATATAACAAGAGTAAGGTAAATTTTCATATTTCAGAAATTCCATATTGTGTGACAATATGGACAGGTGACAAAAGAGGTGGTGGAACAGATGCCAATGTTTTCCTTCAAATGTATGGAGAGAATGGAAAAACTGAAGAAATACAGATGAGAAACAGGACTGACAATTTTGAAAAGGGCCAAAAAGATATTTTTAAGGTGCTTTTAAAGTTTTAAATAATTTTATAGTTTTGATGAACTCTCCAGTTAATATAAATGTGTCTCAAGTAGTCTCCATTTTTGATTAAAGTTTCATTATATTACCTCAGATAGAAGCAGTTGATGTTGGTCGTATATTCAAGATCCGGGTTGGTCATGATGGAAATGGAAGTTTTTCAGGATGGTTCCTCAGCAAGGTGTGTTTCTTCTTATTTTTTTATCGTGAATAACAGTTAAATAATCAATGAGAGCACAGTAGTAACAATCTGATTACAGATTAGTAAATATATTTAACAAGGTGGTGCCTAATAATTATATGGTATGTACAAAGGTGTCTAGAAATATAAATGCATTTAATTTAATTTCTTTTACTGTGAGTTAAACTAAAATTTAGATACAATAAAAACATATATAATTTTTATATAATTTAATTAAATAACTTGAATATAATTTAAATAAATAAATTTGCATATAATTTAAATAAATAAATTTGTATATATTTAAAAAAATTAAATTTCCATGTAGTTTAAATTAATAAATTTGTATATAATTTAAATTAGTAAATTTGCATGTAATTAAACTTAATACATCAAAAAATAATTTAATTAGCAGTTAATCAACTTGCTTGTTTTAAATTCCTTCCATTTTTTAATTATTAAAAATTTTTGCTAATAAAATAATTTGAATGTTTTAAGAGCTGTTTTATTTCTTCTTGTATTTTTAAGATTTTACAGGCAAGTTGTTTCAAATTAATTTCATATTAATATTCCAACTCTAATTTTATTTTCTCTTCAGATATTAATTCAGAGGCCACCAAGCTCTAAAAAGAAAGAAGAATTAAAAAAACTCAACAATGAACTTATGAGAAGCAAAATGAAATCGCAAGCAAACAATAAATCTTTTATTTCACACAATCGAAGCAATGGAAAACAGCTGCTGAAAAGGCAGAGCTCTTTAAGTGTTAGTTTTGATGAAGACAGTGTCAGGAATAGTAAACGTACACCAAGAAAGCATGACGTGTTCGGTAAAAAGAAATCTTCATATGGATCTCACTATGATGATGATGATGATGATGAAGATGACGACGATGATGATGATGGTTCCGAAGATGACGATGAAGATGGTTATGGTTATGATGATCGTATGAGAAAGGAGATGGATAGAAGAACAGGGAGGAATGGCATGAAGGAAATGGATAGTCGAAGAAAGAGTCTTGCAGGAAGTAGGAATTTATATGATGACAGAAGAGGTTTTAAATCTCAAAAGCATTCAAACCATTATAATGGCGATGAAGATGAGGATGACGATGACGATGGTGATAGTGCTAACGACTTGAATGATGATAAAAGTGATGATGATGAAGTTAAAAATGAGGATAATATTGAAGAATATTGGTTTGTATGTGAAAAGTGGTTTGCCACAAATGAAGGAGATGGAAAAATTGTTAGAGAACTTCTGCCCACAACTGCAGAGGGAAAGGCTACAAAAAATTCTCTGGAAGGTTTTTTACAATTGATTTTTTATTGAAACATATTTGTTTTTTATATTTAATCTTGAAATTTTAATGTGTGGGCTTTATAAATAAGTTATTGATTTCCAGAGGTTGTGTACCTTGTAAAGATTTTCACTGGAGATAAGTTTGGAGCGGGAACAGATGCGAATGTTTATGTGAAACTTTCTGGCTCGTTGGGAGATTCCGGAGAGGTTCATATGAAAGATTCAAATAATGCCAATAAATTTGAAAGGAAAAAGGTTAATAAATGCATTCATTATTCATTAAAAGGTTAATAAATGCATTTATTATTTATTCACTCTATTTTAATGTTCTATTGAACTAATTTAATTTTTGGCACGATGCCAGATGGATGTTTTCAAAGTCACTGCCGTGGATTTAGGTCAACTGAAAAAACTCCAAATAAGTCATGATAACAAAGGTGGAAATGCTGGTTGGTTTTTAGATCACGTGGAAGTTGAAGACTCGAAGAATAAAGTCAGGTCTGTATCGAGGCTTCAAATAATTTCAGTTAAATTATTTTATTTATTCATAAATTTTTAAAAAGTTTTAATACAGATAAATAAAAAATACTTTATTAGAGTGTCTGTTTTTTGGCAATTTAAAAAATTTTTGTTCAGCTACTACTTTGACTGCAAGAGATGGCTTGCTGTTGACGAAGATGACGGTCAACTTAGTAGAGTTCTTGTGCCAAAAAATGATGGAAGCAGCAGCAAAAGCAACAGTCCGGACAACAGAGTAACTGATGGAAGAAGGAAGAACAGCGAGCAGAGGTCTTCATCGAGGAACTCGAAAGAAGCAGGAAGGTCAAATGTCAGATCGGAGGAACCTCGTGAAGGTTTCGTTTAATTTGTATTACTAGAAAATGTTTAAGTTTTGTTAGTTTTATCATATTATATTATTTCAATACATGCATTATATTTCATACCAGATTATTCATGTAAATTTAATTATATTCTATTATTATTTAGCAGCTTATGCTAATTGATTATTAAAACCTTTAAACTTTAACAACTTTTTTAGCCAATTAAACCACTTATCATTTCTTTAATAGTTATCTTGATCTTAGATGTGACTTCGTACGTTCCTCACGGTTATTTTTTTTTACAAACAGAGTTGTTTCCATCTTGTTAGTCTGAAGAGCCCTACAAACATGTCACAATGAACCATAACCGATACATTTTAAACGGGCCCAAGTGCCTCGTAATTAGTTTTAGTCCAGATGAAAGGATTCTGGGAGGCGTAAGAGGTCAGCTGCTCATGCTCGTGCAGGCCTCAGCAAATCGACCAGTGATGAAGCTAGAGGCTCGCTGTATTCGTGTGACCGAGTGAATCTTCTTCAAGCCTCTTGAGCATTCTATTAAGTTAAACTGTCTCATATTAATCCAAATTTTCCAAACTTTCAACTGATTGTTACAAAAATTTAGATCGGTATTTAAATCTGGATTACAGTTTGTGAAATATAATTTAAATTCTTTTTTTAAAACTTATTAAATCATGTTTAATTTCTTTAAAGTCTTTAAAACGAAATTACTTTCAACGTTTTTAATTTATTTTGAACTTTCCAACTTATCTTGTTTTTTTAAGACTTTGTAATAATACAAGATATCGAACTAAAGGTAAATTTGTCTTTAAAAATGAAAAAAGAGTGGTAGTTAGACTTAAACAGAAATAATGAACAACATTTTATATTTAAAAATTGGTTTTCAGAAACCCCAACGACATATCGCGTTCGAGTTTACACTGGAAGTAAATTCGGAGCAGGCACAGATGCCAATGTTCATATCATTCTCTTTGGAGAAAGAGACGACACTGGTTGGTTTATAACAGTTTTGTTAGGCGTTTTTTTTGCATAAAATTTTTTTATAGAAACATTAAAATATTTCTAATATAATTGAAATTAAATTAATAGTTCTAAAAGTATCATTTTAAAATAAACCCCAGGTAAGATTATGCTAAAAACTTCAAAAACCAATAAGAATAAATTTGAAAGAAATCAAATGGATGAGTTCACTATTGAAGCTTTTGACATTGGAGACTTGAAAAAAATTAAGTATGTCATTTTTTACAAACTTTTATTTAGGTTACAATCTCTGTTTGTGTGTGTGTGACTTTCTCTGTACACAAATCTTGAAAGTAAAATTTAACCAGCTTTTTGACTAGCTAGGAAGCTGAAATTTTAGCCTATCTTTATATTTAATGACAATACATAATTCAATTAAAAAAATAATATTTTGTATACATACACACATACACACATCGAGTGTATTTAAAATTAAAGTTTGTGTTAAAAAACTCGTTTTTTCCTTTACTTGTTTGTTCTACACTGATATCTGATATTGTATCATTTTATTTCATAAAATCAAACCTGTGAGCCAAAAAGTCAATCAAAAGACTTTTCATTTAGCTATCATTTCTTGAAATAGACTAGTTTAAGAAATGTCTGGAGTTAATTATTTGGTTGCATAAATTATGAAATATTATTTTTTTATTAAATATTTTTTTCTATTAATTGACTGATTGAATAATTAAATAAATAAAGAAGAAATTAATCAATATGGTGCTTTCATTAGAATCGGACATGACAACACTGGAGCAGGAGGTGCCTGGTATCTGGATAGAGTTGAGATTGACATTCCAGCCACTGGGGTGAAATGGATCTTTCCTCATTCAAGGTGGCTTGCCAAAAATGAAGATGATGGAAAACTTGAACGTGAAATTCTACCAGCAGCTGAAGATTTTGAGTATAATCAGAAAAAGAAAAAATAACTATAAAATTGTCAATTAAAATATTTTTTTTAAACTTGCCATTTTTTACATATATAAATTTGTTACAAGGACATTTGTGTTATCATGAGACTGCAAAGTATTTTGTATTTTTTAAAGCGTTTGTTTTTCTTTTTTTCCTAATGAAAGCAATATTACTTAATTTCATAAAGTTTTATTATACGTAGTAGATGAATAAATTCCTTTAAAAAAATATTTGTCAAAAATGCCATAACGAAATAGTACAGAAAAAGTCATATGTAAAAAATGTAAATGTTTGATAATTACTATAGCGCCTTTTACGGGTTGTTCAAAGGCGCTGTTTTTTTACATGCCCCACGGAGAGAACGGTTTTACCCGCTAAGTTTCCGTTGACATGGGCTACTAGGCAGTGAGTGGGAGTCGAAACACGAAGCTCTCACATTTAAGGCTAACAATCTACCAACTTAGCTAACCTAGCCTATGTCTATGATATATTGATATCTAAGGGCTAAGCTGTGTCAACCATTACTAGGTCCATCGCAGAAATTCTTTACGTGGTTTTCTTTTTACCTCAGGTAGGTAGGGCCAAGATAAACAATGTTTTCAGAAACATGCAGGACTGAGTTGAGCTGTCCGTGATTATATTTTCTGCAGCCCACCCCACCAATTGTAGACCCGACCCACCGCAAACAAATCTTAACCCTTCTAGCTCGAGGAATAGGTGGTCTTCTCTTTCTAAACTCTTTAATAAAAAATCTCCTCCTCCTTCTTTTTCTCCTGATGACTATCATAATTTTCTTACTACGAAAATTGAAAGCATCAGATCTTCTAACAATAGTCTAACCCCCATTTTTTCTAAATTCTCTACTGAAACTTTTACTTTTTTCTCTCCTATTACACTTGACTATTTTACTAAACTTATTAACTCTATGTCTTCTTCTACTTGCTCTTTGGATCTTATTCCTACTACTATCTTTAAAGAGCTTTCTTCTGTTCTTTATCCAATTTTACTTGATTTAATTAATCTCTCTTTATCTACATCTATGTTTCCCTCTGTTCTTAAGTCCTCTTTTATTATCCCTACTATTAAAAATGCCTCTCTTGATCCTTCTTCTCTATCTAGCTATAGGCCTGTCTCTAACCTATCCTTTATCTCTAAAATTATGGAAAGAGTTGTGTATGAGCAAATAAGTGCTTATCTAACTGCTTTCTCACTTCTTCCCTCTTCTCAATCTGGCTTCAGACCTGGCCACTCTACTGAAACTGCTCTACTTAAGCTTCATAATGACCTCATTGTTTCTTCTGACTCTGGCCTCTCTACCCTTCTTCTTTGTCTTGATTTCTCATCTGCATTTGATACAGTTGATCACTCACTGTTGTTGGATGTACTTGATAAATCTTTTAATATAACTAGCGATGCTCTCCGGTGGATTGAATCTTATCTATCTGGTAGATATTCCTATGTTTCTATTGAATCTTCTAAATCTACTCCTGTATCTTTGAGCTACGGTGTCCCTCAAGGGTCTATTCTTGGTCCTTTACTGTTTATTCTCTATACCTCTGAACTTCCTCATATTATATCTTCTCACTCTCTCAATAGCCAAATGTACGCCGATGACTCTTATGTCTATTCTACTTTCTCTAACTCTTCTCTTGAGTCTGTTCTTAATAAAATAGCTGCCTGCCTTCAATCTATTATATCCTGGAGTTCTTCTATGTGTCTTAAACTTAATCCTGACAAGTTTGAACTAATCTATTTCAACAAGTCCTCTAAATCCCTAAATCCTCTTCCTTTGGTTTTGCCACCACCATCTTCTCTTTCCATTTCTCCTTCTCCCTTGATTCGTAGCTTAGGTTTTCTTTTTGACTCTAACTTGTCGGTAACCCCCCAATTACTTCTGTTACTAAATCCTGCTACTTTCATCTTCGCCGTATTAAGCAGCTTCGTCCACTTCTGGATGATCCTTCGCTGCAACTTCTAGTCTCTTCTCTTGTCCTGTCTCGAATTGACTACTGCAATTCTCTATACTATGGTCTTCCTGACACTACCCTCTATCCTCTCTCTAAAGCCTTCAACTCGGCTGCTCGCTTAGTTTCTCGCACCTCCTACTCCTCTCACATCTCTCCATCTCTTGTTCTTCTCCATTGGCTTCCTCTCAGATATAGGGTGATTTTTAAAATTTGTTTAATAATGTACAAAATAAAAAATTGTCTTTCTCCTCTCTACTTAACTAATTTAATACATATCCCTCCTAAGTCTGGTCTTCGTTCTTCTTCTCGTAATCACTCTCGCATCTTCACTATTAAGCATTCTTTTGCTAAACGCTCTTTCTCCTACTCTGGTCCCTATCTCTGGAACTCTATTCCTTCTTCTCTTACTAACTCTACTTCTCTCACAGTTTTCCGTCGTGGACTTAAAACATATCTGTTTAATAAGTTCACGACCGAGCGCTATTGAACACTGCGGAAATAGCGCTATATAAATAGATTGATTGATTCCCATAACTCACACAATGTAATACAAATCAAGATTTTTGGCTATTGATTACCTCTATTACTACAAAAGTAACTAATCATGGGTATTCCCATATAATTCTATTATTATGTAATATAATGCAATGAATGGAACATTTGTATAGCACCTCTTTATAACAATCCCAAACTCACTTACAAACGCTCACGTGACAAACCTACATTGTAAGCATCATATCCATAAAAGTACCTGGGTAACTCGCGGGGATGGTTGGGGATGGGGACGAAAAGTCGTCCCCGCGCACACCTCTACTACAGTGCTTCCGAAATTCTGGATTTCCATATCATCTATATATATAAAAATGAATGTTTGTATGTATGTATGTATGTATGTATGTATGTATGTATGTATGTATGTATGTATGTATGTATGTATGTATGTATGTATCTATATATATATATATATATATATATATATATATATATATATATATATATATATATATATATATATTATTCATGCATTGCTACACCATTCATCCGATCGTAATGAAATTTTCACACAACCTTGAGAGTCAAGGGGAATCAAATATAAAGAAAAAAAATTTGAAATCCGACACAAAATGAGCGGAGCGGATGAGCGAGCGGGAACTATATAAATATATATATATATATATATATATATATATATATATATATATATATATATATATATATATATATATATATATATATATATATATATATATATAAAAGAACATGTCCTGACTGACTGACTGACTGACTGACTGACTGACTGACTGACTGACTGACTGACTGACTGACTGACTGACTGACTGACTGACTGACTGACTGACGACTGACTGACTGACTGACTGACTGACTGACTGACTGACTGACTGACTGACTGACTGACTGACTGACTGACTGACTGACTGACTGACTGACTGACTGACTGACTGACTGACTGACTGACTGACTGACTGACTGATAATCAACGCCGAGCTCACACGCCTCATCCTATTGGATAGTTTTAAATGACTAGGTCACATACAAGCAAAGATATCTATCCATATTTGCATACTTTATGCTCTTGAAGCTTGCTAATATTTTCGTTTGAAATTTTTTTCTTTTGGTCAAATTAACTTTTACACTTTTATTTAGAAACAACTATACATAATTTTGTGATTAATAATAATTTTTATTTAAAATTAACATAATTGTAGTATCTATGGACTGTAGGCCATAAGTTATTCATAGCTGAAAATTGTTGTTTTATACTATTTTAATACTGTTGTTTTAATACTATTTTAATGCTATTGTTTTAATACTATTTTAATACTATTTTAATACTATTTTTTAATATTATTTTTATTGATACTTATAATAGTTCTTACAATCATTCTAATATTTGTATGTGGCTTCTATATTGAGCCATTTAGACAAAAAAGGCCATACACATTTTTGTATCTACTTTGATATAGCTTGTCTCCACAATTATTCTTTTACAACTGCCTTTGCCATATACACCAAATAAAAGTTTGCTGGACCTGTAACATTAAAGTATTCAAGACCTTTTGTCATGTTTCTGTTGCAGATAAATAAATAACTCAGCTAATCTGACATGCATATGAAAAAACTAACAAATTTTAGTTACTAACAAAAATTTAGATATTTTTAAACTAATGCAACCTTTTTAGGCTTCAAATGTATTATGAGTAACGTGACATTTTAGATTTAGATGATTAAAAATCATTAAAAAATTATCAGTTTTATTGATTTCTTTGATTTTAATTGAGAACAACAGTAGAATAACTATTCAGCTTTATTATATTACAAAATTATCTCAGTTCTTGATTATGAGGCCAATATAAAAAAATTAAAACACAATTATTTCTGCACTAATAACTGGGAAGTCAAATAATTAAACAACACTGAATACTGAAATATTGTCAACTCAAGACAATTCATAAATTTATTAAAACAAATAATGCTAGAGTTTGAACTTTGAAAAAATGTTTTGGATCAAAGCAATGAAGCACAATTTTTTCATGCTGTTTTGCTTATGTGTTTGTTTGTTTAGGTCTTAAAGAAATCAGTGTTACTATGCACTATTATCACATGCTTGTTCTTAGCATGCTGACAAAGTAGAATTTGGTTGAAAATATATTATCAATCTCATGGGAAAGTTTCAGATATGTTCCAACTAGTCCTATTTATCTCCATGAACTTAGTTAAGCCATTTCTGCATTAAATAAACAACTAATGAGTTAAATTGCACAGTATCATGATTTTTTAGATTAGAATAACTGTTTGTAATGATATATTTTTTTTAGAACAGAAGCCTTTTGCATTATTAATTTACTAAAAAATCAAATTCCATTTGGTAAACTTTTGTCAGAAGTTATTAATTGTCAGTCAATTAATAATTAAAATAGTTTATTTGTGTTTCAGTTTATTGACTAGGCTTGGCTTATATGATTGGAAAAGCTTCATTCCAAATATTTGTGATCTCTGATTGACAGAATGACAAGTTGAATTTTCTAGGCTATTTAACTATTTAGTTACATGAGTGTCGAATAACTTAGTCGGCAATTTTGTCAATCTTTATCCACCGGAAAAACCCATAACGGCCAACGACTATAAAATAAACAACATCGGAAAACAGAGCGCGTCTATATATTTGCATAATTTATGTGACTTTTAATTCAAAATTATCCAATCAGGTTGCATTATTTATCTCCGTCTTATACCGTCGGACATTGGCGAAAATGCCACCGGCACCTAAGTGGGCCTCTCCTGATTTTTCAGTGAGTTTCCCGGCGTTAAAATGGGCCTCCGCACTTGAGGAGGCAGGGGGGCGATTTTCCCCTGACTTTCCAGTGGGCCCCCGTCACTAAAGTGGGCCCAACGCAGTTAAAAAAGGCCTCACGCACTTAATTGAACCCTGCCATTAAGTAGTCCTCTACACTCAAGTGGGCCCCCCAGCACCTAAGGGATTCTCTCCTGATTTTAAAGTGGCCCTTCCCGAATTTTTCAGTGGGTTTCCCGGCGCTAAAATGGGCCTCCGCACTTAAGGGGGCCTCCGGCACTAAAGTGGACCCCACACACTCAAGGGGCCCCTGCACTAAAATGGGCCCCACGCACTTAAGGGGGCCCCCGGCACTAAAGTGGGCCCCACGCATTCAAGTGGGTCCCGCTCTTACGTAAGCCTTTGCACTTATGTGGGCCCCCGCCTTTAAGTGGGTCCCCGGACTTAAGTGGGCCTCTCCTAACTTTTAACTGGTTTTCCCGGACTTTTTAGTGGGTTTCCCGGCACTGAAATGGGCCCCGCACTTAAGTGGGCTCCCACGCACGTTTTCACGTGAGCCACCACACTTAATCGGATCTCCCGCACTTAAGTGTGACGCGGCACTCAAATGGGTTCTTCTTGACTTTTAACTGGCCTTTCCCTGATTGTTAAGTAAGTAGCCATCTTAGACTTTTATGTTGGCTTCTGACTTTTAAGTGGGCCCATAGTTAATATATGGTCACCTTTCAAACCGTTACTTTCAAAACTCAGGGACATCATTTAGGGGGAACGGGGTTCTGATTTTTATGTAAACCAATAGTTATTATATATGGGCCCCTGTTGGATGTTTTTATTTTTGGGTGTTTTTAGCTAGATTTGAAAAGAGAAAATCAGCAGCTTTTGTAATTTTAGAATGCAGCCGTATGTAGAAAACATGCCTTCCCAGTAATAAGGATGGTTAGCGTTATTCATAGCCTGCTCGAGTAGGCTGTCTATAGAGAATAAACAAGTAAATTAAAAACGAATTTTTAAAACCAATGCTCTTATATGTAATTAAAACACAAATTTTGCAATTAATTTTTTCTTATATTACTCATTTATTTTATATTAAAGTCGAAATATCTTAATTATATCGAAATTAATTAAAATTAACTAAATTAATTGACTTATTGTAAAACTAATAATTGAATATTGCATTGTCTTCTATTTTGAGCATGTATGCAAAATTTGAAAAAAATCTATCATCAGGAAGTGACTCAAAAATTGATTGCAAGATTTGAAACAGACAGAGAAACAAACAGACAGACAGAGAAACAGAGACGACGAGTTAATAAAAGCATTGGTAAAAAAAAGAGATGAGATGCTAAAGAAACTAAGAAGCTAGATCGTCCACATCGAGATGGAGAGGTGTTGAGGAAGATGTGAACAGTCTAAAATGGAACGAGAAAGGTCACAGATATCGTATGTATGCATCGATCGTATTTTTTCCAAGTTGAACGCACGATTTACAGAAAATAGTGATCTTCTTGCATGCCTGAATTCTATTAATCCGCAGTCTGGTGATTTCCTTTCTGCAGACCGAATAAGCACACTTGCGAAGCTTTATCCAGCATTGGATATCGACACTCGTGGTTGAAGTTGAAGCTTAGCAAAAATGCCAAATCCATTTTGCAATATGATTCGCCTTGCAGATCTTGTTTTGTCTTTGCCTGTCAATTTGGTAGAAAACCAACGAACGTTTAGCTGCATGAAAAAAAGTTAAAGCTTACCGTATAGTGATATTTGAGTTTTAAAACACCTAGTATAAAGAACTATAAACTATTATCAAGAAACGATATTAGAATAACCTTAATGTAAAATTTCAGCTTGTTTAGGTTAAACAAGTAAAGGAAAAAACAAGTTTTTCAACACAAACGTTTTTTAATTGAATCATGTATTGTCATTCAATATAAAACTATGCTGAAAGTTTCAGCTTCCTAGCTAGTCAAAAAGTTGGTTAAATTTTACTTGCAAGATTTGCGTTCAGAGAAAGACACACACACATACAAATAGAGATTCTAACCTAAAAACAAGTTTGTAAAAAAAGATATCAACTATAAGCCTAGATACGTTTTATAAAAATTTAGTAGATACTTGGATTAGTGGACCCAGAGGCGTAGCTAAAGGGAGGCAAGCTGCCCAGGGCGACAACATGGGGGACGCCAGAAAGAGGATTCAGTTTATTTATATTGGACTAACTTTTTCAGAAAGAAACGACTATAGTTTCATTCCTTCATCAATATTTATTACCGTTTACAGCAGATTTTGATAGCAGTAGCCTTTTTATAGAGTCACAGAAGACAGCTGGAAATGTTCTTATGCTCACTCAGATGCTATGGTATGTGACCCCCCTTGGTCATCAGAGACAAAATAAAACGAGGATTTTGACAATTTTTTGGAAAATTGGCTCCGACTACCTTCCCCTCTGGTCATCAGTTTTTTTTTTTTTGGCGCAAGAAGCAAAAAAGGTTAAACAAGAGGGCGCACAGTAGCAGATCCAGGAATTTCGTAAGGGGGGCCCAACATTTTTTTCAGTTTTTTTTTAAACTTCGATTGCTGTCGTTGTAAAGTCTGTTGTAAATTATCTTGAATTTTTTATTTAGTAAAACCAAACAAAAAAAATCGAAATTAAATTTTTAATCTACTCGCATTTTCCCCTTTTTTTTCTTTTTTTCTCTTTTACTTTCTTTCTGTATTTTTTATCTCTGGAGCAATATCAACACAAAACACTTTCTTTCATCATAGAGTTTGGTCATCAGACACTTAAAAGCTAGAATTAAGTGAACCATGAAAAACTTTTGTAATTAGGCGGCTACTAATTGTTTGCAATTTTTTGCTGATAATAAGACTATAAAATAGAAAAACCTTGACCACATTCTTCTAAATACTTGATATGTGAAATATGTGTAAATTGAAAATATAAGAAACTTTCGAATCAATATGGAAAAAAAGTTTTTATTACAAATTTTTACTTTAAAAAATCAAATATCGCTTTCCTTAAATAAACTAAAAACTGGTGGTTCATTTCTTTACAGAAGAGTTCAAACCCCTGAATCTTCAACTTTAAATTTTTTAGACCAATTTAGAGGCCTTATTTCTATTTCTTGGGAGCCCAAAACCAGTGTTGTTCGGTAACGAAGTAAAAGTAACGCGTTACTTTACTTAAGTACATCAGACGTACTTTTTGCCTGTAACGGAGTACAGATTATTTTCAGTACTTTTTACTTGTAACGAAGTAATATTTTCGGACTTACTTTTACTTCGTTACTTTTCCAGGACAAACCGTTACAAAGTACTGTAAAAATTAATAAAACGACATAAAGTCTAAATCGATGTTGTATTAATTATCTATGATTATTAACGTATGCATTTTTGAACCCCATTTTACTTTTATGTTAGTAGTTAGTAGTATTGAAGCTTGTGGGTGGAGCTAAGATTTTTGCGGTCATACTTGTTTTGGTGTACAATAGATTGTTCGAGATTATCTACTATGGAATCTTTCAAAGGAGCGAACGTGAGCAGTGGTGGCGATGATAGGCGCGTAACAACAATGAACTTAATAAAGAACGCCCATGGCCATATTTAGTTAAAATGTTCAGATTTTAATCGATGGAAGCTAAAACGTTCAGATTCACATGCTTGCTGGGCAAACCTAAAGTAAAGTAAGTGTGCTTAGCATTCCACAATTCTCCGTCAAACTTGAAGAAACACGTGATACGCGTGCATCCAGCGCATGTATCGAAATACGAAAAATTGACAAAAAGGCACGTAAAAATAGAATTTTTTCATTAGTTTGCGTGTTATCAATTACTTTATCAGTTTTATCAACGCAGTAGCGTTTGAAAAACGATGGAATTATGATAAAATAGAGTTAGATGATTGACGAATGACCATTACAAAAAGTGGCTTTAGTATTTTTACTTTTTACTTTAAAAGTAACTTTAAAGTGCTGTTACTTTTTACTTTTACTTAAGTACATTTTTTAGAAAATACTTTTACTTTTACTTAAGTAACTTTTTGAGGCGTTACTTGTACTTTTACTTAAGTACTCAAACACAGTACTTTTTCCAACACTGCCCAAAACTACTTCATGAGCCCACTGAAAAGTCAGAAAGAGAATATCCTCTCTGCTCCCTCCAAATTGACGTCCCTTTACTTACAGCTTTCATATTACAAATGATTAATGTTTTAAAAACTTGTTGTTGAGCCGTCTAAACTTATTTAGAAAAAGGAAGGTGTCATTTTCAACTTTTTGTTGGACCTGCCCGTGAAAGTCTAAATGTTTTTGAGATATTATTTGAATTATATTTTTTATTGAATTGGTTTAAAAAAGACCCGAAATTCTTAATTATCTGCCAATTATCAGAACTATTGATGGTCGAGAAATGAATTTAGTCAAGATAAAGCCTCAGGATACAGACAAACAGAATAAAATTGCAAGCTAATTAAAAAATTAATGTTTAAATTTTTTAAAACTTCTAAGGAGGCCCGGGCCCCTGAGGGCGCCGATTTTGTGTTTTGTTCTCAGGCGCAGAAGACCTTAGCTACGTTTCTGAGTGGGGGCCTAAAACATCTTGCCAAGGTGTTGCTAAAATGACGTTCCTGTTTACCACATGACCACCAGCGTCCAAATTGTCATGTCATGAGCATTCTGTGATGCCCCCCCCCCATTTGCCGGCGAAGCAATTTTTGGACCGTGAAAAACTGCTCAGCAGTACTTCGAAAAGCGTATTTCTTCCCATTCTTTGACACCTGCACCACAGAGCTGACGAGGATTCAATAATTACATGTCTGCAGTCGGTCAGATTAGCGCATGTATTTCTGTCATCGTATGTCAATAAAAGCTTTTTTAAAGATATTAAAAAGGGTAAAAAATAGGTTGTACGATAAATATGGGTTTACTATCGAAAGGGCAAAAGCAAAAAAAACCAAAACTAAAAAGGGCTAAAGCTAAAAAGATCGCACGATAATAAGGGCAAAAATAAAAAGGGCAAAACCAAAAAAAGGCAAGCTATAAAAAATGCTAACGTCTAGTTAAATTTTCAATTATAACAATTTAATTTTTTGTATTTTTGACGTTCGCCTTTTTATTGTGCGCTATTCTTAGTTTCGTCCTTTTCATTTTCGTTCTTATTATCGTGCGCTCTTTTTTGCATTCGTCTTTTTTAGTTTCGCCCTTTTGTTTTCGCCCTTTTGATAGGATACCATAAATGTTCACCCTGTGGTGAATTCTTTTCTTTGGAAACGTAGTACAGGTGGCAGCGGTATTTGGATCATCAAGAAGGAAAACGCTAAGCGATAATGTGATGGGTGCACTCAAATCGGTTGTGGAAATAAGTACATATTGGCTGTGACAGAATTTTCCATGGATAACTATGGATATGTCACATTTTTGCAACACTACCGGTTACTACATCACGTGGCGAAAGATCCTTTATTAGTGCCTTAAAATAATCAAAAAGTTACGTCACGACTTTTGTGGTTCATCGCCCTAGACTTATAATTATAATATAACTAGCGGGGTGTCCGGCGTTGTCCGGCGTTGTCCGGGGTTTTTAGAGGTTTTTCTAACGTTTTTCTCTCTCGCTCCCATATCCTTCTCCGTTTACTCTCACGTTTCCAGTCGCTTTCTCGCTCCCGGTCGCTTTCCCGCTCCCGGTCGCTTTCCCGCTCTCGATCGCTTTCACGTTCCCGGTCGTTTTCCCGCTCAAGATCTCTATCCCGTTCCCGATCGCTTTCCCGCTCCCGCTTGCTTTCCCGTTTCTGGTCGCTTTCCCGCTCCCGGTTGCTTCCCCACTCCTGATCTTTATCCTGCTCCCGATCGCTTTCCCGCTCCTACTTGCTTTCCCGTTCCTGGTCGTTTTCCTTTCCGCTCTTTCGCTCTCGTTCGCTTTTCCGTTCCCGCTTGCTTTCCCGTTTCCGTTCCCGCTCATTTTCTAATTCCCATTTCCGCTCACTCTCCTGCTTCCGCTCTGCTCATTTCATGACCGATTTTAATTTTTTTTCATAAAAACCTTCCTTTATTGACTCTCAAGATTGTGTGAAAATTTCATTACGATCGCTTATATATATATATATATATATATATATATATATATATATATATATATATATATATATATATATATATATATATATATATATATAAATATATATATATATATATATATATTAGCAGGGTTACCCAGCGTTACCCAGCGTTGACCGGGGTTTTTAGAGGTTTTTCTATCGTTTCTCTCTTTCGCCTTTTCTCTTTCTTTCTTTTTTATTGTGCTATGATCGAGGTAGTCCTCGTTGATGAACAAATTTTGAGAAATTAAAAAAATCTGTTATTTATTTTACGTTCCATTGACAAAATAAAAGAAAAAACTAAACAACAAAACCCCCAGACAACTTAGGGTAACCCTTCCACCTTCCAGTAACCTAAATTGTGGAAAAATTTTGCACTCCCTATTGGAAATTGCTAAATTTGGTACCCCGTCAAATGGGCCCCAGACAAAAGAGCCCCGACAATAGGGCCCCGACATTACGGCCCCCGACAAATGGGCCCCGACAAATGGGCCCCGTCAAAACGGCCCCGTCAAAAGAGCCCCGACAAAAGGGCCCCCGTCGAAACGGCCCCGACAAAACGGCCCCGACAAAAGGGCCCCGACGAAAGGGTCCATATTTTAGCTGCATTGCTTAAAGCCTATCTCGATTTTGTGTACATATGTATACCATATTTAATAGTCCCTTTCTTCTAGTTATTCATTTAAATTAATTTGTTAGTAATTAATTTTTCGGATTAATTGTAATTTATCGTGAATTTATAAACAGAAAAAATGATAAATTTTATAATGAAAAAAATTAGTAAACATCCTTACTATAAATCCTTAAAAAACTTGAAATTTCATTTTCAATTATCAAACAATAGCTGTGTACCTGGCGTTGCCCGGGGTTTTTAGAGGTTTTTCTATCGTTTTTCTCTCAAGCTTCCGTTTTCTTCCCGCATGCTCTCCCGCTCTCGGTCTTTTTCCCGTTCTTGCTTGCTCTCCCGTTTTCGGTCGCTTTCCCTTTCCTGCTCGCTCTTTCGCTTTTCCGTTTCCGATGGCTTCTCCATTCCTGTTCCCGCTCATTCTCCAGTTCCCGTTTCCGCTCGCTCTCCCGCTCGCTTATTTTGTGACCGATTTCAATTTTGTTTACTAAAACCTTCCCCCATTGGCTCTCAAGGTTGTGTAAAAAATTTATTACGACCGAAATGCATAGAGGACACGCACACACAGACAGTTGTATATATATATATATATATATATATATATATATATATATATATATATATATATATATATATATATATATATATATATATATATATATATAGAAAAATTAATCCTAATAGTTTAAATAGGCAAAAAATTATATCTGAAACAGATCTAAACAGGTTTGATAAACATATATTCAGCTAAAAGTTTAAATCCAATTTGAACATAGAATTCGTTTATTTATTAAATTCAAATAGAATTAGAGCCATCTGTCAAATTGTAAGGTTATGAGCCAATCTTCTAAGGTATTCGGTGTTTGCCACATGCCCATACATTGGTAGTATCGCCTCCAGTCTTCGATTGAGCTGAACGTACTTTCGCTTGGATGCAGCAGGATGTTGAATACCATCTCTGAAACGTTGCAGCTCTATTTCAACATGATCTTGTTCCTTGCGAAAATGATCAACAATTTTATGAATTGAAGGATGGTGGCAATCGACGCACTGTTGGAATGCTCGGTGCCACCCTTCCACCGAATTGTTGGTGCGAGGAAGGCCATCATGAACGTTTACTCTTACTCTGCCAATATAGTTGTCCTCCCAGTAATCGACTACATCACCCATTGCTGGTGGACAAGTTACAGCCAGCTCATCAAATGCTCTGGCTACGTCAACCGGTGGAACAAAACTAAGCGCTAGCAACATTTTGACATGAATACGAAAGTTTTCATCATTTTTGTATTCATCGGCGTGGTTAAGCTGGCTTACTTTCCGATAGAGGTTTTGTCCAAGATGAAACAAACATCCAACAATATTAGTCGCTGGAAAAACTCTTATAATTGCATTTTGAGAAGCTTTTTCAAAATCACACATGACGCTCAACGGATTTAAACCTGGTTGTAATGTCTTTAACTTGTCAAAAACTCGAAAATACGTAGTTTCTGTTTTGTTGGTCAGAAGCACGTATATCATTGGCAGAGCTCGGTTGTCAACCAAACAATGAACTGTGAACACTTGCATAAACAGTTCCGGTGCCACTTTAAAAGTACCATCAACAAACCAGTGTGCGTAGGTTACCAATGCATTCACATTTTCATTAGTACCGAACATTAGTATTCTATGCTGGTCCAAAGCTCCTGAATCCCACAACAAAAAAGGAAAATTTCTCAATGTTACCTGCTGATCTTGTGGAATGACTATATCTGCAACTGATCTTGGCATTTCATGCGGTTCTTGGATAAGTTTTCGTTTTCGTTCAATAGTTCTCTGACAGGCATTGTACGATGGTAACTGTGCAACTGCTTCTAAAGAAATACCTTGAGTACAGTTCTGAATGATTTGTCTTGGTCTGCCAAACTCTTGTTGTGCTGTTTCCCGCATGTGAACAACTGCCTTTACAACCTCATTTTTTTCGGGATCAGGTGCATGGTTGTGTTCTGATATAACTAGTGTTATACCGTTTAGTACTTTTATTCTGCCACAACAATGCTTCTGCAAGCATCTCCACGAAACACTCTCGTCGACGTTACGTCTTGCAAATTTATAACGGTATCCTTCATAGATCAACATGTCTTTGCCTTTTTGTGTTTTTGATTTATCCATTGTTTTAATCCTAACTTGTTATTGAATACTTTGTAGAATAACACAAGAAATAAATTAATACGCGTTTTCAAATATACAAAATGCAGAGAGAAAAACTTTCGATCGAATAGAAATGAATGCTTTGCTAAGTAGTTTAATCTGGGTTAAAATGTGAGCATTTTTAAGGTTTTCGACCGACATTAATTTAAAAGTTTATTGTGCTAAGTTCATGGAAGTTATCATAACAAAAGTTTGAAATATGGAATGGGGATGCACTCCAAAGTAAACAACAACGTTAATTAAATTTAATTGTGTTTACACTAACCCATAATCTAGACCTCCTAGCCGCCGCCGCCGAACTTTTTACAGCCGCCGTAAATCAGCCGAAAAAAAGTTACGGTTAGCCGGCGTCCAGCCGAAAACGGTACGCCGAAAATCCGCTATAAGATTTCCGAACGCCAGCTTAACCTAGACCTTTTTTGTATTAGTTACGTTTGACTCATTATAAAACTAATTTTCAATGTAAAAGTGCAAAATCAACTATTATGTATACATTGATGTGCAATGTTTAATTTCCTGAATTTCTTTCTGAAATAAATTACGTTGTCTAATTTTCATTATATTATCTTTGCTTTACTTATTATCGCTACTGACAGAGGCTTTAAAATAGGAATAAATTTAAGTATCACAATTCTTTTCTCATGTTAATAGTTAATAATTAGATATTATAGATAATTAACATGTGGATTAGTTATGAACAGCCGCAGATCAGCTGATAAATTAAATCAGATTGTTTTTATACATGACAATTTTAAATTTGCAATGTAAACAATTTTTTTCATATTATTTTTTATGATGTAATTTTGTTTATCATATGACATTTTTGATGATTTAATTAACTTTTATGACAATTGCTATTAATTTGATAATTTATATATTGGTAATAAATTTTGAACTTTATTAACTTTAGTATTTAATTTTATATTAAATTTTAGCCTAATTTAAAATAATTAGCCACAAATTTGAATTATGAGCCGGATAATTTAAAATTCGTTATAACTATTACCACGGCAATGCCGGCGCAGTAGCAATTTTACCGATTATTTCACCGGCGGGATTGCCGGGGAAATAATCGGTCACCGCCGGTGCAATAGCAGCAAATAAATTATTAAATAATTAATAAAATAATCTTTATTTAATCAAATATTTATAATTAACAAAATAATGCGTCGTCTTCGGGCAGACTGCCTGCATAGTTTATTTTTATCTTTTGATTCTCGATTTCATAATTTCGGGGGCTTAGGCCTCCGGAGAATGGCGGGAAAATTGCAGCCTAGGTGACGCACAGTATATAAAATCAGCGAGCTAAGAAAATCCGCCAGATCCGCCATAGCTCTCTCGTCGTCTCTTTCTGTGCGTTTCGTTCTCGCGTTCTGTAATCAGTGATTTCATGCAAAAAAACAAGGTAAATTGATTTATTAAAATTTGTTGATTTAAAATATTTTCTAGCAGTAGAATTAGAATAGTATTCATATTACGCAAATTAAAATTGTTTATATAAACTGTAAGTCGCGTGCAGGTCCAAGATCAACATCAGTGCATATTGTTAATGATCTGCTATCGGTTCCTAATTGGCAGAAATTCCACTCCTTTCTTGCATACAGCGCCAGGCGTGTTTATCATTTGTGATAAATTTTGATTGTGTGTTTGATTGTATTGCAGCTGAAGAAAGTGTCGTTGAGTTAAGTTTTATACTAGCGGTATACCCGGTGTTTTAAAGGTTTTCCAATCGTTTTTCTCGCTCCCGTTTCCTTCCTCGCTTGCTCTCCCGCTCCCGGTCGATTTCCCGCCCCGGTCGCTTTCCCGCTTCCGGTTGCTTTCTCGTTCCTGCTTGCTCTCCCTCTCCCGGTCGCTTTCCCGATTGCAAATTTTTAAAATGCCTTCTTAATTTTCTGGCGCCCATTGAAAAATGCCCCCGGGGACACATGTCCACCCCTGCTTTCCTGGTCGATTTCCCGCTTCCTGTCGCTTTCTCGTTCCTGCTTGCAAATTTTTAAAATGCCTGTTTAATTTTTTGGCGCCCCATAAAAATTGATTTCCCGCTTCCGGTCGCTTTCTCGTTCCTGATTGCTCTCCCGTAGATTTCCCGCTTCCGGTCGCAAATTTTTAAAATGCCTGCTTAATTTTTTGACGCCCCTTAAAAATATTATTGTTTTTTCCAACAGGAAGAAGAAGAAAATTCACCTTGTCCTGACAATTGGACGCCAATTGCAATGGAAAATATTACAGAAAGGCGAAAAACAATGACTCGGGAGGCCCACCTCTTGTTTCGTTCACTGGCCAACGCCATGCAGGATTTGTGAAAGCCCACGTATGAGAAGTACCTGGCAATATTTCGTGTTCTCCGAAATTGTATCCAACAAAAGAAAGGTTTTCAAGTCAACCTAGGTAAATATTACATGTTATAAGGTAACTTTTTGTTATAAGCTATTAAAATAATTTCGCTTTTGGAGCAGTGGATAACATGTCTGATCAATTGTGCTCAAGTGATGATCGTGTTCTCCAGGATTGTCAGAAGGAAAATGTTCAAGTCACCCTAGGTAAAAATTACATGTTATGAGGTAACTTTTTGTTATAAGCTATTAAAATAATTTTGCTTTTGGAGCAGTGGATCAGCCGGTAAACAAGCGGCGGCGGTTGGACAAAGCTGACACTGAGCAACCGAACCAGCCATCGATAGAATTGTCAGGACTCGAGCTTCCAAAAGTTGCTCGTGGTCCCGGAAGGCCCAGAAAAACCCGCCGCTTGGACTATTATAAGAAGCTGCCACGAAAATTTTCAGCTATGCTAGAAAAAAAATGAAAAAAAGCGTAAGTTTCAAAATTTGAGTAAAGAAATCATTTTTGTTTTTAACTTTTTTTTCTTAATTAGTGTTTCTTTTGTGGATTCTCGGTGAAGAGGAAGCTGGAAGGGTGGTGAAGGAGGGATGCCTCGTTGAAAGCGTGAGTCCGCTTATAGATGTCTCCACAGCCATAACAGAGCCGGAAGTGTCTCAACATCTTCCATTGTTCGAAGGCCTGTTTGCTGTGGATGCGTGCACCACAGTTTTAGAATTGAGTAAGTTAAAATAACTTTGAAATTGTGTTGTAAGTAAACAACAGAAAACTAATTTTTAATGTATTCAATTTTTACAGTAAAAACGAAGAAGGAGCATCCAAACTACACCTGTAGAACGTGTCGAAGAGATGCAAACGTAGGGGACATGATTATGTGTGACTGCTGCCTGCAGTGGGTGCATTTTTTTTGCCAGAAAATTAATAAAACCAACTAGCAGGGCTTTTTTTTGCACCCACTGTCGTGGCAGTTACAAAATGTTTTGATTTGTTTTATTATTATTATTATTGTTGTTACAAACTTTTCTGTTTGTCTTTTAGATTTGCAAATCAAGTTTACTTTAAATAAAAGTTTTTTTTGAAAAACTCGTTTACAAAAATAAATAAGTAATAAAAAGTGTACTCATGAAATTAGTTGTGATTTTTTTATTCGTGTTAAATTAAGTTAAATTTATTTACACTATAATGAAAAAAATTTGCTGTGGCACGAGCACACCATAATGACTGGTCGATGTACAGTTACGTCACGATGACAGCGACGAAATCACCAAAGCCGTTTTTTCAAGGCCGAAAGTGTAACGGGGAAAGCAAACAGATATTTGCAGGCGCTAGTTAATGACGCAAAAAACTTATACTATTCCAGAAGCGTCGACGCAAGCTCACTAAAGCTTCTATTTTCCTAGCAAGTGGCGTAGTTGGTTCACCTTTATTTTTTTGCGTACCACACTATCTCTAACTTCTTAACATCTCTCTATTTCTTCTCTATTTGAGAAGCCTGTTCTCATAAGTTATTCTAGTCCTAGTCGCTGATTTTGGTTGTCCTAAAAAATATTCATTAGAAAATAATTATAAAAAAAACCGCCGTGGTTCTGCAAATTATTCATAAAAAATTATTATTATAAAAAAACCGCTGTGGTCCTGCAAAATAATCAGAAAAAAAATTATTACAAAAATGACCGCCAAAATACTTTTCATGCCGGCACAATTGCAATTTTACCGATTTTTTCACCAGCGGTACTGCCGGCTCAGTAGCAATTTTACCGATTATTTCCACGGCAAACCGCCGGGGCAATAGCAACGACCTTTAAAATTCAAGCCGAATAATAATTTTACGCGTAAATTCGGCTAATCCGGATATCAGCCGAAATATTTATTCAGCCAGCCACAAACATAAAAAAAATTCGGCTAGGAGGTCTACCATAATCTGAACATGTATGATTCATGCTCGTTTGCCGATCGTTAGCCTAATAGGATACTTTATGCGAACGAGTCGAAGTTTATTCAGTATATAGTTGTGCAGTGGTTGAATTGGTGATAGTGTTTTTTGCAAATTTCATTCTTCGAATGAAATGTTTGTAAAGTTAAAAAATTAAAGGCGTCAAACAGAACGTTTTTTCGGTTGAAAGAAGCTATGGAACTAATTCTTGATGATGATTGCATTGGCTTTGACAACCTTGTCATTCTTCCACCCGACGCATCAGAATACGTGACTGATGAAGAGGAACATAAAGAGGGAAATGTTATTTCTTGTGATGTTCCCGGGAAAGTAGAAGTTGATTATACTAATGATGAGATGGGATTAGACTGTATCGGTTCTTTGGGCGAAAAAATATAGGTCGCAAATACGGTCAGTTCAATGCCGCGGCAACCAAAACGCCATAAACGATTGAAAATCACTTGGACCAAAAGGTGAAAAAAGAAGGTCGTTACAAGCTAGAAAATTGTGGCAAAAACACTCTGAACATGTGTACCAAGTGCGGCAAACGACTTCCTCAGATATGTTTTGGTGTTTTCCTCACACTCCAGTTCTGAAAGGACTATCACGAACTGCTTGACTGATTTAATGAAATTTAAATTTTTGGTTTTTATTGAACTGTGTTACTGATAAAGTCAGATATGTGTTTTTAGCTTTTTTGTTTATATCTTAAAATTTATTTTATAATGGTTTGCGTTGCGAACAAAAAAAATTGACGTTTGAAAATGTTGTCGTTTTCAGTAGTCTATACGACCACTGTTCGAAAAACGAGCATAGAGAATTTTCAAGGTTTTCTATCAAATACAAAATAAATAAAAATAAATTTGTTAAAACATAAGCAAGTAACTAAGAAATAAAAATTATTAATAGAAATCCCATTAATAAAGTTTTGGTCCTTAACGGGTTTAAGCAAACTAAAAGTAAAATAGAGCTGTAAAACAGTCACTCTCACAAAAATACTATCCACTTTGATTTGACCTTTTAAATGCAAAAATACACAGTGCTCTTTTAATGTAAACTAGAAATTAAGGAAGCTTTTGTCGGTGTCGTTATGTCGGGAGCCCTGTCGTGCATAAAATTAAGGCTATACAAAGTAGGCTTTAAGCAATACGGCTAAGAATGTGGGACTTTTTGTCGGGGCCCTTTTTTCGGGGGCCGTTTTGACGGGGGCCCTTTTGTCGGGGCCCTTTTGACGGGGCCCATTTGTCGGGGGCCGTAATGTTGGGGCCCTTTTGTCGGGGGCCCATTTGACGGGTCACCGCTAAATTTACGTCCCTGAAAAACACTGAAAACACATTTCAGCTTTATTTAAAAATAATTTAACACAATGCAACTATTTTTAAAATGTTTGAATATTTTAAAACAACGTTTTTTGAACCAAATTAAAATTAGTCTTTAGCATCTATGGTTATTAGCATAGAAATCTGTGGCTATTAGTCATAATGGGCTCAATTCTTTCGTTGTAGTCAATTTTGTGGTTTCTTACCTATATTGCCGCTCTATTAATTTCACAATTCTAGTTTATTAAAGTTGTTTTCAACGCTTGTTTGCTGGATTGCATAAGAGATCGGTGTACGACGTACGGTTTGGTTTATATTATATTATTTGGTTTATATTTATATTATGATTTCGCAGCTTTCAGTTTCATGTTTGTTTATTTATTCATAGAAGTTTTATTTCAACTAACTAACAGCCAAAACTCTCGAGAAAAAAGGCTAAGACGTTTTAAATTGTGTATTTTAGATTAGACGTTTTCCGAAGAGGCTGCAGTATTGGACACATTTACATTCAAGGAGAGACATTGTAAACAGTTCCAATGGCGGACAGAAAAGCAGAACTTGAAAAGAAAAAGGCTAAGCTTGAGCAAATGAAAGCTGCCAGAAGAGCTATGCAGGTTTCACCATTAAAAATGATACAATGACACATAGATGTTTAATTTTATCTTTCTAGCTGAAATGACATTCTAATCTAATGAGTTATATAAAGTTCTTATTAACACCTATATTTGCCCTGATTCAAATAATCCTTGGTAATTTCCTAGTATAGCATCCTGGATCGATTTCGGTACTAAATCCAGGGAATTATCTGCGACAGAATAATAATAAAATGCATGATAAGATTATTTTGACAGAAAAATTTATTTAAAAAATACTGAGGGTCGCTGGGTGGAGTGATACAGTTATAAACATTAGTGCAATAAAAATTTGCGTACTTTACTTTTATTACATGTCTGTACACACCCATTTTTATCAACACCTGAGTCGATTTTGATACCAAAACCAGGGAATTACCACTTTAATAAAATCAGCAAAAGAATAATAATTAAATGCTTTAATATCGCAAAAACTCATCACTATCCCTGTGGTAATTCCACAATGTTTGTTTTCATCCCTGCGTCAATTCTGCAACTTCATTTACATTACCACGGTATTCCGGTGGCATTCGTTCCATATTTCCGCAATCCACGGTATTTTTGCTGTTCGTGTTATCGTGCACATCTGTTTTATTTCTATGAGATTAAATTGTATGCAAAAAAGTTTGCTACTGCATTTTTTAATTTTGACAAAATATCTTAGTTTTATTTTTAATTTCATTTAAAAAAATTTCTGTGACTGCCAAGTTAACTGACTTTTGAAGGCTTTTTATTTATTCTTGTGTGCATATAATAATTTTAGATTTTGCTTCAGAATGTGTTGATAATTGATTTTGCAATATTTTTTTATGAACAGCAAACTGAAGCTGCTCAGAGTAATGGACTTGTTAGCGCACACCAAAAAAATGCAGTTGGGGCAGATGAAATCTTGAGGGATCTTGGTATTCCAGTGCCAACTAATTCAGGTTTTTTTCTTAGTTTTTAGTGTTTAGTTGCATAACTAGAACAGCTGGGAATTTCAAATACAGCCAATCTATATGCAAAATTAACTTGAGCAATGTATTCCACAACAATTTTCATATCCATAATATCTCTATATATATATAAATGAATGTTTGTATATATGTATATATGTTTATATGTTAATGTCCTTTATGCATTGCTACACCATTCATCCGATCGTAATGAAATTTTCACACAACCTTGAGAGTCAATGGGAATCAAAAATAAAAAAAATTTTTGAAATCCGTCACAAAATGAGCGGAGCGGAGCGGGTGAGCGAGCGGGAACTATATATATATGTATGTGCGTATGTATGTGTGTATGTATGTATGTGTATGTGCATGTATGTGGGTCTGTGTGTGTGTTTATGTATGTACTAGCGGAGATACCCGGCGTTGCCCAGGTTTTTTAGAGGTTTTTCTAATGTTTGTCTCTTTCTCTCCCGTTTCCTTTCCCACCTGCTTTCCCACTCCTGTTCGCTTTCCCGTTTTTGGTCGTTTTCCCGCTGCCGGTCGCTTTCCCGCTCCCGGTCGCTTTCCCGCTCCCGGTCGATTTCCCGTTCCCGGTCGCTGTCCCGTTCCCGCTCACGTTTGCTCTCCCATTCCCGCTCACGCTTGCTTTTCCGTTCCCGCTCGCTGTCCGTTCCGGGTCTTTTTTCCGTTTCTATAATAGACAAACTAACCCACAAACATTCATATATATATATAGTCTTAGCAAATCTATTTTACGTTTTATAGGCTAACAGAAGTTATGAAAGAATGTAAAAGAGAAAATGAGCGGAAACGGGAACGGGAACGGGAGAGCAACCGTGACCGGGAATGGGAGAGCAAGCATGACCGGGAACGGGAGAGCAAGCGTGAGCGGGAACGAGAAAGCGACCGGGAACGGGAAAGCGACCGGGAACAGGAAAGCGACCGGGAACGGGAAAGCGACCGGGAACGGGAAAGCGACCGGGAACGGGAAAGCGACCGGGAACGGGAAAGCGACCGGGAACGGGAAAGCGACCGGGAACGGGAAAGCGACCGGGAACGCGGAAAGCGACCGGGAACGCGGAAAGCGACTGGAATCGGGAGAGCAAGCTTAGAGGGAAACGCGAGCAAGAGAGAAAATCGATAACAAACTTCTGAGCGGGAAAGCGACCGGGAGCGGGAAAGCGACCGGGAGCTGGAAAACGACCGAGAGCGGAAAAGCGACCGGGAACGCGACGAAAACGGGAAAGTGGAGAAGGAAACGGGAGCGAGAGGGACAAACATTAGAAAAACCTCTAAAAACCCCGGGCAACGCCGGGTAACCCCGCTAGTATATATATATATATTTTTTTTTGAGTTGATGCATTTAATTTAGCTTATTAACAATTTAAATACCAGATTTAGATGGGATCATCGCAACTGATCCCAGAACAACTGATCCCAGGACTACTAATCCCAGGACTACTGATCCCAGGATAACTGATCCCACGGACAACTGATCCCACGGACAACTGATCCCATAGACAACTGATCCCATATCTGCATCATTTTATATTTCACTGTTTCTGCAATCAATAAACTGATATTAACATACATAATTTCCGATTTCTGTTTGTATGTACGAATGTATGTGTATGTATGTATGTATGTATGTATGTATGTATGTATGTATGTATGTATGTATGTATGTATGTATGTATGTATGTATGTATGTATGTATGTATGTATGTATGTATGTATGTATGTATGTATGTATGTATTTATGTATGTATGTATGTATGTATGTATGTATGTATGTATGTATGTATGTATGTATGTATGTATGTATGTATGTATGTATGTATGTATGTATGGAAAGGAGTGACACGATGAAAAGTAATACGAACTTGTCAATTTCATTTCGACTGTGTATCGTGCCCTCGTTTACTAATTGAAGTAGCCAGTATCATTATCACCACCACCGTTGTCGTATGCAGCCAGCCATAGTAAGCTGGCTACGTAAGCATCATCACCACCATTGTCGTTAAAAAATGATTTCGATCAAATAGAAATGAATGCTTTGCTAAGTAGTTTAATCTGGGTTAAAATGTGAGTATTTTTAAGGTTTTCGACCGACATTAATTTAAAAGTTTATTGTGCTAAGTTCATGGAAGTTATCATAACAAAAGTTTGAAATATGGAATGGGGATGCACTCCAAAGTAAACAACAACGTTAATTAAATTTAATTGTGTTTACACTAACCCATAATCTAGACCTCCTAGCCGCCGCCGGCCGCCGCCGCCGCCGGCCGCCGCCGCCGCCGAACTTTTTACAGCCGCCGTAAATCAGCCGAAAAAAAGTTATGGTTAGCCGGTGGCCAGCCGAAAACGGTACGCCCAAAATCCGCTATAAGATTTCCGAACGCCAGCTTTCTCGTTCCTGATTGCTCTCCCGCTTCCGGTAGATTTCCCGCTTCCGGTCGCAAATTTTTAAAATGCCTGCTTAATTTTTTGACGCCCCTTAAAAATATTGTTTTTTCCAACAGGAAGAAGAAGAAAATTCACCTTGTCCTGACAATTGGACGCCAATTGCAATGGAAAATATTACAGAAAGGCGAAAAACAATGACTCGGGAGGAGATGTTTACGGAGGCCCACCTCTTGTTTCGTTCACTGGCCAACGCCATGCAGGATTTGTGAAGGCCCACGTATGAGAAGTACCTGGCAATATTTCGTGTTCTCCGAAATTGTATCCAACAAAAGAAAGATTTTCAAGTCAACCTAGGTAAATATTACATGTTATAAGGTAACTTTTTGTTATAAGCTATTAAAATAATTTCGCTTTTGGAGCAGTGGATAACATGTCTGATCAATTGTGCTCAAGTGATGATCGTGTTCTCCAGGATTGTCAGAAGGAAAATGTTCAAGTCACCCTAGGTAAAAATTACATGTTATGAGGTAACTTTTTGTTATAAGCTATTAAAATAATTTTGCTTTTGGAGCAGTGGATCAGCCGGTAAACAAGCGGCGGCGGTTGGACAAAGCTGACACTGAGCAACCGAACCAGCCATTGATAGAATTGTTAGGACTCGAGCTTCCAAAAGTTGCTCGTGGTCCCGGAAGGCCCAGAAAAACCCGCCGCTTGGACTATTATAAGAAGCTGCTACGAAAATTTTCAGCTATGCTAGAAAAAGAATGAAAAAAAGCGTAAGTTTCAAAATTTGAGTAAAGAAATCATTTTTGTTTTTAACTTTTTTTTCTTAATTAGTGTTTCTTTTGTGGATTCTCGGTGAAGAGGAGGCTGGAAGGGTGGTGAAGGAGGGATGCCTCGTTGAAAGCGTGAGTCCGCTTATAGATGTCTCCACAGCCATAACAGAGCCGGAAGTGTCTCAACATCTTCCATTGTTCGAAGGCCTGTTTGCTGTGGATGCGTGCACCACAGTTTTAGAATTGAGTAAGTTAAAATAACTTTGAAATTGTGTTGCAAGTAAACAACAGAAAACTAATTTTTAATGTATTCAATTTTTACAGTAAAAACGAAGAAGGAGCATCCAAACTACACCTGTAGAACGTGTCGAAGAGATGCAAACGTAGGGGACATGATTATGTGTGACTGCTGCCTGCAGTGGGTGCATTTTTTTTGCCAGAAAATTAATAAAACCAACTAGCAGGGCTTTTTTTTGCACCCACTGTCGTGGCAGTTACAAAATGTTTTGATTTGTTTTATTATTATTATTATTGTTGTTACAAACTTTTCTGTTTGTCTTTTAGATTTGCAAATCAAGTTTACTTTAAATAAAAGTTTCTTTTGAAAAACTCGTTTACAAAAATAAATAAGTAATAAAAAGTGTACTCATGAAATTAGTTGTGATTTTTTTTATTCGTGTTAAATTAAGTTAAATTTATTTACACTATAATGAAAAAAATTTGCTGTGGCACGAGCACACCATAATGACTGGTCGATGTACAGTTACGTCACGATGACAGCGACGAAATCACCAAAGCCGTTTTTTCAAGCCCGAAAGTGTAACGGGGAAGGCAAACAGATATTTGGAGGCGCTAGTTAATGACGCAAAAAAACTTATACTATTCCAGAAGCGTCGACGCAAGCTCACTAAAGCTTCTATTTTCCTAGCAAGTGGCGTAGTTGGTTCACCTTTATTTTTTTGCATACCACACTATCTCTAACTTCTTAACATCTCTCTATTTCTTCTCTATATGAGAAGCCTGTTCTCATAAGTTATTCTAGTCCTAGTCGCTGATTTTGGTTGTCCTAAAAAATATTCATTAGAAAATAATTATAAAAAAACCGCCGTGGTTCTGCAAATTATTCATAAAAATTATTATTATAAAAAAAACCGCTGTGGTCCTGCAAAATAATCAGAAAAAAAATTATTACAAAAATGACCGCCAAAATACTTTTCATGCCGGCACAATAGCACTTTTACCGATTTTTTCACCAGCGGTACTGCCGGCTCAGTAACAATTTTACCTATTATTTCACCGGCGAGAATGCCGGCTCAGTAGCAATTTCACCGGCGGTACTGCCGCCGGCTCAGTAGCAATTTTACCGATTATTTCCACGGCAAACCGCCGGGGCAATAGCAGTGATATTCAAGTTAACTGTAACACTAACTGAAATCGGAAAATAATAGAAAAATAACGGTCAGTTAAGTGTAATAGTAATAGTAACTGAAATACGGCAAATAACTCTAACTGTAATAGTAACTGAATAATAAATTCAGTTAAATAATACAAAAATAATTATTAACTGAAAAATATTTTTAAGGTAATTTTTTTCTAAATAAATTAATTATTAGATTTATTTTTTTATCTAAAGATAAAAATCGAGTTCTTTGGTGTTACCTAACAAATAGTATATATGGTGCTGTTTAGTTATTCGCGGCCTTTTGTTATTTTTGATAGTTGATAGTGCTGTTGCGATCGTTCTGTAGAAAATGTTCAAGAACAATAGTGGCAGAAAACAAGAAAGTAGTGTATGGAAATATTTCGATTATGAGCTATCAGTTGACAAGTCAAAGTGCAAGATCGAAAACTGCGGTAGCTTTTTAAAAGGAAAAAATGCAACGAACTTGATGAATCACTTAAAAAGCAAGCACAACGAAATAGCAAATTCTCTGATATTAAAAGAAAAGGACAATGCCCATCCCGCTCAACTCATTCAACCTACACTGCAGGTAAATGTTTTAAATATTTTTTTAATTAAACTCCTCCGAAACGGCTGAACCGATTTTTATGAAATTTGTGAGGATAGGGGGTAGGTTATTTAGTTTTTTTTTCAGTGAGGAGTTCAATCACAAACACTACGACACGAGATTTATATATATATATATATATAGCTAGTATATACATAGTAATACTTAATATTGGATATCAAAATCGGTTATCTAAATATTTCTGACTTCGATTAATCAGAATTTTGCACTATTCCGTGAAATCAGATTTCCGATTCAAAATCCGTTAAGTCGAAGATTCAAATAAATAATCTGACAAATGTATAGAATGACTTTTTTATCAATACCTTTTTACAGTTCTTAGTGCCGCCCAGTTCGCAACCAAGCTTGCCAAGTTTTATCCAAGGAGAGAACAAAAAAAAGCAAAAATGGGATAAAGATGCACCCCAGACCAAACTGCGAGATGAACTTTGGACAAAAATATTTATAAGCACTGGTCTGCCAACTACATTTTTAAATAACACGGATGTTCAAGAATACCATACAGTTACTGATCCGAAATATTCATTGCCAAGTGTGTGTTTAAATGTATTTTTTAATTTAAATTAATTTTTATAAATTAGATAAAAATTCTTGTGCAGGTTCATCTGGAATGATAAAACTCCTAAATGCAGCACACCGTGGCATGAGTTTTAGTATCCAGGAAGATCTTAATCTTGCCCGATATATTGTCATAAGCATGGACTGCTGGTCTAAAAAAAGCCTGACAGCATCATATCTGGCTGTGTCAGCTTCATTTTACAGTCCATCCCAAAATCAACCAGTGCATGTTGTTTTGAATTTACATCAGATTGCTCATCCACATACAGGGGATATGTTGGCTGATAAACTTCTTACTACTCTAACAGCTTGGAACATCAGCAGGTCAAAAGTCTTGTTTGTTGTTACAGATAATGGATCAAACATGATCAAAGCTGTAAAAGTAGCTAACATAGAAAAGGAAAATTTCAATGAGCCAGATAGTGATTATTCAGATGATGAAGCACTTGATTCAGTGACAGAAGACAGTGTTATGGAAGACTCATCCCTAGAAGAAATTGTTCAACTGCATAGACTACCGTGTGTTGCACACACTTTACAACTGGTTGTCAAGGAACTTGAAAAGAATAACACTTATCGAACCTTGTTATGTAAAGTAAAAGGATTGGTGAAATTTATCAAAATCTCATCAGTGGCACAAGAAAAATTAATAAATTTGTGTGGAAAAGTTGTTGTAAAGAATTGTATAACAAGGTGGAACTCAATACTGTTTGTTGTTGATAGATTGTTGACGATTCGGGCTCCCTTAGAGCAAATCTTAAAAGAATTGAGACACGATTCTCTAACTAACACAGAATGGGAATCTGTTGCAGATTTACATAAACTCTTACAGCCTTTTGCAGAGATGACAGATAATCTGCAAACTGACACACTTTCTCTGTCATCACTCATTCCTGCTGTAGCTGAGTTAACTCTTCACCTCCAAGATACAACATTACCAAAATTGCAGGCTCAGATGTTGCTTCAGTCTCTGCGAAAAAGGTTTGCTAAATTTTTAGACGCTTCATCGCCAGAATTTGATGCCTTACCTGCAGCTGCTTGCTTACTGGATCCAAGTGTTTCAGCATGCCTTATGCGTGATGATATGTTGAAGCTTGTTGATGCTGCAAAAACATATATCAAAGAAAAGGTAAAGTATGGTTTATGATTAAAATGTAGATTAAAGTAAAAATTCTAGATGGCCTTGGGATTTGTCTTATAGTTTATTCATTTATTTAACAGGTGTTAAATTCTACATTTATGCCAGCAAGTGTTGCATCTTCATCTTCTGATGAATTGTACCAACCTCCGTTAAAAAGATTTAAGAGGCTTGCCCAAGAAATGCAAGCTTCCAGTTCTCCGAGCAAGCAATCTAGGCACGGAAGTTCTGTTGAAGAAGCACTTAATGCCTATCTTGGTGCTTCAAAAAGATTAGCTGCTAATGAAACTGGATTAAGTTTCTGGACAGCCTCAGAGGCAGTGTATCCTCTAATAGCGGCCTTCGCTAAAGACCTTATCTCTGCACCTGCTTCAGAAGCATATGTGGAGCGCATCTTCTCGGTTTGCAGTGATATGACTGCAGGAAAAAGAAACAGGCTCTCCAAAAATCTAGAAACTCGTGTTTTTTTGAAAATGAACTCGAAGTTTTACCATTTTGTAAATAAATAAAAAAATCTAGATTTTTTTTTGGCTGTGTATAAAATCTACAGTTAACTGTAACTTTAACTTAAAAATAAATAAGTGTAATAGTAACTGAAAAATGTTTGTGGAAAAATAACTTTAACTGAAACTGAAAAATGTTGTAACTTTAACTGTAACTGTAACTGAAAAGTTGTAACTGAAATATCACTGGGCAATAGCAACGACCTTTAAAATTCAAGCCGAATAATAATTTTACGCGTAAATTCGGCTAATCCGGATTATTTGTTCAGCCAGCCACAAACATAAAAAAATTCGGCTAGGAGGTCTACCATAATCTGAACCATGGACGTCTATATAATAGCAACTGGACAATGAGCCAAATCATTTTGAGCTGTTGTGTTGTACCCAGTTGGTCCCATATCTATTTAGCTGTTCGTATTCGAGTTGTTCGGTCTGCGTTTGGATTTATAGTTATAAAGCCTGTACTGGTTACTTTTAACATTGAAAATGTTTATAACATTGAAATATAATAATATTTATTGTTGAAATTACGCTTTAGTTTAGTGACTGCGCTCAACACTTGTTTATTTAAATATAGCTATTTTTAGCTTTACGCTATCGTAAGTTTGACTTGATTGACGTTTGGAAACAGTTGGGATTGCTACTATTTTGAACAATTGGATTTATTTCTGTATTATAAAAGTTTTTATTGCTAAAAATGCCACACAAGGGCCAGGCATATCGTTGCAAAACCAACTACAAAAGTGTTCCGGGACTATCGGCGGGCGAAAATAAACCAACAATTCATAGCGTTCCTATAAATGACAATATACTTCTACAGAAATATAATTAAAGCAAATCCTCGAAAAGACTGGAAACCAACTGCCAGTTCAAAAATTTGCTCAATTTTTTCAATGAAGTAGACTTTGAATCCAGCTGTGTCGATACAAATCAGCATCAAAGAAGGAAAAAACTAAAATTAGAGTCCGGACAGCTTTTTCAACGTCGACTGAAAAAAGGTGCAGTACCTAGTATTTTTCCTGGTGGTCCAAAATACTGCTCAACTTGTAGAGTACCGTCAAGATCTACTGTTTGTGCTACAGTTTCAATTCGCTACGAGTACGAAATAAAAAGAAATGTTGAGATGGAGAAGAATTTTTTCAAAAGTGATTGTTTAGCAAATCAAACACCTAACGTTTTGGCAGAACGGTAGAAGAATGAAATGACTTTGCCAACAAACTTTACTATTACCACAATTGATGGCATTTTGTTAATTTATTGTTTTAAAGTAGAAGCTGGTAAAGTTAAAGTGGCTGTTTGCATCTCGGTGGCAGAAAATCTGTCAACGGTTGTCAGTGTGGTTAATGTAAATGTTCCAGCCAACACATTCAAAGATTTGTTAACAAACGGATTAGTTACGACAACGTCTCAGCTTATTAATTTGGCAGCTCGAATGAAGACTTGGTCAGAAAATTTAAAAACCTGTCCGTCATTCACAAAAATGGCTGTTAGCATTTTAAAAGAAAGAATAAACATCTTAACAGAATGCAGTCCAGAAAGTGAAAAACAACGCAAACTTGAATTTGTTTCAGAACAAGCCAAACTGCTTACAAAAAGCAAGTTTCATTGTCATTACTCACCAGGGCTCACAATCATGTCATATATACGATTCATGCAGAAAGTCCAGCAGCTTATAACACTTTAAGATAATCGAGTTAGGTAACTATTCCATTGACCAGCATTTTGAAAAAGATCATCAAATGTCTTGATGAAATGTATGGGCTCGATAATTTGGTGCTTGCTATTTAATTTCTGTAAAACAGATCCTTGATAGCAGCAGCAGGAAGATTTGACACGACCATCAGAGTACGCTTTCATTTTATGCGTACATTGCTGGAAAGTTTTTAAAGAAATCAAGGCATCACCAGAACTGGCAAAATTATTTCTGTCGTCATTGTCATCGAGTCACAGAGTACTTTTCTGCAAAATAATTGATTGCACACCTTTGAATCTCAACTCAGAACTGAAAACATACAATTTTTACTGTTTTAATTATCACAATGTTAAAATATTGAAAATTTTCTAATAACTTTGACTTTACTACTAATAAATAACTATAATTGTTATAATTTAAAATTCTTAAGTTTACTTTTTCTTTATTTTTTTATGATTTTTACTTTTTATGGATTTTGATTAAGTAAAATATATTTGTTTTATCTCAAAACAGCGTTGTGTTTTTCACTCCACATGATTTAGCTATAAATCAAACTTATAATGCGTATATGAAGCATTGCGCAGTCATGGGACCAACTGGGTACAAGGCTATTATTGGCTAACTGTCCAGATACTATTATATAGACGTCCATGATCTGAACATGTATGATTCATGCTCGTTTGCCGATCGTTAGCCTAATAGGATACTTTATGCGAACGAGTCGAAGTTTATTCAGTATATAGTTGTGCAGTGGTTGAATTGGTGATAGTGTTTTTTGCAAACTTCATTCTTCGAATGAAATGTTTGTAAAGTTTAAAAATTAAAGGCGTCAAACAGAACGTTTTTTTGGTTGAAAGAAGCTATGGAACTAATTCTTGATGATGATTGCATTGGCTTTGACAACCTTGTCATTCTTCCACCCGACGCATCAGAATACGTGACTGATGAAAAGGAACATAAAGAAGGAAATGTTATCTCTTGTGATGTTCCCGGGAAGGTAGAAATTGATTATACTAATGATGAGATGGGATTAGACTGTATTGGTTCTTTGGGTGAAGAAATGTAGGTCGCAAATACGGTCAGTTCAATGCCGCGGCAACCAAAACGCCATAAACGATTGAAAATCACTTGGACCAAAAGGTGAAAAAAGAAGGTCGTTACAAGCTAGAAAATTGTGGCAAGAACACTCTGAACATGTGTACCAAGTGCGGCAAACGACTTCCTCATATATGTTTTGGTGTTTTCCACACACTCCAGTTCTGAAAGGACTATCACGAACTGCTTGACTGATTTAATGAAATTTAAATTTTTGGTTTTTATTGAACTGTGTTACTGATAAAGTCAGATATGTGTTTTTAGCCTTTTTGTTTATATCTTAAAATTTATTTTATAATGGTTTGCGTTGCGAAAAAAAAAATTGACGTTTGAAAATGTTGTCGTTTTCAGTAGTCTATACGACCACTGTTCGAAAAACGAGCATAAAGAATTTTCAAGGTTTTCTATCAAATACAAAATAAATAAAAATAAATTTGTTAAAACATAAGCAAGTAACTAAGAAATAAAAAATATTAATAGAAATCCCATTAATAAAGTTTTGGTCCTTAACGGGTTTAAGCAAACTAAAAGTAAAATAGAGCTGTAAAACAGTCACTCTCACAAAAATACTATCCACTTTGATTTGACCTTTTAAATGCAAAAATACACAGTGCTCTTTTAATGTAAACTAGAAAGTAAGGTGTCGTTATGTCGGGAGCCCTGTCGTGCATAAAATTAAGGCTATACAAAGTAGGCTTTAAGCCATACGGCTAAGAATGTGGGACTTTTTGTCGGGGACCTTTTGTCGGGGGCCGTTTTGACGGGGGCCCTTTTGTCGGGGCCCTTTTGACGGGGCCGTTTTGACGGGGCCCATTTGTCGGGGACCGTAATGTTGGGGCCCTTTTGTCGGGGGCCCATTTGACGGGTCACCGCTAAATTTACGTCCCTGAAAAACACTGAAAACACATTTCAGCTTTATTTAAAAATAATTTAACACAATGCAACTATTTTTAAAATGTTTGAATATTTTAAAACAACGTTTTTTGAACCAAATTAAAATTAGTCTTTAGCATCTATGGTTATTAGCATAGAAATCTGTGGCTATTAGTCATAATGGGCTCAATTCTTTCGTTGTAGTCAATTTTGTGGTTTCTTACCTATATTGCCGCTCTATTAATTTCACAATTCTAGTTTATTAAAGTTGTTTTCAACGCTTGTTTGCTGGATTGCATAAGAGATCGGTGTACGACGTACGATGTACGTGTTTGGTTTATATTATATTATTTGGTTTATATTTATATTATGATTTCGCAGCTTTCAGTTTCATGTTTGTTTATTTATTCATAGAAGTTTTATTTCAACTAACTAACAGCCAAAACTCTCGAGAAAAAAGGCTAAGACGTTTTAAATTGTGTATTTTAAATTAGACGTTTTCCGAAGAGGCTGCAGTATTGGACACATTTACATTCAAGGAGAGACATTGTAAACAGTTCCAATGGCGGACAGAAAAGCAGAACTTGAAAAGAAAAAGGCTAAGCTGGAGCAAATGAAAGCTGCCAGAAGAGCTATGCAGGTTTCACCATTAAAAATGATACAATGACACATAGATGTTTAATTTTATCTTCCTAGCTGAAATGACATTCTAATCTAATGAGTTATATAAAGTTCTTATTAACACCTATATTTGCCCTGATTCAAATAATCCTTGGTAATTTCCTAGTATAGCATCCTGGATCGATTTTGGTACTAAATCCAGGGAATTATCTGCGACAGAATAATAATAGAATGCATGATAAGATTATTTTGACAGAAAAATTTATTTAAAAAATACTGAGGGTCGCTGGGTGGAGTGATACAGTTATAAACATTAGTGCAATGAAAATTTGCGTAATTTACTTTTATTACATGCCTGTACACACCCATTTTTATCAACACCTGAGTCGATTTTGATACCAAAACCAGGGAATTACCACTTTAATAAAATCAGCAAAAGAATAATAATTAAATGCTTTAATATCGCAAAAACTCATCACTATCCCTGTGGTAATTCCACAATGTTTGTTTTCATCCCTGCGTCAATTCTGCAACTTCATTTACATTACCACGGTATTCCGGTGGCATTCGTTCCATATTTCCGCAATCCACGGTATTCTTGCTGTTCGTGTTATCGTGCACATCTGTTTTATTTCTATGAGATTAAATTGTATGCAAAAATGTTTGCTACTGCATTTTTTAATTTTGACAAAATATCTTAGTTTTATTTTTAATTTCATTTAAAAAAATTTCTGTGACTACCAAGCTAACTGACTTTTGAAGGCTTTTTATTTATTCTTGTGTGCATATAATAATTTTAGATTTTGCTTCAGAATGTGTTGATAATTGATTTTGCAATATTTTTTTTATGAACAGCAAACTGACGCTGCTCAGAGTAATGGACTTGTTAGCGCACCCCAAAAAAATGCAGTTGGGGCAGATGAAATCTTGAGGGATCTTGGTATTCCATTGCCAACTAATTCAGGTTTTTTTCTTAGTTTTTAGTGTTTAGTTGCATAACTAGAACAGCTGGGAATTTCAAATACAGCCAATCTATATGCAAAATTAACTTGAGCAATGTATTCCACAACAATTTTCATATCCATAATATATATATATATATATATATATATATATATATATATATATATATATATATATTTGAGTTGATGCATTTAATTTAGCTTATTAACAATTTAAATACCAGATTTAGATGGGATCATCGCAACTGATCCCAGAACTACTGATCCCAGGATAACTGATCCCACGGACAACTGATCCCACGGACAACTGATCCCATAGACAACTGATCCCATATCTGCATCATTTTATATTTCACTGTTTCTGCAATCAATAAACTGATATTAACATACATAATTTCCGATTTCTGTTTGTATGTACGAATGTATGTGTATGTATGTATGTATGTATGTATGTATGTATGGATGTATGTATGGAAAGGAGTGACACGATGAAAAGTAATACGAACTTGTCAATTTCATTTCGACTGTGTATCGTGCGCTTATACTAAATATTATTTTTCCGTTTACTAATTGAAGTAGCCAGTATCATTATCACCACCACCGTTGTCGTATGCAGCCAGCCATAGTAAGCTGGCTACGTAAGCATCATCACCACCATTGTCGTCAAAAAATGAGTTAAAAATGAGTTGCTTATGTCTAGGGGATCAGTTGTCTATGGGATCAGTTGTCCATGGGATCAGTTGTCCGTGGGATCAGTTGTCATGGGATCAGTTGTCCTGGGATCAGTAGGCACTAACCCGATTTAGATCATATCTTTAATTCTTAACCAGTTCTTTATTTTATGCATTTAAATTTCAGCTTGCATTAATATTATTGGTTTTATAACCTTTCACCTTTGATATCAATTTTACACCTGCCACAACAGATAGAAATAATTTCTCCTTTCCAAGATTTCATTAAAGGGTGTCTGCTCTAAGGTGTGTGTGTGTGTGTGTGTGTTTGTGTGTATGTTTGGTTTTGTGTGCAGATGTCCTTGTCTGAGGAAAAAAAGCTGTAATTGGAGTAAGTTATAATAATCATGTGTTTTCTTAATTTTGGGTTTATTACAAGTAATATTTCTTGAACTTTCTAGGAAAATTATTTGTTTCTCTTACAGGCCCTGATTAACTTTTCTTTATTGATTAACAGTAATGTGCTCTAAATGTTCATAGTTTTTTGGCTCCAGAATCTGTAAATTTTATTTTAAATCACACGAATAAAATTGTTCGCAACAATGATAACACAATGATATTTTTTAAAACTAGAGTTATTATTACTAGTTTTAAGTACCAAAAAAATTTGTTTACTTTACCATTTTTTAGGTTTTAATTATTATGGAGATTTTAATTTGTCGACATAAAAGTCATTCTAAATAAAATTAGAATTATTTAATAAATTATTCTAATGTGTTGCTTTTAAAGCTGATGCTCCAGTGAATCAGCCAAGAGCAGACATTGAATCAGATGGATCAATAACAAATCAAGAGTGTAACTCAACGTTAGTATTTTTTATATAACTTGCATGCAGTACAATTTTCATCAACATACATTTTTCAAGCTCAATGTTTGTCTTACATTTTTAACAAGAAAACATAGTTATTGTAACCTATGTTGATTTTTTCATATTTATTGTGATTTGTAATGCAATATTTCTTATTTCTAACAAAGATTGAATTTATATAGATTGATATAAAGATTATATTTTTATACTGAGATTTGCAATAAAAGATATTCAGAAAATACAGATTTCAAACATGTGTTTGCTATAGTAGATTGTAATCATTTACTTCTGCTAATCAGCTTATTTATTTATTATATTTATTGAAAGACTATTTTATTTTATTAATAATCTCTGCTAGTGTCAGATTATTATTTTTTCTTCATTTTATAGCAACTGTTTTAAAATTACATATATTTTAGCAATTAGTTATGTCAATTATGACAGGCTTGCCTTCTAGTAACATATCTTTAATTCTGTTTGGAGAAAGCCAAAACTTATTACTAAATTTTAAAAAACTGGTGCAAGATATATTCAAATCTTATGTTCTTGTAGATGAAAATGTTTTTATTGTTTCATAAGTCTGAGTCTAAAATTGTGTCTGATTAATTTCTTTTTTTACTTTTTATTATATATATATATATATATATATATATATATATATATATATATATATATATATATACTTTTTTATTCAGTTTAAAAAAGAACTCATCGCTGTCCATTTCGAAGGTTACACAGACAACCCTTCCTCCAAAGGATCTTGTTCAATACAACAAGGAGACTCAAACACCAAAAGAAAATACTGAAAAAGAATGTCAGAATTAGTTTCTTAATATTTTTTTTGAAATTATATTAGTCTTGGCATTAAGTTAAACTAAGCTTAACCTAACTTGTGACAGTTGTAAGCATCTGCGTCCCGTAATCGTTATCTCGATATCAATCGGGATTTCAAAACGATACGGGAGATCCCATATCGTTATTAAAACGATACAGCCTGCGGGGAAGTCTCATTTCAAAATAAAATAGCGAAACTTAAATTTTGTTCTCGTATAAAAGTCTCTAAAAAAATTCCGAGATTTAAACAAAATATTTTTCAATAAATAACGAAAGTCATACATATTTAATTAACGATTGTCACAACTGTGAATATTTGCAATTGATTCATCAACATTGATTAATTAATCTACCTATTGACAGAAGTTTATAACTATTTAACTATTATTATCCCCACTTTAAATTCGATTTTTCTAATAGCCGGTGTACTTCATGATAAATAGCGTGCTCAAAATGCGTCGACCCCTAGAGAGCATCGCCCATGACCCCAGACATGATCCAGCAAATGTCGCCAAAAACGTGCCAAGTGAGGAGGACTTCAACCTTTTTGAGGAAATACACCGCATCCTCGAGCGGTTCAACAACATGTCAGAGGTGTTCTCTAGTGATCAGGATGCCACAGTTCACTGTGTCATTGCCCAGGTGTTTGGCATGCATGCCTGGCTGGACAAGGCCATTCAGTCTGGAATCTCGACAGCGGCAGAAATGTTTTTCAATGTACTGAAGAAGAACCTGGACACTCGTTTTCCAGATTACGGCTCACACGTACCTCACTATGCCATTGGCAACCTGCTCAACCTGCTTTATCGCGGTTTTGCCCTAAAGAAAGCGGGCAGGTTTGAGTGGGCCCACAACCTCCTTGTGAAGGAGCATGACAGCTACAAGACATGGCTGTCCCAGGCTCTTGGCAAAGCATTTGAAGAACCTCAGGATTTTGACAGTGAAGACATTGATATTGATGACCCTGTACTTTAGTCAATGGCTGACGAGGAAATGCAAGTTGTGACGTCGGCGCCAAAAAAGTCCAACATTGAGGCCGAGTGGGACACGTACGCCGCCATGCCCATAAACAAGAAGGACGTAATCAAGGAGTCTTGTCTGGCATGGTGGAAGGCTAACCAGGTGAAATTCCCCCTGTTGGCTGAGTGCGCCCGAAAGTGGCCGTGTGTCCCAGCAAGTTCAGCTACATCCGAGCGGGTTTTCTCGGCAGGAGGAAAAATCGTCGACTGTAAAAAGGCAAGGCTGCAGCCAGACTTTGTTGACAAGCTGCTGTTTGTTCAGCAGAATCATGATCGGGTCTCCATCAAGAATTGGATCGTTGCCAACAAAGATATTGGTGTTGGTGATGACAAGGCTGAAGATGAAGGTAGAGATGTGATTATTTTGGACACTCCCAGCAGTTTTGGGAGTCAGGATAGTCTGCCAGGACCATCACGGTCGACTAGCAAACATCAACGTCCCAGCCAAATTAAAAATTAAAAATATTGACAGGTAATATTGACTATCAGTGGACAGTGATTTTTTTATAATATGATAATAATATCGTCAAATAGTTAAAATTTTTGTGAATTAAAAAATTGACTGGATTTATCTCCTAATGTCTCGTTATCTTGTTTTATTCGAGACAAAATTTCCACAGTTGACATTTCAGTTGAGATCCCGATATCGTATCGTACCGGATTTGTCTCATTATTGGTCGAGGTGTCTCGTATCGTATCGTTTTATTCGAGACAAATTTCAGAAGTCGTATCGTATCGTTTCAAAAAAAATAACGGGACGCAGAAGCCTAGACAGTTGTAATATGGAAGTCTACAAATCATATATAAGGATATGTAATAGGCAACCATTTATAATTATAACATTGAAAGTTATAATTTGAAATTATTGAAATTATAAAATTTATTTTCCTCTTGAATAAGCACCTCTCATTTATAGTTTTTATGATTTGCATTTAATGACATCACGTAATGATGTTTAGCTCGTCCACTTGATTATTACGGTGAGTTGGTGGCGGTTGGTCTCAGTTTTCTTATTTCTGCATACTTGGTGTGGTTTTTTATTCATTGAATCAATTACTAATCTATTTAATAATCGTAGACCAACAATTTTTTTATTTCTCAAATCCACTCTTTAAGTAAGAGCTTTTTTCCACTGCTTCCAATTGTTTTTCTGGATAATTATTTTTGTTTTCGGATGGTCCTGTTGTGTGATATTGTATGCTTAAAGTTAAAGAAATTCTGTTAGCCATTTTCTCCTGATATAATTCTTTTATTTATTTATTGAGCTGTCACATTCTACCTATAAAGTTACTGAGAATTTCAATGAAAACATGTTGCCATCTATCTGATCTGAATTGATTTTCAAGAAAAGCAAAAAGATTATTAAAAGCTCTTTTCAACAAGTCTATAAATTTTTTCATTATCTTCAGCCTGTTTACTAGATGCTGCTACGTTAAACGATTAATTATTTCTTAAAATATAGAACGGGACAACTTTTTAAGTGAAATTTTCTTGTAAATGGTACTGTCAGAATAAAAGAAAAGTTCATTTACTTGAATATAATTATAACAATCATGCCTGCATCACCAGCAAGGCACAGTAGCACTTACGGATCTCCTAGATTTCTTCATCCTCATTTGGAATGGGACAGAGATGATTTAGGTCTATCTCCAGGTAGGTGGCAAACATGTTTAGGACTTGCTCTGTCTGTCTGTCTGTCCATTCAAGTTTTTCTTTCATGTCTACTATTATGTTTTTTTTTATAAATATTTTCGTCTATGTTCTTTATGTTGAACATTATATTATGGCTGTTAAAAGTCTTTGTGAAAATTAAAGCCTCGTCTGATTGCTTAAGTGATGTAACTTAAAGATGACAAGTTCTATAATGTTGTAAGTTTAAAAGAGTTACTTCAAGGGCATTTTACAAAGCTAAACTGAAAGAAAGTTTGTGAAAGAAGTGTATCATCTAAAAGAAGTGTATCATCTAAAAGAAGTTTAATGCAGTGAAAGTCCTCTAGAGCAGCTGCTAAGAGCAACTGACACTTTTTCTCAGAACAGATTTTCTTAAATCTGTATCTTGCCTATAGTAGCATATCTTCGAAAAATGTACAGACACGAGAAGCAAACACTTTTGCTCTTCCTCGAGAGTGTCCGCATATCAGGAATATAACTGTACTTGATGCATTTTTGTGATGGAAGGCATGCATGTTCCAGAGCATAAAAGCTTTTGGCTTGCATGTGACGGAGATAGATAAAATCAGACCTGAGATAAGTTTCAGTAAAATAGAGGACATTCACACCATTGGCTTGGGCGAGCCGTTTGACTGTCTTGAAGCTTTTTCTGAGCGAATGAATACTGTGTGTTATAACACACATTTTTTTCAGATATCAGGCAGTCGTGACATTGCTGGTATGGCTGTTTGAAAACATGGGTGATCATAATTGTGGTCAAGATATCTGCAGAGGGGTTATAAAAAAGAATGAACTATTTATGTAACTGGGGCTTGTCTGTGGGGAATTATTGGATTTTTTACATTATTTTAATTTTATGCATTTTTTCATTTCTTTAAGTTTTCTATTGAACATTATTATTGCTTCTCTGCAACATAATTCTTGTTTATTTTTAATTTTCAGTTTATTTGTCTGCTTTTTTAGAATTATTTTCAATTCATTTGCATTTTATCTTAGCTATCTGGCTTTTTTAAGTTATGTTTTCTATTAATTTTCTTGCAATAAAAATTTGTTATTGAAATTCATTAACATTAAAATTTTAAAATAAAAATATTATGATAGGAAATTATTTAAATTTATATACAATATATATATATCAATAGCTATGTAGTTTTTCTCTTTATTCTAATAAATGACATTTTTATAGAAAATGTGAATTTTGTTTGTTGTTAACGATTTCATTTAAGTTTTAGAAATTAATCTCTAAATAAATCATATAATTAAGATTACCTCAAGTATTTTTTTCAATTTAAGTTTTTTTATAGTCATTTTGCACACAAGTTGACTTTGAACAGCAATTTTAAAATTTGCCAACACATAGCATTGACTTATTTTGAATCAGATGAGGACGGTGATTCATCAGAGCCAGGTACAGAAGGACACAAAATCGCTCCATCCACTCCTCAAAGGTCGCCAGCGATACAAGAAGAAGCTCCCCCTGTAGAAGAAAAACCAGGTTGGTTCAAATGGTGTTATGTGATTGTTCGTGTGACGTGTGTGTGTGGTACACGTAACAGTATTAATTATATATATATATTTTCTGTCAGTAATTCAAGAACTGTCGGAAGAGCAGCGTAAAACAATCATGATGTCCGAAGAATTCCAGGTGTTCTTCAATAAAGCATCGAACATCGTAGAACGAGCGCTCGGTGAATACATTGACATCTTCACCGATTATTCTGGTCAAGAAAGTGACGAAAACACAAGGTTTGTAGGTTTTACATTTCTATTTCATCTTTATGCATACTTTTATTATGCATACAAATTATTACTCTTTGTCTTTTTTTGTTTATATTAGTTTATAATCTATATAAGCAAAATGTGTTAAGGAGTTTAGCTTGCATTGAAATAGTCCTAGATGCATTCAATGTTTGTGAAGCTTAAATGTTGTATTAGATTATAAAATAACATAGAAGAATCTGGAAAATGTACACGAATATTTTAACAATCTCACTCTTATCAGATTGAATGTATTGCAATTGTTTAAAAGTTATTTTTCACTTTTTAGAGGCCTGAGTGAAGGTGAACAGCTGAAGGTAAATAGAAACTTCTTCAGTGAACGATGGTCCAAAAATAGAATTGTCACCTCCCTTGATTGGTCCACACAGGTTGGTTGCTAATTCACTCGATTGGGTGAGCTGGGGGGGGTCCATTAAGTAGTCTTTTAAAAAGCCTGGAAATAATCCGGATTGTGTCTGAAAATGTTTGGTAGAATTTAAAGATGCTCATGTGTGCGGTTATTTGAATATTGTTTAAATAAGGGATTATTCTGAGTATTTGTGGCTGTTCATAAAATAACTTTGGTTTCTAAGCATTTGAGATTTTTATATTACTGGTTATTTAATACTGTTTATTCAGTACGTTATAACTATTTTTTCATTAATAAATTAAACAAGTTCCCTGAACTGTTGCTGGCTTCTCACAACAATGATGAGGGACAGCCCCAAGAACCTGATGGTGTTGTATTGGTGTGGAATGTTAAATACAAGAAAACAACACCTGAATATGTCTTCCACTATCAGGTAAGTAATTTATGAATATGTCTTCCACTATCAGGTAAGTAATTTATGAATATGTCTTCCATTATCAGGTAAGTAATTTATTTGTTGTACTGAAAAGCATGCTTAGCTGGACGTACAACACTGTTAAGTTAACAATAAATGTTTCAAGATTAGCTTGTGAACTTTTTGGCATGGTTAGAGATATACTTCTGAATGGAGGGCAATTAAATCTCTTGCCAGTATACCAGCCAATGATGTTAATTTGAACTGAAACATTTTTAAGACCATCTGGTTATCAGCTTGTACATGCAAATCACTCAAAACTGATAATTGCAATTAGAAACTCAAAAATCCTAAAAAAAACATTAAGGAACATAGCAAGATCTCAGCTGAAATGTTCTACTAAATACATACATCTTCTATGATATACATACATCTTTTTTGATATACATGCATCTTCTACAATATACATACATCTTTTTTGATATACATGCATCTTCTACGATATACATGCATCTTCTACGATATACATGCATCTTCTACGATATACATACAACCTCTACGATATACATACATCCTACGATATACATAGACCTTCTCTGTTACATAAAATATGTATATTATTGCTGCCTCCATAAGTCACATGACTTATTAGGTTATAATTCAATTGATTGAACTGATTTTCTGATAAAACAATGTAACTACTTAATATAACTTAAAATTAATAACTGTAATATAATAAATTGTAATTAAACCCATCTGTTTAATCCTTCACTTTAGTCTCCAGTAACCTCAGCATGTTTTGCCAAATTCCACCCGAATCTGATAATCGGAGGCACCTACTCTGGACATATTGTACTTTGGGACAACAGAAGCAACAAGAGGACACCCGTTCAAAGGACGCCCATATCTGCTGCTGTCCATACTGTATGTAGTTTTACTGTGTGTGTGTGTGTGTGTGTGTGTGTGTGCGTGTGTGTGTGTGTGTGTGTGTGTGGTCTTCCTGAGATTCTAATTATACATATTGTTTAAAGAAAAGTGATCTTGTTTTTTCAGCATCCTGTGTACTGCTTAGAAGTAGTTGGCACTCAAAATGCACACAACCTTGCTTCCGTATCAACTGATGGCAAAATGTGCTTTTGGAACTTGGATATGCTTTCTCAACCTCAAGTAAGTTAAGTCTGTCACACATAGTTTCTGTTTGGATCGTTACCTGCTCTTATGATCCAGTTCGCTCGTTCATGTTAACTGCATTTTATAGAGTTGATTTTTGACTTTTTGTTTTTTTTTTCAATTTAATTACAATGAAATGTTGAATAAAGTATATTATTTTATCAAATAATTTATTTTATTAAGGAAAGCATGGAGTTGCAGCAGAAGCAGTCCAAATCAACTGCTGCTCTGTGCTTTTCATTTCCAGTTGGAGATTCAAATAATTTTGTTATTGGAAGTGAAGAAGGAATTGTTTATTCTGCTTGCAGGCATGGAAAGTCAGTATAAAAATATGCTTTGTTGTTTTATTTTTATTACTTTCAGTTTTTTTAGCTCAATTTCATAAATTAGGGAACTTTCGTAGTTTTGTTATGTTTACGATATAGTTGAAGTAACTTGAAATTTTCATTCAAAAAATTTAAATTTACTAAAAGAGATTTCAGTTTGACTGCTAAGTCTTTGATTTGATTTGCTTAAATCGAATATTTACTGAAACAACTAAGTAGATCGGTGGTTGAAATGATAAATTAATATCAATATCCCTACTTTATATATAACTAACTATATTAATACTTTTTCTCTATATTTAAACAGCAGCAATAATACCTCTAATTTTTAAATGTAAAACAGCAAAATTAACACCTACCTTCTATATAAAATAGGAATATTTTTTACTTTTCACTTTACTCTGCAGTAATAATAACTGTACTTTATGTATAAAACAGCAATATTAATACCTCTAATTCATATATAATATAGCAGTAATAATACCTCTAATTTATTTATAAAACAGCAAAGCAGGAATATTGGACTTGTACGAAAGCCACCAGGGTCCAGTGACAGGTATTGATTGTCACTCTGTTCAGGGAGGCGTCGATTTCTCTTCATATTTCATTTCTTCCTCGTTCGATTGGACCGTCAAATTGTGGAATATCAGGGTTGGTTTGTGTGTGTCTGCGTGCTGGAACTGATTTTGTTAATCTGTATGGTGACTGATATGTTTTAAGATCTTTATTCACAACAGATGTTGATAAACGATATTTTAAAGATTATTAATAATATTTTAAAAGTTAGCTAATCAAATAATTAAGACTTTTAATTGATCAGTTAATTAAATAATTTAGACTTTTAATTGATCGGTTAATTAAATAATTAAGACTTTTAATTGATCGGTTAGGAATCGAGCCCACTGCATTCATTTGAGGATAACAGTGAATATATTTACGATGCAAAGTGGTCAACTGTTCATCCGGCTCTCTTTTCCACTGTCGATGGATCAGGAAGACTTGATCTCTGGAACTTGAATATTGATACTGAGGTCAGTATTTTGTTTTCTCATATCTTGTAGAGTTTGTTCAAAAGTTGATTAGTTTTTATTTTTGGACATAAAACTAAAATTAAATGTTGTTTTAATGATGTAGTTGATAGATTTATTATTTTGTCACAACTTATAATGAAGATCAGCTTATTTATTTATTATAAATTATTAGTTATTATTTTGAAGATCCAACATGTCAAATCATCACAAAAGAAGCTACTTTTATAATAAATAATTTAATCTTTGTATTTTTAAAGGTTCCTGCTGCAAGCACGATCATCGAGAACGGAGCTGCAGCCAACAAATGTCGCTGGCATCAAGCAGGTCTGAATATCGCCGTCGGTGACGATGAAGGTTCCGTTCACATTTATGATGTCGCTGAGGTGAGTTTTGATTGGTTATTTTTATCAGATTTATATTATATGAAAATGATTATCTTAGGAATATGTTAACAAGTTGGTTATGTAATAATCTAGTTGCATTTCTTTCTTTAAAATTCTTTATTTTTATAAATACAAATATTCACTTTCAGTCTCTGGCAATCCCGAAAAGTGATGAATGGACAAAGTTCTCGCATACCTTGCAGGATTTGAAACAAGAACAGGCAGATCAGAATGATGACCAGAAGAGTCTACTTGCACAACAAGCTTTTTAATTCATCTAATAAAACCTTTGTGTATAGATAATAATGCTTGTTAATTGTACACATGTATCATCCTTGTGTTAATACATTCTCATGATTATTATTATTATTATTATTATACAATAGTAGTTTGGTACTCACATGTGCACTATGCTAGGAGCATTCATTTCTCTGATGACCTACAAATATTCTCATATTCTCTGTTGCTTTGGTGTTTTTATTTTATTTTTTTTCTCTTGATGACCATCAGTTAGCCATAAGAAATCTGAAAATTTTTTGCGTTGTAATTATCGTCCATTCTGGACAATTCTCGTAAAATCATTGTGTTGGTGGCAGTACAAGTGAGATAAGCAAACATATAGATGATACGATGATGTAATCGGTTTTTGCTGCAGTGTCAGTGAGTTTTCTGCTTCTGAGTAACTTTTTCATTTCTTTATAATGACAATAATAATAAGGAAAATAACTCTGATTATGAAAAATCTCTATTTTGATTATTAAAAGTAATTATTATTTAGAGGTAATGGGATATATCTAGATAATGTTTAATATTTTAGATATTTCATATTGTAATATTTTTTATATTCTTAGTTCAGGTTAGCTTTTTTCTTTCTTTGCTGTTCAATCATATATGGAGCAGGTTATTATTTTTATTTCATGCAAATTAACTTTTAAAATATTTCCATTTCTCTGGTGGATGCTACATTAAGACGTTTTTTAATTTATAAAATTAATTTCAATTGTTTCTAGTCTTGGGACTTGTTATTTCATGCCAAATATATAAGAATTTCTTTTTAAATTATTCTTAATTTTTAGAGTGGTCAAAGTTCTTGTAAATTGGTTGCTACAAAGAAGCTTCTTCTGCGCTTGTTTTCGATTTCATGGGCATATCTGTCCCAACCAACTCCAATTGTTTATATTAGTGGAGCATATGAAATGAAAAGATTTACATAAATATGACCTTAATATGAATTCATTTGGTGTTTGATCATATAATTATAATATATCTTGATTAGTGTTGCTTCTTCATTTATTCATTCAATGTTGCTTTGCATCTGCAATCCTAAGAAGATGAGCATTCTATGTTTATCTTCCTAAGGATCAACTCAAGTTAGATTTTGATGGTTATTTTAATATAATTGAATCTTTAAATATTTCTATTATCTTTAAGTTTGAAGGTTGTTTGAAATGCTATTGAATTTGGAAGGAACATTTTATTTTTCATTATCGCTAATCGAGAATTATTTCTATTGTAAGTTGAGAAAAAGTCGAATTGAGGTTTCCACATCTGATTTTTATTGAATTAAGTTTTTTAAATATTCCCAGAATATTAATTGTTTCATAAAATCTAAACTTTCTAATATTTATATAGACAATTATGGCGAGAATATGATATATTCAAGTTTATTAGTTTGTTTTACAAAGGTTTCTAAGAAATGGTTTGCATATTTTTTGCTGCCAAATTATGTGTGTGGTTGTGTTAAGTTGGTTTTGTTTATTGAATTTATTTAGCAAGTTATTTCATTGTTAATTCTGTTTTATGATTGTTTCTGTTGATAATGAAAGTTATAAAATTGTACGAATTCTAACTGAATATGTTTGAAGTAGTCTTTAATTTCATCAGAAACCTGAGCTGCATATTGTATGAATTGTGTGTGTAAGTTTCTTCAGGACTTCCTATGTTATCTAAGAGCACTTGTTGTTGAACTTTTAATGCCACACAAATGAAATTTGTTGTGTGTCTTCAACTTCAATGCTTTTTTGTGTTTTAATTTTGGGATGGAAAACAAAAGGCCCAATAAATTAGGAGTATATAAATTACAAATGTTATTTTATTAATAATAAGATTATTAAATCGTTTTTTTATGTGTGTCAATTTTACAGTGTTGAAAGTGGTATTTGGGAGTTGTCTTTGATTCTGTGAAATTTCTTCTAAACATTTATGCTTCAATTATAAAATGCATAGAGACACTCGTGAACATGAACAATGCAGGAGTTGACATTCAACTTCATGTTTGCCTGACTTTTAGAATTATTTCATTTATAAAAATAAAAGAGTTTGAAAGTCTTGAAATATTTAAATATAAAATAGCGTTGAATCCATTCAGTTGTTTGGTACAAATTTTAAAATAATTGTTTGCTGCAAATATGGGCGGGAATACAAGGAGCGTTTGTCGTGATGTAAAAATGTAAATGTATAACGTTAGGGCGCTACTTCGTATATCAATTAATACCCCGGCAGCGCCGGGAACTGCTAGTGCATATGGGATCACGCAGTGTTACCTGCCACCCGCACGTGTCTCCGAAATCGGAATGTGCCGAACCCTATTATACATCCCAGTTGTGATCTACCGAAAATGAGGTACATAAATATTGTAAGGTTAGTTTCTTAACCCCAAATGATGGAATACACAAATCAATAATATTTGATCAGCTATATATCATTAACAAGATATTTTCAGTGATCTTCCTTCTGGTTGTGTTCAGTGATGGGTAGTAACAAATTACAAGTAACGGAATTACAGTAACAAATTACTTTTTTCAGTAACAAGTAACGTAACAGATTACTTTTCAAAATTGTAACAGTAACAAATTACTTTTTTAAAGTAACAGTAACGGATTTTTAAAAATTGTTACTTGTTACTTTTTATTTTCGAGCATTGGATCAAGCGTTAAGATGGCGCGAGTCTGGACCAATAGGAGCAAAGTGTGTCACTGGATTCATGATCGCGTTCATTTTAACAACGCGCCATATCAGGGTAAACAAACCAGGGTCGTAGCTAGGGGGCGAGCTGCCCCGGGCGCCATCTTGGGGGGCGCCGAAGAGGAAAATACAGTATATTCATGCTAGACTAACTCTCAAAGTTTGCGTAAGATGCAAGAAAAACAGTAGTTTCCTTCCTTGCATCAGGATGTCGTCCACAGTCTAGTTGTATATCTGCTGCTTCAGTCCATTTAGTTGTTCTGCAGCATCAAACTTGTTAGGTTCTTAGGAAGGGAGAGAGGCATGTCACTCATGTGTTTTATTTCAAACCCACCAGCCACAATCTAGGCACAGATCTCCGGCTCAGGCAAGGTGGAACTTGGTGACCCCTTCATGCTCCAGCCACCAGTCATTTCACATCGTTGACATAGAGCCGATGTTTTGAAAGCTGCTCTTGCTATCTAGAACGTCTGTGCCCTGTGCAGCACACCTCCTTTATGACATCAAGTTTATGACACACAGCCTAAGGACCATATCTAATTTCATCAGTGTGTGCATTTATTGACATTTATTTATTACATTTATTCTCACTGAGTTTTGTGGATTTTTAAAAAAATTATTTCTGTTCTTTACGGTATTTTAAATAAAATTTTTGCTTGCCGCATTTTTTTCAAATACTGATCGCGAAAAGATGGCGCCAAAAAACTTTAACTTCTTCATTGCAACGGGGGCAGGCCCGGGGGGGGGGGGCGCAAAATTTATAGTTTCGCCCCGGGCGCCAAAAACCCTCGCTACGCCTCTGAAACAAACTTTCTTTTTATTATCGTTTACTCTTTCGGAAACGTTTGCGAGTTCACAGATCGTGTTTTGGGATCATGGAAGTTAATAAAGAGTTAAATTATGAAGAAACTGGTAATGAAATCGGATGGGTGCATCAGCTCGATGATAACAATAGAAGAAATAACGCCCGCAATTTTTTATATGAGCAAGTGCTTGCTGTACAGCAGGTTGAAATGCAGGCTGAACAACAAAATGGTTCAGCTGAGATGCCTCAGCCAGATGATGATTTTTTTTATATTTTTTACAGATACATTTAAGCAAACTGATGAAACTGCGGAGGTGGATATGTATCTTAGCGATACTTCTCGTGAATATTGAATCTTTACTCAAATTTCCATGTATCTTGAAATTGTTCAAAAGATGTAATACTTCTCTTCCATCAAGTGCTCCTGTTGAACGGCTGTTTAGCTTGGCTGGTCAAATTTTGACTCCAAGAAGAAATCGTTTGACTGATAGTCATTTTCAACGACAACTGCTGCTCAGAGCTAATAAAGCTTTTTGTAGCTCAATCAAAGATCTTCACCATTTGACTGATTAGTTATAACTCTTTGATTTTTATAATAAAGTTGTGTTCTTATTTTAAAAACAAAATCAAGTATTGAGTTATGGGGTGTTGCATCTGTTTGTAAACAACTTTTTGTAAAGTAACAAAAATGTAATAAGTTACTTTCAAAACCAAAAAGTAACAGTAACAAATTACTTTTGAAAAAATGTAACAAGTAACAGTAACAAATTACTTTTTCATCATGTAACAAGTAACAGTAACAAATTACAAAAGTAAAGTAACAAACTCAACACTTGTGTTCCTTATTATACTTCGTCCTTCCTGCTGCCATCGACTTCGAATCTCACCTGATAACAACGAGATCTTCCAGGCGTGTACAATTTTCTCATTCAGTATAACACGGTCATCATGACAACGCGTCATTTCGTTTCCGTCGTTTTTAGTTATTGACCTAATAAGCTGCTTTAATCAGCCAGACATTTTTTCGGGGGGGGGGGGAGGGGGGAGAAACTGATTTGTAAAGAGTTTTGCTGAGAAATTTACGACCCAAAAATGTCGAGGCTTATCGAAAATTTTAGCAATAATTAGTAATAACAAACCGTTAGACATTTAATTTGGAACAGTAAATTACAATATGAAATTCAGCCGACGTTTTTTCTGCGAAAAAATGTTGATGACAGTTTCTTCATTAATGTTAAGGTCGTGATTGATGCTTTCCAGCGGAAGTATTCACCACGAACAGCAGATATGTGACCAAGGTCGTAGGCGTACTTGATTGTCTTCTCTATGTCAATGAAGGATCCTTGGTCAAGAAACCTTGGAAGCAGATCTTGAATCTGGATGCAGACTCGCTCATTTGGGCAAATCGTTCTTTTAACTGGTTGAGTATGATTTCGGGTCGGGCCCAAAACAAGTGGTCGGGTCAGTCACAAAATAAAAAACAAGAATATGCTGGGTCGGGTCAGATTTTCTGGCGGGTTGGGTCTTCAAAGTGGGACCCATTGACAACTCTGACCCTAACAATTTGATAACTTCATATATACAAATTATCAGATAAACTTTTGACCTATTACTTTTTTTTGTAATTTAGAAACCTGCCCTTGTTATCTGGTTAAATTAAGCAATATCTAGTTTACTGATTTGAAGATTCCATTCGTTTGTAATAGCCGCCGCCTCGTCAATAGATAGGCACAGCCACCGCCGGTGAAAATGGAACAGCGCGCCGCCGTTGCCGACCGAAACAGACCAATGCGGCGCCACCGATGATATGAGGTCGTCGCACAGCTCTAGTTTCAGTAGAGTTTCACGGATCTCGATGCACGTTCCTTGAAAATAAGAACCTTTGAATGCCTTCTTTATTATTTGAATCACTCACTTTGAACCGTAGTCGGATAGAATTAACAGAAGTGCGCCAATTTTATGTTTATAATTTTCTAATACTATACAATAGTAGGTATACAGGACAAACAAGCAACCGGTTAACGGCTATTGCTATTCTAGCCTGTTTATAGTTATTCATTCGCTGTGTTTTTTGACAATTTTGTTTAGTTTTGGTCCAAGAAGCTCTAAAAAGTCAGCTACGTGGGTCCCTGCTCAAAAACTGTAGAGACCCCTGCTCTAGAGGACTTTTGCTGCATTCTCTTTTGTGTTTGAAAATTGTATTTTATTGAAAAATTAAAAGTTAACTCAAACTAATTAATGAGTAGTTCTAGCTAAATATATAACTAACCTATTTGTTTTTCAATGACTTCAACTTAGACACCTTTCGATGTTTTTCAATTAGCTTCTTTAAGCCAAAGATTTGAGTAAGTAGGCGTCGAGATATAGAAGACGTACGTTCAAATATTTCACTAGCATTGAACGTCACTGCCATTCATAAATTTGATTTTTTTGACTTTGTGGGAAAGACGAAACATAGCCGGAAATTATTAGCTAAAGAATAGCAAAAGCTCTACGCAACTGAATGACGCAGCCTTGCCAAAGCGTCAGGCGAGCCAGTTGGTTTATAAGCAGAAGACCTCAGAGAAGCAACGATGCAAAACGAAAATCTGCTAGAAGAGATAAAACAAAGATTTTAATTTAACATTTAATAATCGCATACATTTTTTTAAATTTTAAATTAAAAGTTATCTCTATAAAGATGGAAACTTGGATAAAGGGACTTCTGATAATCATCGTAGCGGCAACCAGCTCAAATGGTTTGAATCAGTTATATACTCAAAATAATTCAATTGTTATTTGTTATTTAAATTTACATTATCACTACTTATAGGCATTGACTGGAGTGGTTGTGAAACGTACGTGGCGAGGGGAGACGGTCGAGTTTGTTACAATATAGTGAACAGCGGTGAGTACACCTTCGACGCAGCCGTAACGTTGTGCCAAAGCAGCAATAAACAACTGGCGTCCATTTCCTCCGCCGAAGAGAATTCTGCAATAAGTCAACTTTTAAATGAAAAGTTTGTCGGTGAAGCATGGATAGGCCTTAAACAAGAAGTTACCACTTGGACGTGGACCGATGGTTGGTTCATATTTATTTAATTCATAATTATCATTTAATTCGTTTGCCTTAATGCATTTGTGATTAATTTTTTTCAAATAACACAACAGGTTCAGAATTGTCAGAGCAAGGATGTTTTACTATCGATCTCTCTAAAAATGGTATGATATTAATGGGAGACAAAATCGAGAACAGTTTGTCAACTTGTTCTAGCGTTTGTCGGGCTAGCAACTACAAATATGTCGGCCTCAAGGTATTTATTTTAAATAATTGAATATTAGATTAGTATTTTTAATTTTAAAAACTTGGAATACTGTTATTGTTACTATTAACTATACTATTCCTATGTTACTACAGAATGGCACCGAATGTTACTGCGGTAATACCGTTGAAGGAGCCAAACAAGTCGGGGTTTGTAACATGCTTTGTCCTCTTTCCATCTCTGAATATTGCGGTGGTCAAGAAACAATGAGAATCGTAGCCATTAATGGTTAGTTTAAAAACATTTGCGTACAATTTTAAAAATGGTTTATTAGAATTTTTCAATGACAAGTTTTTTTATAGGAGCTTATTCAAGCTGGATTCCAGGACTGCCAAACGGTGGAGAATCTGGAAGTGAAAATCAAATGTGTTCACTTTTAAGGAAACAAGAATTTCAGTGGTTGAGCTTTACATGTGATAGTTCATATCCTGCAATATGTGAAATTGGTAAGATCAAAACTTTCATAGAATTCCGCTTTAATAAAGAATTTTAATCATAAGCGCAGAAGTACTATTTTCTAAAAAGAGACAAGAACAAAATACATAGCAATTATTCTATAAAAAGTTAGAAACCATGGAGTAAAGATTTTCATAAAATTATTTAGCCCAAGCCACCTTTTCCAGAAAATCTGAGACCCGGGCTGCTTGATGTGATTTTAATGCATACTCTATAAAATTGATATTTAAATTATTTTAATAAATTAAAAACAATTGACTTTTTCCGAGGACAGACAATTTTTTATAGTGGGTAATACTTATTCTGGAGGGGAAACTTGCCCCATCGCCCCACCCAAACTATATGTCTATGCCTTTTATCCCGTTAAACTTTTCTTCTATTAGTGTAATAAGTTAGTAATAATTACATTTTTATTAAACCTATTCAGGACTTTCTCCAGAAAACTTTCCAACTTGCGACACAAGCAAAGCTGGAGTACATCTGCTTGAAACAAAACAAAGCACTGCTTGTATATACTTTCCCAGTCAATCGTTAACTAATTTTGAGGCTGAAATGAGTTGTCTAAACGTGAATGGAAGTTTGATCAAAATCAGCAGCTCAGAACAAGAACAGGCTCTTAAAAAGATCATTGACGCAAACTATCCACAAATCACTGAGTTTTGGATCGGAGCAAGAAGATTTAATCACAAGTGGAATTCGGGTTGGTTTAGTTATATTTCACAATCTTGGACTTAAGCTTCATTGCTCAGGCAAAATTAATTTTGCGCACTCGACGCGTGATGAGTAATTTTCCAAATTGTCACTTCTTATATAATCTAGCAACTTATTCTTGATAAATTTTATTTAATAACAATTACGTAACATAATTATGTTTACATTATGTGGTTAAACTGTTTATATATATATATATATTAAAAATATCGTTTTTGATTTACAGGTGAGAAAGTGTCATTCACATCATTCAAAACTCCAGACTTCAGTATGACGTCATCGTGTGCATTTGTTAAAAAATCGACTGAATCGTGGCTGACAGCAGACTGTTCAGCTAAGAAATATGTCATATGTCAAAGCAGTAAGCATTTTTTATTTCATAATTAGGTGTTTATATAAACTTTAAAAAAAAATAAAATCATTAAAAAATGCTCAATAAGCACGTGCTTAAAAGAAAATTAAAAAAAAAATTAGTTAAAAGTTATTTCTAACATTTTTTTATTTCCTTTAAAGCAAATGCAACTTACTCATCAAAACCGACGTTTTTCACGCCGACAACTACCCCCAGTGGCCCCTCAATGGTTACAAAGATCATCATTGCACCACCATCTACCACACTGCCTTTCACAAACATGACTGTACCTGACAACGCAGGAGGACACATATCCAAAAACACCAACAACAACACAAGTTTGTTTGCTTGTTGTTGTTTTAACTTGTAAATATAAAAAAATTACTGAAAGTTTTTTGGATGTTAAGAAGTTGTTGGAAATCAAGTTAGAGATTTTCCGTTTCTCCGTAGCTTTTAAAATTTAATGATTGTACTAAATGTAAGTCATTTAATCTAAACTGAATTTTTTTTATAAACATTCTATAAAAGTTATTAAATAATTTTTATAAATTACTATTTTTCAGCTGTGTACATCATCGTCGGAAGTGTCATTGGCGGATTACTGCTGCTAATCATATTGACGATAATCATTACTGTCGTCATATGCAGAAGGTTGGTTTGGTTGTTTATTGAATTGGAGAGAGGGAGGGTAAGGTGGTAAGAAAGTATTTGCGGAGCCTCAAATTTTCTATTTTTCCATAAATTCGTGAAAATTACTTTTGATTTATTTGAGAATAAAAAGATGGTTATAGTTTTAGTTATGACTAATGAAAAACTTATTGATATTCATAGGAAAAGGCCACTGCCAAAAAAGAATCTTCACATCACTAAGTCCATCCAGCCAAGCTACTTTTTCGGTATTGATATCAATGATGGAACTCTTCCTCCAAAGACCAACCCACCCAGTGACATGCAACAATCGACTGTCAATCAACCCTCAGCCCCCCCTAGTTATGCTTATTAATCTTCCCGTTCTTTATCTTTCTCGACATCTTAAGACCCGTCACATGCAATCTTTCTCTCAAGTATTATCGATAATGTTATTTATTTTTAGAAAACCGTGTGAATATTTATTTATGAAAGAACAAAGATTTACGATTTTAATTTATAAATAGTTTGGTCGTAAATAACTTTGACGTCAATTTAATACGTTTTTTGTTTTCTCACATTTTCGTTTGCAGTGGTATGAAACTATTTGTAGAAATCTGTTTGTTGGTAACCAACATTAATTTATATTGAATGTAGTAAATATAAATTATTTAACTACTTATGCTTTCGTATCAAACGTTTTCTCCACAAACTTTTATAACTTGCCCAGTGTTTCTCTTCTTCCAGTCAATTATTATAGTGAATAGAAATTTATTTGTTTATTTATTTATTACAAAGCTGCTTTTAATTTTTATTTATATAATTACTAAATCAGTTTATATTTTAATAAATACACTTTTATCGACAGTATCTATTATTGTTGTTTTTTGTTGAAAATTATAAAACTTGCATAAGCAAACATGACTCACTCGCACTTCAAGTTCACTCAAGCGAATCGTTCTATTTTTACGAGAATCTCTTTCATACAATATGCTTACAATGTAACGCCTGTTGTCAAATTGGAACACGATAGAGGAAGATAGAGAGGGGAGAACAGATCGTGAGACTTCTCAACAACAATGTATTTATATATACATAAGAAAAATATACATAAGAAATATTTATTTTCTGCTAATTCAATTGCATAAATATTAAATAACAACAAATATATGGGCAATAAACAACTCTTCCTTCTTAGCACGTCTACTGCAAAATGCAGAAGTACGTTTTCTACTTTGAAGCAAATCATGCCTCCGCGCAACTAAATAAAATCAGAATAACTATAATGTCGGCTAGCACACATACCTTTCTATTAATAAAGTTTTCTTATGTAATAGAGAAAACACCGGATTCTGTAATTGACTTTCTAGGAAACAGCGAGCTCCTCTTCTAAGCATCTATTAGAGTTTTGAATTAAAGTTTGCTTGTTTGATAATGAAAGTCAGACTGATCGTCATTTTATGTGTTTCTTACCAAAACACAGTTCGAAAAATAAATATTAGGTAATACAACTTTATTGTATAAAATTTAAAAAACGATACACCAAAAGCAATTGGTTCACCCCCCCCCCTCCCCGTGGAATTCCGGTGTGCGGCACTTTGACACAGCACGACATCACAAAACAATTCTTAAAACTTCTGAATATTAAAAAGATGTCACGAGTTTGATTTGTGATGACCGAAAAATTTTGATGAATACTTCAAAATATTTGCACGAAGCTGGGCTTAAACTACATACAATACAGTTATTATTTAGTACCTACGCATATTAATGTCCTTCTGTCAACTGAATTGAATCATCGACGTGTGCTTTTTATGGAAGATTTATTTTTCTATTGTTCAGGTTTGGCTAATGACTTGTATAAAAAGGTATTATTAAAAATGACAGAACCAACCAGGTAGTATGCATTGTAAATTGTAAATCTTCATTTTACCAACTTTTTTCAGAGGCGTAGCTCAGCTAAGGGACAGAGCGAACACGTGTCCCGGGCACCATTTGGAGCCCCAAAAAACTTTTAATAAGGGTCGCCAACATTTTTGGAAAAAGTACTTATGACTAACCCCCAGTTATCAGATATTGTTGAAGACAAAAATGCCCGATGTTTTGGAAAAAGTACCAGGTCATCAGCTATTCTTAGAGGAAAACTTTACAGATGGTAATTTCTAGGAACGCATTTGTTAGACCTTGTCCCCGGGCGCCAAAATCTTAAAACAAAAAAGTATAAATCACTAACTGGAAAACCTCTAATAACTCTTTGCTAAATTTTATGTTTTTTCTGAAAAAATGCTTATACAAACAATTTTTAACGGCAATAGATAACATGAATAAAGCTATATCAAGATATCCACGTATTGTTTATATAATCATAATAAATATATAAAAACATAGTAAAAGTTTTTATTGGAAGACAGAACAGGGGCGCGCCGCGGGCGCTTCTTTTAGATCCGTCACTGTGCAGAAAAAAAATCCCTATCTCGTGGATCATAATTTGATCCTGTTTTCGTTTTCCCTTTTTTATCCAGTGGCGAGAATATTCTTCCCCTAATGAAAATAATCTTTCCACAGCTGCACAACAGGCAATCCAGCATTAAGAATAACATGTAAACTGTTTTATGTGCGGATAACGATTTAAAGGAAGATAAATCTGATGACTTGTCAGCTGAATAATCGTTAACCTCTTCTAGATCTGAAACGGAGTTTAATTTTTGTTTCTTAGATAGAAATGAAGGAAAAAATTAAAAACAACTCATCTGTCCATGAAGAGATTGAATGACTGGCTCACAGTTAGCAAGGCAGAATTAACAAAACAGGGTTTTTTTTGCAAGACTGCAATTTGTTTATACAGTGCCTTAGCTTTTGCTTTCGCATCAGAATTGGATTGTTTTTATTCTTGGAATTGTCGGTGTAGGATGAATAGTTGAACAAGAATTGAATTACAGTTAAAATAGCATGCAGCTTTTGTGTTCTTTACTTCTCTCTTGTTCTGCCATGCATCCTGGATGCTTCCTATCATCTAAGCCAGGGGTGGCCAACCTTTTTGGGAAAGAGGGCCATTACCATATTTTTGAAACATACGGCGGGCCGCTGGTTTGAAAGGCAAAATTCTCTCTGGATGAACGTTGTAATTTTCTACAGTGGGCTCTGAGACGACCCCCAACTAACAACAAAGCATTTGGATACATGTTATGTAAACTAAAAAGTAATATACAATAATAGTTGGTTGAACACACAAAGCATCTCAAATAAACATGAAATTTCATTCAATTTTGGCTGACTGCTAACTATTTAATTTTGGTAGTGAACTTATTAAAGTTAACTATTAAAAAAAGTAAAGAAACTGTTTATAAAAAAAATCTATATTGCAAAATAGAATTGTTGACACAAAAAAACATTGTATTTTAACTGTTCGGGAGCAATTGTCATTCCGTGCAAAACCTGAGCTTGTTTGCTAGACAACAGCTCTACTACATTCAAATGCAGCCACTGATAGGTGCAAGATGTCGTGCAAATGATTATCAGTAAGTCTGGCCCTGTGTACTGACTTATTGCACTTCATTCTGGAAAATGCCTGCTCACATATGTATGTACTGCAAATAAACTCATCATCTTCAATGCATTTTTTTGCAATGCTGGATACTTGGCAGAAGTTAAAAGGGTGTAAAACTCAATTATGTTCCCTTCCAGAAATTTTTGTTTCATAAAGCTATTGGACTGCAGCTCAACCAACTCCATTTGAAACTCGGCTGGCATATTTAATTTTTGTACTATTTTTCGATTTTTAAGGAAGTTTTTAAAAGATTTTACTATAAATTTCAAATATATAAACAAAGCAGAGCGGGCCGCCAATTGATAGACCCCAGGCCGCAAATGGCCCGCGGGCCGCGGATTGGCCACCCCTGATCTAAGCCCACAACAAAAGCATTTAATTTTTGCAAAACAGTTTTCAGGTTAAGCAAAACCCTTCTTTCATTAGATGATGAATAAATAACTCATTCTCTGGACATGACCAGTTCATTCCTTAACTTGCATTGCAGAAACTCGTTTGTAAATACAAGCCACTTTTTTAGCCCCATGCAGTCTAACTGAAGCTGAGTAGGTACATTTTATTTCTGGTTTGATTTTGTTCTGGTTCCCGATCAATTAGGACAATTAGCACAAAATTCCAGACCCGGCCCGACCCATTTAATTTGAGCCCGGTCCGCTTAAAATTTTTATTTACATGGCGGGAAATCTCGACTCGTCCCACTTTGACTTCAGGTTTGGCCCGGCCAGTCTGAAAACCCTAAAACCATAGAGCTCTAGACGGAGTTTTTAGACCCGGTCCGGCTTATTTTATAGGCAGAAAATTCCAGGCCTGGCTTGTTATTTAGGCTCGAACTGGCCCATCTCATAAGCACAAAGTCGAGACCTGGCCCGGTCCGTGATGAACTGGACTCAGCCAGTTTTAACAGACACAAAACCTCAAAGCTTGGAAACTAATTTTTTGAAAAATAATGAATCACGTTAATTATTATTTACGGTGATGGCTAAGCGGTAAAGCGTTCGCCTGTCGCCTTGTAGGTCGGCGGTTCGAATCTCACTGGCGTCACCATCGTAGCTCCCTTAAGCAAGGAGTTTACACGCATTACTCAGGTTGAGTGTCTCGCGGGGTTAACTAACTCCTATAACTAACCTAAAAAAAAATATTTAAAAAAACCTGAATACTGAAATTTCAGTGTTTTTAAATTTTCAGTTATTTAGTGTTCAATCAAATAATCTTTTTCTCCGTCCTACATTTGTAGTCCTGGAAGCCAAAAAATAAAGCAAATTGGTAAAACATGTGTTACTTTATTTTCTAATTATTATCGAAATACTGATTTTCATATCGGCTATCGGTAGTATTTTCAGTTTCAGAGTGGCAGATATTCTTAAAAAATATAACCCTTTCTTCAACCCCACATTTGAAGTCCTGAAAACCAAATTTTCAAAAATTATTAATTCATGTATTTTGTTATCTTGTAAGAATAATCTTGGTACTAAATTGCAAAACTTTCACATTTTTAGTTTTTGGAGTTTTTAATCAAACATTCCTTTTTTCCACTCCAAATTTGAGCAGGGGCGGATTTTTAGGCATAGGCTACATAGGCTGCAGCTTATGGGTGCCACTAGGCCAGGGGGCACTACAAGAAAAAAGAAAAGTAAAGAAAAAGAAAGAAAAAAGAAAAACGCAAAGAAAATAAAAGTAAAGTCATCTAAAGCTTAGTTTTTTATGACTTCATTTTTTTCTTATGGCGCCTCCTGGGCTCTGGCTTCCAAAGCTTTAGTTTCAAGATGAACACAGGCAGATTAAAAATAAAGTTGAATAAAAGATATGAATCCTACGTGGTCCTAAATGAAAAATTTCATTTTCTGACAATTCTTGCACAGTTGGAAGTTTCTGATATTACAAGATATGCATCAAACCAAATAGAAATATACACAAACTAGCAGTGCCCGTCGCGGCTTCGCTCGCTTAAAATAAGAGAATTTGAACCGTGCATCCATAGTAGAGAGTAGCTGCGTGGGCCGATTTTGAACGGCCCGGCTTGGCCCGGCCCGTCGACAACTTGGCCCGGCCTGTTTCATAAGCCAACATTCCAGGTCCAGCCCGGCCCGTCTAATTTGGGCCCGTCTAGTTTTTTAGAGGCTTAAAATTTTGATGTACTTGGCAAAAAAATCTTGGCTCGTCCCACCTTGACTTCAGGTTTGGCCCTTCTAAGACCTTAAAATCACGGCCTGTGCAGTACTCTAATCCATGAAGCCCTACGCGGATTTTTAGGAACCTGTCCGGCTTATTTTATAGACAGAAAATTCCAGGCCTGGCTTGTTATTTAGGCCCGAACTGGCCTGTTTCAAAAGCACAAAAATCGAGGCCTGGTCCGGTCTGTGATGAACTGGATTCAGCCAGTTTTAACCGGCACAAAACCTCAAAGCTTGGAAAAAATTTTTTCAACAAATAATGAAACACATATTTTTTTTATTTCTAAAAAACCTTAATACTGAATTTTAATGATTTTACATTTTTGGTTATTGAGTTTTCAAGGAAATAATTTTTTTTCCAACCTACATTTGTAGTCCTGGAAGACAATACATAAAAAATTGGTAAAACATGTGTAACTTTATTTTCTAAGTAGTATCTAAATACTAATTCTTATATATGTAGTATTTTCAATTTCAGAGTTGTAGTTATTCAAAGAAAAATACAACCCTATTTTCCACCCCACATTTGAAGTCCTGGAAGCCAAATTTTCAAAATTTATTAAAACATGTATTTTGTTATTTTGCAAGAATAATCTCGGTACAAAATTGCAAAAATTTCACAATTTTAGTTTTGGAGTTCTTAATCAAATATTCCTTTTTTCCAACCCCACATTTGAGGTCCTGGAAACAAAATTATCAAAAATTGGTAAAACACGTATATCTTTATTTCTCGAGTAAATACTAAATACTAATTTTTACATCACTTACAGTTTTTGAGTAGCAGTTATTCTAAAAAAACAAATTATCCTATTTTCCACCCCACATTTGAGCAGTAGCGTAGCGAAAGTAGGGCAGAGAGGACCATCTGCCCCGCGCAACAGGCTTTGGGGCGCCAAAAAGCAAAAGAAAAGTCAACAATTTCACCAAAGTTTAGTCATTTTTGAACATGTAAAACAAGTAAAATTAACATATTGTATTTTTGCACTATTTCACACTAGTGATTTCCAATAAAAAATTTGGAGAAGCTAACCGAGCTCCAATTATGATTCGGGCGCCTTTGGTTCCCTCGGTTTTAGTCATCTAATTGGGATGACAGTGGAAGATGGGGGCGCATTTTTTATACCTTGCCCCCGGGCGCCAGATATTCTCGCTACGCTACTGCATTTAAGGTCCTGGAAATCAAATTTTTAAAAAATGGTAAAACACGTATCTTTTTGTTTTTTTAAAAAGAATCTAGATACCAAATTTCAAAACTTTCTCATTTCTGGTTTTGAGATATGCGTTGTTTTAGAAAAAAGTTTGTTCTCCTGTTGCATTCCCTCAGGAGAAAATTTTTTAAAAATTTTTTCTTAGTGAGTGTTTACGCTATAAAAATAATATAAGTTCCAAATTTCACGTTCTTATGATGAGGCGTTTGAGCTCGGCGTTGATTATCAGTCAGTCAGTCAGTCAGTCAGGACATGTTTTTTTATATCTATAGATTTAAGAAGTGGTTTAATCAACTTCTGTAAACTAACATGTAAACCTGACTTACACGATTCACATGAGAGCGGTGCAATGCTTTTGGAGCTTTTTGGAGGTTGTTGGAATGCAGAAAAATGAGGTCAAACGAGCTATTCGGCTAGATAAGTTTTGCCAGCAGAAAAAGTGCACAGTTATAAACCTTAGAAAAAGTTTTGAATTATAAAAGTTTAATTGTAATTGGCCCTGTTAGTAATATTCGCTGATCTCGATCTCTTTCAATTTCTTCGATAGATGGTGTCGAGACACCACAGCTCAGTACACGCTGGAAGCTTAAGTATTCTGACACAACCAGCACTAGTAGCCCTGCTTTCGGTATTGTGTTTGAATTAAATTTATGGCTTGTTTCATTCACCCCTTCCAACAGTCAGTCAGTCAGTTAGGACATGTTCTTTTATTTATATAGATAGATGACCTTAAAAACTTATTTATTGAGTACGCAGTACTGTATTGAACCAGAATTGGAAAACCAAGACAATAATAAAACATTTTCTGTGTTCGAAATTTCCAGAATCATATTTTTTTTTAAATAGTTTATAGTCCAAACACCAGGTAGGTGTTCCTGTCTTGGATCATAATTTGATCTTTTTAATTTTCCCTCCTCTTTTCTCCAGGCTTGGGACTGGCTTACAAAAGCAAGACGGAGTTGACCAAAATCATAACATCAAACTCTCTTCAGGATCTTTTTCCAAACGTTGCCATTGCTATTCGAATATTTCTTTGCACACCTGTACACTAGCTGCTTGGGTGAACAGCCATTTTCTACCCTTAAGAAAGTGAAGTCAACAATGGGTCAAGAAAGACTCAATGCTCTTGCACTTTTGACCATAGAAGCTGAAATAGTAAAGAACATAGACTATGATGACATTATTGATGATTTTGCTGCTTCCAAAGCAAGGAAGAAGAATTTATGATTTTGTTATGATTGAATGTTGCAGTTTTTGATACAACTTCATATAGACCTAAAGTCGAACAAGTTTATATGTTTGTCAATAATAATTATGTTTGTAATTGCTTTACTTTGGAGTTATCATTAATTATGGAAAACTTGAACAGAAGTATTTAATTACATAGCATAATTATTTTTATAGGCTATCCAGCTACAATTGGTCAAATAAATTTTTGCAGCAACTTTTGTCCCCTTCCCAGTATCAGTACCGGGATGCATGAACCGGGATCAGGGGAAACAGTCACTATAGGCCCGGGAGAGGGGCGTTGGAGGCGCCATCGAAACTTTAGCCTATGGGATCCAAATTCTTAAATTTGCATCTGTATTACAATGATAATCAAGATAAGTACTGGAGCAAATACTTATGGTGTTCAATATTGTCTATAATTTTATTTAATTTCCTAAAATCTGTTTAATAGTAGCTCTTTTTCTTAAATTGGTCTAGCATTACGTCGCGTTCTTATCATAACAAATTCTTTAACTATAACATAAAATAAACGGTTCTTAAGTGCCCTCAAATTGTTTATTTGAAGCTTAAAATAATGGACAACTATACTTAAAGGACGCTTTTGTCAAAAATTAGATCCAGTCATTGGACTTGGGGCACCGCTACATGAAATAGGATATAAAACTCAGCACTTATTTATCGACCAGTTAAGAATGAAAAGTTGAGTGGACCTGATAAAATATGAGTTAGTTAGTTCCTTGCTAAAGAAAACTACTTGACCAAACCTGGAATCGAACATGGGTAATAAAGATAGCAAGCCGGTCTCTAAACCACTAGACTAACTTGCGTCACAAGATTGGTTTTTGTTTGTGAAACAAAATGCCTAAAAATGATTTTTTAATACTAGATTTCATTAAATGTACCAAGTTTTGAAAACTCAGGGATTGTATTGACATTTTTAAAGCTCGGGGTTCGGGTTTTATTTTTTAAACACCGGGTTCGGATCGGGTTCGGGTTTCTCATTTTCAAAATTTCGGGTTCGGGTTTCTCTTTTTCAAAAATTCGGGTTCGGGTTTTACATTTCAGAAAGTTTGGGTTCGGGTTTCACGTTTTCAAAAGTTCGGGTTCGGGTAGCCAAAAAAGACCGGTAGTACCGAGCTTCAAGTTCGGGTCGGGTACCCGTGACATTCCTAAAGTCTAGCTACTTATAGGGCCAGTGAAAAACTGTTGTCGCTCAACAATGCTTCTCTCTGCCTTAGCGTTTGTACAATCTCTACACTACGCAAACTCCGTCTGCTACGTTTTGGCACCACTAAATTTCGTCATTACAGAGGAAACCGTTCTGGCCGAGTGATCTCGGCCGACCGGGGTGCGGGCGCGCCGCAACGCCATCCCCAACCCACCGCAAAAAATCAACATTTGGACTGCTTAAATTAATATAAGATCTCTAAACAATAAAACAGAAGATCTTCTTGAACTACTGGCAGATCAGGAAATCGATATTCTATCGTTAACCGAAACTTGGCTTTGCCAACGTCGTTGGAACATGTGATGGGCAGAATAACTCTTCAATCGGGCAGGTATACGATCGTGGTGCTACACAGGACTGTGGCCATTCATGATGTTTTCTTCAATGAATTCTCGGATCTACTCGACAAAATCGCATGTTGTTATTTCCGGGAATGTGAACATCAGACTCGATCGATCGGACGACCCGCATACTCGTACATTCACGGGTATTCTTGAGGACCACGGATTCATTCAGCACGTTAAGGCGCCGATCCACAACAGGGGAGGGACCCTTGATATCGTAGCTACACGTTCGACTTCAGTCGCTGATGTCAGAATCTTCGATACAGGTCTCTCCGATCACTTGCTCATCTGCTGGACGTCATCGGTGATCAAATCGCCCCCGGTGTACAAGACATCCCTGCAGCGAAATTGGCGAGCTTTCAGTCTAGAACATTTTTAGACGCTCTTCAAACCTCCCCACTTGCCTACAACTGCGTTAAAAATCTTGATGAAGCTGTTACGTTATACGACACTGTGCTCTCGTCTCTGCTTGATAGGCAAATACCTCAACAATCAATTCGGCTTCGCTCTTGCACATCGAATCCGTGGTTTGATAATGACTGCCGTGAAGCCAAAAAACGGACTCGCTGTTTTGAAAGAGTTGCTCTTAAAACAAAACTGGTCGAAGACATTTCCCGTTGGCGGCAGCAGCGAGCGGCTTACAGAAAACTTTCCGTGCCAAGCGAGCGTCTCTCTGGATAGACAAGATTGAAGGAGAGCCTGTGTTCATTCGCAGTCTGTGGTCTTCGCTGAACACGGTCATGTCTAAAGTTCTCATTGCCCCTAGCGCCTCTCTTAGTGCAAACCAGTTTTTTACAGTTCTTTTCTAAAAAAACTAAACGACGTGCGGAGCTCAACGGCTGGTTTCCAGTCGTCACCACCTTCAACTTTTTACAGCGGCACGTCACTAATTGAGTTTGCAGCTACCGGTCTCGAAAAAGTGATTGCTGCTGTAAATTCACTACCAAATAAACAATGTTCTCTCGACCCTATACCGACGTGGCTCCTTAAAAAGGCTGTGCACATCATCGGAACATTTCTAGTAAGAGTGTTCAACAGATTTTTTACCTATGGTATGCCTTTCAAGTCATCCTACATTACCCCCATACTCAAGAAGCCCAATCTTGATAATGGCGACACCAATTCATATCGCCCCATATCTAACTTATCAACAATCTCTAATCTTCTCGAACGAATTATTCTCAAAAGAGTCACAAATTACCCCACGAACCAATCCGCATATCGCCAATACCATTTCACAGAAACTGCCGTCATCAAAGTGTTCTCTGATGTACTGGGCGCAGCTGACCAGGGAAAATTCACGCTTCTTGCTCTACTTGACCTCTCCTCGGCATTTGATACTGTCGACCATGAGACACTTCTTCAGAGACTTCATGCCTCATTGGGCCTGAGTGGATTTGCGTTAAGCTGGCTGCGGTCCTATCTGAGTGGTAGGGTGTTTCGGGTCAAGGTCGGCGACACATGATCTCTCTCAACTCCCATATCATACGGCGTCCCTCAAGGATCTGTTTTAGGTCCAATCCTTTTCTCTCTGTATATTTCTGACCTTAATAAAATTATAGCCAGTCATGGGCTGAAGGCTCATTTTTACGCAGATGACACCCAAGTTTATGGTCACTGCGAACCCAATCGTGCTGCTGAGCTCACGTCTCTAGTGTCGACCTGCGTAGACGACGTCGATCGGTGGATGAAATCAATTCGCCTTCAATTAAATCCTAAAAAGTCGGATGTCATATGGTTCACCACCCGACGGCGCAGCCATCAGTGCACAACTGCTCCAGTCAGATTTGGAAATGATTGGATTACGCCAACGTCTGCAGTCCGTAATCTCGGAGTTTTTCTGGACTCTCAATTGACTATGAATACTCACATTGGTTACGTAACACGTCTGTGCTTCATGATGCTGCGGCAAATCAAGGTCGTTGCAGCATCCCTTCCAGTGTCTGGTCTCAAGACACTTGCTATTTCTCTCAAGGCTCGATTACTGCAACTCAGCTCTAGTCGGCCTTCCGAATTCCTCAACTCGACGTTTTCAGTCTGTCATCAACGCAGCTGCCAGGCTTGTGACGAGAGCGCACAAGCACTACCACATCTCACCAATCCTTCAGCAACTTCACTGGTTGAAGATCAATAACCGCATCAAGTTCAAGCTGGCACTTGTGACTTTCAAGTGTCTCAACAAGATGGCTCCCACATATCTAACATATAGTTTTGAAAAGAGTGCAGGAAAGGAAATCCCGGCTCGAAAAAGACTGAGATCCTCATCATCGTCTCAACTCATCGTGCCGGCGGGGCGATTAAAGAGTGCCGGGCGCCGGAGATAGAAGATTCGCGGTTGCTGGCCCAAGAGTATGGAACACTCTTCCCCAGAGGTCACCTCCCCAGCAACAGTCGAAGACTTTTGAAAGAAACTCAAGACGCATCTGTTCCAGTGGCTTTGAAGCCCTTTAGTAGGACTTACGCCACTATAAATTCGTCAAACTATTCACTTGATGGCTGCCGTTTAACATGCCATTAGTGGACCTACTCTCACAGCGTGTGTCGGCCGTACAGTTTGCCAATAATAAACCAATGAAGATCCTTCAAAATTTTGCTATGTGAGGTCGGATGGTCAACTTTAAACAATCAACAATCGCTGCTTTGAATAAATGATTTGTGTAGAGGCGTCGATTGAGGGGGCTGGGAGCCACACCCCCAAGATTTTTTCCACCAAATAGAAAAAATATCTTTATTAGCTCATTTTTTAGATTAGTTGATAAACGTAGTATTTTTTATACATTTAGAATTATATCCTATATCTCTGCTAATATTTTTCAATCTTTTAGATACCTTTTGTTACATTCATAATTTAAACTTTTTTTTGTCTGCGTTCAATCTATATATATAAAAATGAATGTTTGTATGTATGTATGTATGTATGTATGTATGTGTTATATATATATATATGTGTATATGTATGTGTTTATGTATATATATGTATGTATGTATGTGTATATATATATATATATATATATGTATGTATATATGTATGTATATATATGTGTATATATATGTATGTGTATATGTATATATATATATATGTATATAAATTAATATCAATAACCTATTTCCCAAAAGGTAACGTTCCCGTTACAAGAAATATAAATTAGTTAAGGTTTTACTTTCTAGTTATTTTATTATTCTAAATCCAGTTACATTCTGTAAATCGATACCTGATTTCTGAACAAATAAACATCACAACAATTGGCGACGAAGGATAGGAATAAAATCACGAAATGGCAGATATTCAAAAGATATTTGAACTTTTTCAGACGCAGATGGAAAAAAGCGAAGAGAGACACAGGATGCAGATGGAAAAGAGCGAAGAAAGATTCCTAAAGCTAATGAAAGAAAATTCAGAAAAAGAAAAGAAACTGTTAGAATTTATAGAGTCCCAAAAAGAAAAAAAGACAGAGTCAAAAGAAACACTTTTTGATCGACTACGTCAGAGAGTGGAAAAGTTTTCCTACGAACCAGAGGAAGGACGATTTTTCAGTCTGTGGCTCAGACGTTTTGAAGACACTGTCAAAGGTCACGAAAGACATCTTCCAGAAGAGTCAAGGACTGAACTTCTTCGAACTCTATTGGACAACCACACTTATGCAGTTTTTTCTACCAGAATTTCTCCACGGCTTCCCAGCGACATTGGTTGGGAAGAAACCATCACAACCCTTGAACAACTATTTGGCCCTAAGAAAAGTCTCTTTCGACGAAGGTTCGACTTTAGTCGAATAATTTGTACATCAGGGAGTGATTTTAACATTTATGGAAATAAGATCATTGCTGCTGCGGAGGCAGCAGAGCTTCGAGGAATGTCAGACGAGACACATAAGTGTGTCCAATATGTAGCAGGACTTCAGGCACAAGAACATGTCGAGATACGTTCCAGGCTGTTACGGATGTTGGATAGCAAAAATAGCGAAAAACCTATTACAGTCATTGAATTAATAGCAGAGTCTGAACGAATTAAGACTACACTGGATGATACTAAAACAATCGAAAGACCGGATGTAGAAATTCAGGCTATTAACAGATACAGCTCACCTCACCGAAAGCCATTGTCACCACGACATCAAGCAGAGCCAAAAACACCATGTCCCATTTGTGGCGGACCACATTGGAAACGAGAGTGTCCTAACGTTAGACCGACGAGTTCTCCAGATTTTCGCAAATCACGAAAATTTGTATCACGGGATCATCCAAACTGGAGACAAAATTCTTTTACACACAGAGAAAAGAGTGCTTCTAGACAAGACCGATTCATTAACCGAGTAGACAACGGAAGTGAAATCAAACAGTACATTGAAGTCATCATCAACGATAGACCGATTCAACTTCGGTTAGATACAGGAGCCGAAGTGACTCTCATCTCTCGTCCAACATGGATAGCCATCGGTCGCCCCAATCTTACCACAGCGACGGCAAATCTAAGCGCAGCAAATGGTCAACCCGTGAAGACCGAAGGAATGTTTGAGACAAAATTTACCGTTGCAAATAAGTCAGGTCAAAAGTACCATGGTCGGGGTACTGTTTACGTCACAGATTCAAACGACCTCATGGGAATGCCATGGATAAAACAACTTCCTGACTTTAAAGAGCTGTTAGAAAACTATTCTGTCATGGAAATACGGAGCTTCAACACAGACGCGGAACGCACAGCCATTACAAACCAATTAAAACACAAATACGCTGATGTGTTCCGACAGGAACTAGGACTGTGCACAAAAGTTTCAGCTTCCTTACAGCTTAAACCTGGCGCAACCCATATTTAGAAAGAAACGCCCTGTTCCTCATGCCGCTTTAGAGCAATTGGATAGCGAAATTAACCGGTTACTAAAAGAAGGAATAATCTCTCCCGTGGATCACTCTCAGTGGGCAGCACCCATAGTTGCTGTCCGTAAAGCAAACGGCTCCATCCGACTTTGTGCAGATTTTTCAACGGGCTTAAATGACTCACTGATGCTCCATAGACACCCATTACCTACCATGGATGACGTTTTCACAAAATTAAATGGAGGGACAGTTTTCTCCCAAATAGATTTAGCAGAAGCATACCATCAAGTAGAAGTGACGGAAGAATGTAAAGAGCTCTTAACAATCAACACTCATAAAGGTTTGTTTCGTTATAACCGTCTACCATTTGGTGTGAAATCAGCACCAGGCATTTTTCAACAAATCATAGACACTATGATTACTGGTCTAGATGGCGTTGCCGCCTATTTAGATGATGTCATCGTCACGGGACGGACATTAGAAGAACACAACACGAACTTAGAGGCTTTATTTGACCGAATTTTAAATTATGGCTTCCGGATTAGAATTGAAAAATGCCACTTGTTAATGACGGAAATCACGTACTTGGGAAATGTAATATCAGCTGCAGGCCGTCGTCCCGACCCCAAAAAAATCGATGCAATAATTCATATGCCTCCACCCAAAGATGTTGGACAGGTCCGTACTTTTCTTGGACTGATCAGCTATTACAGCTCATTTGTACCACGCATGAGAAATCTAAGAGCACCACTAGACGCCCTTTTAAAAAAAGACACTGTGTTCCAGTGGTCTGAAAGCTGTCAATGGGCATTTGACGAAACTAAAAAAAATTTATTATCCGACCTTCTGTTAACCCATTACAACCCCAACCAACCAATTGTAGTTGCAGCCGACGCATCAGAATACGGCATTGGAGCAGTGATATCGCACAGATATAGTGATGGAACAGAAAAGGCAATTGCACACGCTAGTAGAGCTCTCACTCCAGCAGAAAAGAAATATGGGCAAATAGAAAAAGAAGGTCTAGCACTAGTTTTCGCGGTCAGAAAGTTTCACCGTTATATTTATGGACGCCATTTTACTCTATTAACCGACCATCAACCTCTGCTTGCTATTTTTGGCAATAAAAAAGGCATACCATCATATACAGCAAACAGACTCCAACGCTGGGCTCTAACACTGCTTGCTTATGATTTCAAAATTGAATACTGCAGAACCACGTCCTTTGGACAAGCTGACACACTTTCGCGCCTTATAGGTCCACATAAAACATCAGAAGAAGACACATTGATAGCAACTATCAATCAAGATATAAACTCCTTGTATATCAATGCCGTCAAACAACTTCCAGTCTCAAATAAAGAAATCTGTGACGCAACAAAAACAGACAATGAGTTAAATCCCCTTCTCCAATATGTCAAAACAGGAAGGTGGAACGAAAACAAAGCACTGAAAACCAGCAAACTGGAACTCTTAAAAAAAGAAATAACGATACATGAAGACTGTTTATTCTTTGGTTCTCGAATAATTATCCCTCAGGTTTTGCAAAAACGAGTACTTCAAATGCTTCACAAAGGCCACCCGGGTATTACTCGAATGAAGATAATTGCCCGAGAACACGTTTATTGGAGCGGCATTGATAAAGACATAGAAAACTGGACACGCAGCTGTTCTTCATGCCAACAAGCAGCTAAATCACCCATAAAACACACTTTATGTTCATGGCCAAAAGAAACCAAACCCTGGAGTCGAATTCACATCGATTATGCTGGACCGCTCCATGGAAAAATGTATCTCGTAGTAGTAGATGCATTCTCAAAATGGCCAGAAATAATAGAGATGGCAAACAGCACCACATCCAACACGATAAATGCACTCCAGCGGATCTTTGCACAATTTGGATTGCCTGAAACAATTGTCAGTGACAACGGCACACAATTCACTTCAACTGTTTTTCAGGAATACTGTGCAGAAAACGCGATCAAACACGTGAGATCACCACCATTTCACCCACAATCCAATGGCCAGGCCGAACGATTTGTAGACACTTTCAAAAGAGCTTTGATTAAATTAAGAAATGACGGAACTTACAAAGAATCTCTTCAAACATTTTTATTCAGCTACAGAACCACTCCCTGCGCTTCATCGCCGAACGGTCTCTCTCCAGCGGAAAATTTCCTAGGCAGGCAATTACGTTCGGTCTTAAGCGAATTACATCCGAAAAACATCGAACATTCAACACCTCGATCAAATGACATGGAGAAACAGTTCAACCGCCATCATGGGGCACGACCTCGACAGTTCCAAAACGGTGAATTGGTGTTCGTTCGCGATTATCGACCGGGACCTGTGACGTGGATACCAGGACAGATTGTCCGTAGAAGGGGAAGAGTTCTGTACGATACTATCGTAAAAGGAATGGTCTGGAAGCGCCACATCAACCAGTTACGCCCACGTCAAGAATCGAAGTTTATAACAACACTACTCGAAACATTTGACTTACCTTATCAGAATACAAGACAAGGAGAAAATGCCACAACTGCCGAACCTGGTCAAACGGTGGAAAAGAACATTAACACAAAGAGAGGCATTCTGAAAGGTCAGGATTCAGACCGTTTTAAAAAATCTGTTCGTTTTTAGTTAGGCACCGAACACCAGCCAGAACAGCCTACACAAGACTTTGCAGCAACGCCATTCCCTTCTACTGAAAACTCAGAATCAGTGATACCACATTCGCCGTCATCATTACAACTGAGGCGATCTGATAGACAACGACACGCTCCATCTCGACTTGTAATAAATCACCAAAGCAAGTCATACACCAGCGGTGTCTAGCTTAGGAGGGAGGTGTTATATATATATATATGTGTATATGTATGTGTTTATGTATATATATGTATGTATGTATGTGTATATATATATATATATATATATGTATGTATATATGTATGTATATATATGTGTATATATATGTATGTGTATATGTATATATATATATATATGTATATAAATTAATATCAATAACCTATTTCCCAAAAGGTAACGTTCCCGTTACAAGAAATATAAATTAGTTAAGGTTTTACTTTCTAGTTATTTTATTATTCTAAATCCAGTTACATTCTGTAAATCGATACCTGATTTCTGAACAAATAAACATCACAACAGTATGTATGTATGTATATATGTCCTTTATGCATTGCTACACCATTCATCCGATCGTAATGAAATTTTCACACAACCTTGAGAGTCAAGGGGAATCAAACATAGAGAAAAAAAATTTGAGATCCGTCACAAAATGAGCGGAGCGGAGCGGGTGAGCGAGCGGGAACTATATATATATATACTAGCGGGGTTACCCGGCGTTGCTCGGGGTTTTCAGAAGTTTTTTTTATCATTTTTCTCTCTTGCTCCCGTTTCTTTCCCCGCTTGCACTCCCGTTTCCGTTCCCGCTCGCTCGCTCTCCTTTTTTCCACTCTTTCATAACTTATTTTAGCCCATAAAACGTAAAATAGATTTGTTAAAAGTTGCTTGAAGCCTTCAAACGTTGTTACTTAAACAAAATTTGAATTTTATTATGCAATTACCTTCGATGGTCGTACATAGGAACTTTTGGCCTGGAAAGTTAAGAAGGGGGAAAAGTTAAGAAGGTTTAGACTCCTTCTCCGATCCTCCGGCTCAGGGGTCAAAAAACCTTCCGGGCCAAAAGTGCCTATACATGATCATTGCATAAGTTTTCGAAGCACTGTTTACAATTGCGTAACAGGCATTACTTGCTAAAGGACTTCTTAATATTAAGAAGTCCATGACTTGCTTCCCAGTCTTGCATAATGTGACCGATTGCGCGTAATTACAAATTATTAAGAAATAGATGGGGTGGGAAAGCGACCGGAATCGGGAAAGTGACCGGGAGCGGGAAAGCGATCGGGAATGGGAGAGCAATCGGGAACGGGAAAGCGACCGGGAGCGGGAGAGAAAACGGGGAATTAAACGGGAGCTAGAGAAAAACGATAAAAAACTCTAAAAACCCCCGAGCAACGCCGGGTAACCCCGCTAGTATTAAATAAAAGTTAATATTTTTATACAGTTTTTTTTAATTAATATGATGTTTTACATGAAAATACAACATACTAGTGTATATTGGCATAGTCATTTGAGCTTGAAGATTCTCTAGGTTGAATTTAAAAAATCTTCGCCCCCCCCCCAAGATTTCGCTGAATCGCCGCCTCTGGATTTGTGGTCGTCTGACTGCTGTGGAAATATTATATTGATTAATGACTTACAGCGCTGTGTTCTGATATTCTGCAAATGCGTATGATCAGCTTGAATTTGTCTTAAATATATGTAAAATGATGAATCGACCATGTCTATAGTAATGGATTTCATTCTTGAATAAATGTATACATTCGGTTTAGTAACCATTGTCTCGAGACAGTTGCAACATAACTCTAGTTCACTATAATCATGTATAAACCATTGGCATATATCAATGGTATGTATAAACTAAACGATAAAATGTCTGTTTTATTAAGGTGCCGATTGTTGTGTATTGTGTTGCCTCTCAATAATGAGATGTAGTTATCTTATTAAAATGTAAATAAGCAATAATAGTTATTAACATCACACAAGTTTTAAGGTATTATGAACATATAATATCCTTAACCAAAGTTTATAGCTAAGATAATTTCCATCAATCTATCTGTAGCGCGACCTACATTTAGTTCGCGTGGCCTGTTCACTCCGGTATTTAAATAGATTATTCATTGCACGTCGGTCTAGCTAGTAGTAGTTGGTTGTTGGTGTTGGTTGCTGCTTGTGAAGGTGCTGGCAGAATAATTCCGTGAGTTTTATGGCTTTAATTCTTATTTATGGGTTTACATTTTTTGTCAACGATGCATGATTTTGTGACTCAAATAATCATGTTGCGATTTCCTACATAAATTCCACATAATCCACCAGCTATATCGAGCGTCTGAGAAGCGTGAGAGCTTGTCTTGTCACATCTTCGTGTATATCAGTCTTTTTATTATTTATATTAATAAGTTAACCTTAGCTAATGACTAATTTTTTAAGTGTTCTTCAACTGGCATTTTGAATTGTATTTGTTTAAAAATAAATAATAATAATGATAGCAATCATTTGTTTTCATAGACGCTGTCTGAATATTTTTTGTCTTTTTTCCTTCCCAGATTAAGTAGCAGTTTTCTTCTCATTTGTTCTGTTATGGAAATATGTAACATGTATTTTTTTATATTTTAGAACTATTGTGTTGGTTGCTTTTTCAGGAGAAATTTTGAAGATGGGTCAAAAACAAGGAAAACCTGATTTCAAAGAACTGTCCAAAGGAACAAAGTTTACAACAAAAGAGTTGAAGGATTGGTTTTCTAAGTTCAAGGGTGATTTTCCACAGGGTAAAATAACAAAGAAGGAGTTTGTTGTACTTTACAAGAAGATGTTTGGTGGTGATGGAGACCCAGAAGAATTCTGTGAGCATGTATTTAGACAATATGATGCTGATGGAAATGGAGAAATTGACTTCAGGGAGTTTGTCACAACACTTTCAGTTGCTGCTAGAGGCTCTGCAGATGAAAAGCTTCTCTGGGCTTTCAATTTATATGACATTGATGGTAATCACTATCTCTCACCATCCGAAATCACAGAGATATTGCAAGCAGTGTACAAGGCAAAGAAGTTCGACAACCCAAAACAAAAAGCTGAAGAAACAGTGCAGGCAATCTTTTCGAAGGCAGACGACAACAGAGACGGAAAGCTGTCGGAGGCTGAATTTGTTACCCATGCACTGACTTGCCCCAGTGTAAAAGAGATGCTACAAGCTCTGTAAAAGGACTTGGTCGGATGGACAGCTTGTCATCTATGATACATCAATTGATATTCCTTTTTTGTGCTATTTTTACTGCTTTTTAGTCATGTACTTGTATCCATTTAGTCGTCTAGACGTCTATTCATGTATCAAAAATTTAATGTGCTTGAACTTTGACTTATAGCTTCAAACTTTGCTTTTCTAGATGACAGTTTGTAGTCATCAAATCATATCTGATTCATTTCATTGAATCTGAGCTATCAAATCAAATCTGAATTACTGATCTAGTCCACAGTGGTGCTTGAAGAGGGTCGATTTAGTACTTTCTTAAATTGTGCTTTCTTATAATTTTGGTGATGATAGGTCGATAATGTGATGTTAGATGTTCTATGATGAATGCTTTTCATTCATGATCTGAATTTTGATTCCAAATCGCTTCCTTAAATAGGTATCATCCATTTTGTTGAAATGCTATTAATCTCTTGTCATAATAAAATTCTTATCATAAATGAGTTTTGTTTTTTACAAACTTTTATTTAGGTTACAATCTCTGTTTGTGTGTGTGTGGCTTTCTCTGTACACAAATCTTGCAAGTAAAATTTTACCAGCTTTTTGACTATCTAGGAAGCTGAAACTTGAATGACAATACATGACTCAATTAGAAAAAAAGAAAAGAAAAAAACTTAATTTGAACATCTTTCGTATTTCTAAATTGAGTGTATTTGAAATCAAAGTTTGTGTTGAAAAACTCGCTTTTTTTTAAACAATTAATCGACGATTATGTTTAAGCGTCATGTCCAATGTTGGTGACGGGATCATTAACCTGAGAAGGCTAATCATGGACAGAGTTAGAGAGTTTGTAGAAAACTTTTAAGAAGAGCTGCAAACAATTATTTATGGGGTCGGTACAAGCGAAAAACCTCGGTTACATTTAATCAAATTAAACTTATATAGTTATATAGCATCTTTATTAAACAAATCACTCAGTGACACTTTAAAGCGTTGACAATGTCCGCTCGACCAGTCTTGGACTCTTGGTGTTATGTACCTACTATTTGCAGACAAGCGAGTTTTGACGTCACAAAATACTAGTGCAACCACTTGCATAATACGTAGCTTAAAGTATACAGAGCAATTTTTTCCGCAGTGCTCTGCGCGTGAGTCACTTAACCAACTTATGGGTCTAAGACTGACTGAGTCATCACCATTTAATTAAACATCTATTCTTGTCAGACCATAAAAACGATGCAATTATTGCACTTATACTTGTGAGAAAAACCATTGATTATATGAGCAAAACGTTTTGTAGAGAGCTATTCGATGAGGTCTGCTGCTATGTTACAATACGAGTCCTGCTTAATCGATTATTCTATCATACAAATTTTTATAGCGCTTAAGTTTAAAAAGATCATTGAAGAATATTTTCAACGAGGTTACAAAACCTTATTTATTCATATGTATTCATTACTTTAATTAAAAACTAACTTAACTTTTCACGTAGTGCACTCTGCACAAAAATAACACTCGTTCTGGCATGTGCTACTACTGAAGAGTGACTCATCTGTAACTTAACTTTTTTCTCGAAAGTGAATCCAATTCTTGAAAATGCATTAAGTCTATAGAGTCACAAATAGTTTTGGCATAAGTAAATTTGGTACTAGAACTGCTAGGTAAGTGCTGTTATTCAGTTATTCGTTATAATAACTATTACCAAGGCAGTAAGCGCCGGTAGCCGGGACAATAAGCTGTAAAATTGCTACTGAGCCGGCGGTTTTGCCAAAACAATTGATTCTTCGATCAATTGATAAAGATGTACATATTTTCTAAAGGGGTAGGGTTAGGGTTTAATTTTAGGTAGACATACGGCGCGACTAAAAATCAGTAGCAATTTTACTGATTGTTTCCACGGCTAGCCGCCGGGGCAATAGCAGCGACCCTGTTATTGGTTATTGGCTTGGTTGGTGTTGGTGGGCCTTCAAATTGAAAGTGAACCCAATTTTTAAAAGTGCATTAAGTCATCTATGTTCTATAGACTCACACCTAGTTTTGGCATAAGTAAATTTTATGCTATGATTGCTAGGTAAGTGCTTTTGGGTTGAGCTTTGTGGCTTTGTCTGTGAAGGCCAAGGCTTATATAAATAATATATTATATATGATACAGTTGTTAAGATTGTTTGATGAATTAATTATTAAGTAACTAATATTACTAATAATAAACCAATGGGTTGAATTGCATACATGTAATATTGTAATATGTTGTCTTCCAGATTAAGATAAATCAAATAAAATGACTACTGACTTACTTACTGTATTATTTCTTTCAGTCCTGATTCAGGACTGAAAGAGATAATACAGTAACTCCTGAATACAGCTGGATCAAGTTAGAATTAGTATCAAAGAACTGTCAATAATTGAAAGCATCAGTCAGGAGTTGTATAAGAAAGCTACAAATATTTAGTTTTAAAAAAGTTTTTAAATATAATTTACTAGAGATAGCCCGTCAAAAATGACGGAAGTTTTAAAATACGGCGCCCGTTATTATAAAATTAGTCAACAACAAGTAAATTAAAAACGAATTTTTAAAACCAATGCTCTTATATGTAATTAAAACACATATAAAAACATATATATCTCGATAGCTATTAAATTAGCTAGTGACGGATTGTACGCCGTACAACTTATATACTATCGAGCATTGATTCGTACCCATTCATAGTCGAGCGTTGTGTTCAACATACCCCAACAAAAGCGCTTAACAACCACTGTTTTTTGGCGGTGGAAGTGGCGCAGATGGTAAGGTAGTTGGCATGATGCGAGGCGGTGTTGCCGATCCGACAGTCGTGGGTTCGAGTCTGAAGTTGAGACATTTATATTTGCGTTATTTCGTGGTGGATTGTACGCCATCCAAGTTTCTGATATATGTGGCTCGTAAAAACATATCAACGTTATGTTTCCTTATAATATATATCTTAAAAACATATATATCTCGATAGCTATTAAATTAGCTAGTGACGGATTGTACGCCGTACAACTTATATACTATCGAGCATTGATTCGTACCCATTCATAGTCGAGTGTTGTGTTCAACATACCCCAACAAAAGCGCTTAACAACCACTGTTTTTTGGCGGTGGAAGTGGCGCAGATGGTAAGGTAGTTGGCATGATGCGAGGCGGTGTTGCCGATCCGACAGTCGTGGGTTCGAGTCTGAAGTTGAGACATTTATATTTGCGTTATTTCGTGGTGGATTGTACGCCATCCAAGTTTCTGATATATGTGGCTCGTAAAAACATATCAACGTTATGTTTCCTTATAATATATATATATATATATATCTATCAAAAACAAAAATCTTTATTGTGTAATAAAAGTTAATATAGTAATATTTATCAACAATGTTTTGATCAATGTGAGCCTGTCCAGGACCTGGATAAAGGAGAAGGGAAAAGTAAATAAGTTGAAACTATGATCTTCAACAGGAAATTCATGATTATTTTTCTACCTACTACTAATTTAATCTTAATACACTGGGTGTAAAGGATTATAAATTATTATAAATCCAGGTCATTATATTCATAAAGGGTTGTTATATACTTAGGACCAGTGAGTCTACTGGGATAAACCTTTATTCACATGGACTATTATGTACCAGTTGGACCAAAGGGGTAAAGTAGCTAATAGTAAATTTTGACCTAAAACCAGAGAGGGTGTTTTTTCTTGCAGGTTTAGATAAATGTCCCATCTAGGAGGCATGAAAACATAATACATTACCCACTCATGCAAGACATTAAAAAGTATCATTACTTTTAAGATCCTGCGTTCATATTTTTTGTAACAGAAGTGGATAGACCACTTAGCCATAGTAACTGTAATGTTTGAATCATTTGTTGATTTGACTGAACTTCCAGTTCAATCTAACAGTTTTTCTGAGAACTGAGTGCCATGGCCAACGAATATTTTTTTTTTTTTATAAAGTCACTGCTTTGAATTTTCAAGTTTTAACACTTATTATAAATTTAAGGATTTGACGCATCTGTAACAATGACATCAAAATTCAAAAAAGTTCCTTCTGCAAAGATACAAGCTGCATCAAGCCAAAACGCTTTGGCAGCTCTTTTGAAACAAGCCAGAAGTAGTGGCACCCTCAATCTGTCTAATCGTTCATTGGATGAAGGTTGTCCACATTTTCTTGTGAATTTTTAGAATTTTTTCTTTTGATAATGCTACAAATAATAGTGATGATGATGATAATGATGGGGATAATGAAGATGACATTGTTGATGATGTGAGGATAAAGATAATAATATTGAGTGGTAATGCAGCCATATTTTGTAACCATTTCTAATTGGTTGAGCCTGTTACAAATATATTTTATAAAAACTATAATGAATGACTCTGCACTGATTTTAATGAATCCCCCACCCCCTTGCAAAGGGTGCTATCATTCATGTAATTTAAATGCTGATCTATCATTTATGTAATTTAAATGCTGATCCATCATTATGTAATTTAAATGCTGATCCATCATTTATGTAATTTAAACGCTGATCTATCACTATCATTTATGAAATTTAAATGCTGATCTATCACTATCATTTATGAAATTTAAATGCTGATCTATCACTATCATTTATGAAATTTAAATGCTGGTCTGTCATTTATGTAATTGATTTGATCTTTCATGAATAACCTTACAAATTTGATATGAAAATTGATTAAAATTGATTTTTAAGTTTGTTTTTTTAATTGTACGTAATTTTTATGATGAAAAAAAAACAGCTGATGTGAGTGGGCTTGCAAAAAGGAAATTATATATTAATATTAATATATAAATAAGATAAAACAGATTTTTATGTATTTGAAAATGCAAATGCAGAAAATCTAAAATAAATTCATTCTTAATGAATTAAGTTAGAACCAAAGAAACTATTTCAATAATAGACAATATCAACAGTTATCCATCTTGGGTTGAACAATGATTAGCTTTTAAAAAGTTATTCAATACAATTAATGAAACATTTGAGTTTTATTAGCTAGCATTGATGAATAAAAAAGAACAACATATTAATTCCGTCTGAGAACAAATGGTTATTTAATAATAACGATAAAATCAAACATTCAATTTATGCTTTTTTAGAATTCTTGTATATTTATTTACATCGTTGAAAACGAAATCCACGTGTTGTAGTTTTGTTTTTAATAAATTATTTTCAGTTCATTTGTTGTTTAAGTTGGAGTTTTTCAGAATGAAATTTTAAGATCTTATCTAAGAATGAATAGGAATAAGTAAAAATCCTTGAAGACATTTTTTTATATTTTTGTTTTTTTAAGCTATAATAAAATTTCTAGAATCAAACGCTTTATGTTGTCCGAACGGTGTTAGTGGCCTACGGGTCCTTCTGGTGGAGAAATAAATAAATAAATAAAAATATGTGTTTACAATTTAGCTTCATATTTTAGATTTATTTATTTCATAATTCGATAGTTAGAGATTTATTAAAATATTGATTTTCTGAGAATTATAAGTAGTTTTTTCATTTTTATTTATTAATTTTTTTCATATGCAGTCTTGCATTATTTAATATTTTTTAAAGTGAGATAATTATTTACATTGTTTTTCAGTAAAAGGTTTCATAAAATGTTTAATTTGGATTGTCAACTAAATATTTTTAAAGTTCCCGAAAGTGTGTGGCGAATAAATTTGGATGTTCCTGAGGAGGGCAAAACTCTTTCTTTGGACAACTGTGGGGAACGTTGGTGGGAGCAAGTTGATCTTGTGAAACTCATTCTTGCTTCAAATCTTCTGACATCAATCTCTGAAAATATTTCATTTCTTCCTGCTCTGACATCTCTTGATGTTTGTTTAAAATTACTTTTTGATTTTTTTTAAATTTTGTAATTACCTGTTTTATTTGTATTTTATTACTTTTATTTCATGTTTTCATATTAATCTTATTTCATTCATAGATTAGTAAGTAATGTGTGAGTGTATGGCACACTGAACACCAATGACATATATAACCTGCTCTATTTTGAGTTATCTTCAGGGGCCAATTGACATGAAATCAGTTATTTTCAGTGTATGTGCTTAGTTGGCACATGGTAGTTTTTAAGCATCACTGATACTTAACCTCATATAAGATTTTTTATGCAGAAGTGTTGAATGTTTAAATATAATTTTTTTTTAAATTATAAATTTTAGTTACACGACAACAAGCTCTCAACTCTGCCTGATGCTGTGGGAAACTTAACTGAAATTTCAAGACTAAATATTAGGTTTGATGATTCATAATGTTTTGCATTTAAAATAAAAACGAAACAGCCAGAATTATTAATGTAAAGTAATTATGTGCAGAGTGTTGTTTAATAATTAATTAAATTGTTCATAGTCAAAACTCATTTGTGGAGCTTCCATCATGCATCTTTCAATTGAAGAAGTTGTGCCTTCTTCATGTTCAACAAAATGAAATTAAATCTCTGCCCAAATCTATTGGAGACTTGAACAACTTGGAAGAATTTGTAAGAAAGGATTGTTTGTATTAAATTAATTTTAGTTCATTTTGTTGCTTAGCTTATCTTCAAGTGCTTTAGGAATGTCTGTTTGGTACGAGATCAAAAAGTTTTGCATGCCACCTGAACCATTTGTCTGCATATAACTTGTGCATTAAACCTTATTGACCATGGCCACAAAGTTGAAACTTTTTTAATTGATCTTGAAGAGAAAAGAAAAAGCCAAGTCTACCTTGGAATAGCTGTGCCAAGAATTGAACCCAAAGCAGCTCAATTATCTAATAATTTATAAATGTCATTTTTTATGTAATATTTTATAAATAATTTTTTTTCAATAACAGCCCTTTTTTGTGTTTTACACACTTTTATGTTACAATCTCTGTTTGTTTGTTTGTTTGTGGCTTTCTCTGTATGCAAATCTTGCAAGTAAAATTTAACAGCTTTTTCACTAGCTAGAAAGCTGAAACTTTCAGCATAACTTTATATTGGATGACAATACTTGATTCAATTAATTTCGACATAATTTTTATAATAAATTTAGTGGTATTTACAAATAATACATTTAGTGGTATTTACAAAAAAACTGAAAAATTTAATTTGAATATCATTTGAATTTCTATATTGAATAAAAAGTGTGTTTTGAAAAACTCGTTTTTTCCTTAACTTGTTAAGTTTCAAAGCTTGTAATTTTGTGCAATTGGTATTTTGTGTTAAAATGATTATTTTTGATGTTTCTAAGTATCACATTTATAAGTAAGTGCAATTTTGTTTTAAAGTTTGTGCATTATTTATTATGTAATTTATGATTTATGACTTGAATGTTTTAAAATTTTGAAGATTTTTTTTTTAATATAAAAGGATTTGTCCTGTAACAAGATCGAAGAGTTTCCTCCTTCAATTGGATTTCTTACAAAATTGAGAAAATTTTCGGCTTCTGAAAATAGATTGAAAAATATTCCTCATGAAATCGAAGGCTTAACATGTAAAACATTATTTATTATTCTTTTTTTTTTTAAATTCCGAGATTCTTATGTTGAATTTTTAATTTTGTAGAAGAATTTATTAGTTTCTTTTTTAAATTCATGCAGGCAGGTGTATTCTCAGTTTCTCAGTTTAATTTTCTCGGCATATTCAACAGGTTTGAGAGTTTTAGACTTGAAGCAGAATTACATCACTAACCTGCCTGATGAACTGGGTCATCTTAGACACTTGGAACTTCTTTATTTGCAGATGAATCAAATTAAAACATTTCCTAGGCTGGAAAGATGCTCCGTGCTTAAGGTGGATTTTAATTCTAACTTGCATGAATGACTCATTTTTTTGTTTTTATATAAAAATATGTTTTATTTATGCTATTATATTGTATTGATTTATGTTATTATATTATGTTATTTTTGCAAACTTAGGAACTCTATCTTGGAAAAAACTTTATCGAAAAAATTCCTCCGGACTTTCTGACTTTCCTTTCCTCTCTTGCGATATTAGATTTGAGAGAAAACAGGCTGGACAGCATTCCAAATGAAATTTCTCAACTTGAATGCCTCGAACGACTTGACTTGACAAATAATATGCTGGCAGTGTTCGTTTTTCAATTTGTATTCTTTGCTTCATTTTTGTTTCTTTATAAGGCTATTTTTAATTATTTTAAAATATTTTGTTGAAAACTAGAAGACAAATTTATATTTGGTTTTTGCTTGTATTAAATAATTCAGCATTCCAAATTCACTGGGACTAATGGGCAACTTGAAAATTATTTCTTTGGAGGGAAATACTTTAAGATCAATTAGAAGGGACATCATTGCAGTAAGAAATTTGTTCCGTTATTTTGTGGTTTTTTTAAACTATTTTTAAAATATTTTACTTTGGAATTGTTTTTATTCCTGTTGGAATTGATTCAGTTAGGATTTAATTTTTGCTTATATAATTAAAGTAATGTTTTCTTTGATTGTTTTTACATTACAATACAATACAACTGTCATTTAGCAATATGCTTGATCAAAACTAGAGTGTTGCTTGTTTATTGTTTTTATTTTACTCTCTTTATATTGCAATGTTTTATTTATTTATTTATGTTGTAAGATTTAGTTTTTTTGACATTTGTGAAATTTTTTTCTATATGAATGGTTATTTGAAGTTTCTAAATACAGTAACTTGATTCAATATCCACAATACAGTATACTTATGAAATACATTTTATGAAATATTAAAAAAACAATTTATAGAGAGGAACGGGAGAACTGAAAAAGTATCTTGTGAGCAGAATGGCGCCAGAAGAACTTCCCAGTGATTCATCGGTGTCATCCTTGCAGTCACAGTCATCGCAGAGAAGTTGTGACAGCGGTATCATCGGCATTAACAACAACGTCATAGATGAAATCACTTTGTCACATACGAAGGCTCTTGATTTGAGGTTGTTTAGTAAGATTTTTGTTGAATTAAAAAAATTAAATATTGAGAAACTGTTAATGGTTATAGATTTTTGTTAACTCTTGAAGAATTAGAAATGGATCTCATATTTTCTCAAGAATTCAAATATTTAATTTTTCGAAAGTTTTAAAAATCTATTTCTATCCAAACCTTCCTGATTATGCTCTAGATAATTGTTTAATGTGAGTAAAAGCATGTAGTGGTCAGGTATATCAACATAATGAATGTAGTGGTCAGGTATATCAACATAATGAGTGGAGTGGTCAGGTATATCAACATAACGAGTGGAGTGGTCAGGTATATCAACATAATGAGTGGAGTGGTCAGGTATATCAACATAATGAGTGGAGTGGTCAAGTATATCAACATAATGAGTGGAGTGGTCAGGTATATAAACATAACGAGTGGAGTGGTCAGGTATATCAACATAATGAGTGGAGTGGTCAGGTACCGTATTTTTTCGCATATAGCGCGCGTACGCAGATAACGCGCCCCCGCAGATAACGCGCGTTTGTATGAAAGTTTGGGATAACGCGCACACGAATATAACGCGCATATGTATGTAAATTCTGGTATAACGCGCGCACGCATATAACGCGCGTAACTTAACAAGTTTTGTAGAGGTGGGAAGTTGATTGCAAGATTTGAAACAGACAGAGAAACAGAGACGACGAGTTAATAAAAGCATTGGTAGAAAGCGTTTTTTCCTATTTAAAAATGGCAGATGGTTAGTTAGAGTAAACGGTTCCTCACGTTTTAAGTTTTAACAAATTATGGCTTATTTATTATACGAATGTCCATAATTAATGCATGACTCCATCAAGACATTTCTCACATAGCCCAAAGAAAAATTATTTTCTTTTATTGGTTAACAAAAATGTGCTATTTTAAAGAATTTTGTTTATTTATATTTGTTTATACGTTATTTTAAAGTTTCAAAAATAAATTATGGAACATATTTGCATTAAATTTTTTCTGCGTATTTTGTTTGAATGATTAATTATTTCAAACTGTAGAAATTACGATGAAGTAGACTGATGAGAAAGTGCTTAAATTGATCAGTCTTTTCAAAGAAAATCCGAATTCTTATGACATAATAAAAGGTTCATTATATTATAAGCCAGTAAAAAAGCCAGTAAAAAAGCGGCTTGCAGTTAAAACAATTGCATAAAGCCTCGGAAGTGCTGCTAGTGTGCTACAAAGTATTTTATGCTAATTATAAATGGTAAATTACACTACCTGCCGCTTTTTTGTTTTATTATAATACGTTTGAAGTTTTGGACTTTTGTTCACGTAACCCCCACCGTAGCGTCTCTAATCTTTGATTGGTTGCAAGTTTGCTAAGCTCCACCTTTAATCCAATTACCTACACCAATAAGCTTACCTATTAATGAGTTAAAAAAGTATTCTTGGATTCAGCTCAGTGTGTTCACTTTATTCAATGATTCGTTCTTTTTGAGTTTGTGGATATCTATACGTGTAGCGTTAATTTCTTTATCGTACTAAGTTGTAGTTGATACATTTGTTCCTTTCAGTAAGCTCGACATCGCAACAATTTCAAGGTAACTGCTTAAACTTTGTTATGGGGAGGCATACACTCGTTTTAGGCTAATTTTTAAATTTAGCGGTTAACCATTTGCACATCTTAAAAGCTTAAATTTATTTTTATACATGTAGGTATTTTAAATTTTCTGAGTAATGCATTGAATAACATTTATAGTTTGACTTGCTAAAATGTGAGTTGCACTGTATCTGCATATCTCTTTAAAGAATTTAAAAACTTTTCAGAATCATGCCAGGAACTCAACGAAAATCCCACACTAGCGATTTTAAACTGAAAGTTGTTGCTAGAGCGGAGGACACGAGCAACAGAGAAGCAGCACGAGAATACAATGTTGGCGACTCTTCCGTTCGTGAATGGAGAAAAATGAAAGACGAGCTTAAGGAGATGAGTCCTCGAAAACGTGCCCGTCGTGGACCCACTGCCAAGTGGCCTCAGCTGGAGATCGATTTAAAACGGTGGATTCTTTCACGTAGAGAAGAAAACCAATCAATATCAACTAACGCTGTTCAGATTAAAGCAAGGCTTCTAGCCTATGAACATGAAATTGAGGGTTTTACCGCAAGCTTTACGTGGATCTCCAAATTCATGAGAAGAAACGGATTATCAATCAGAACAAGAACAACAGTAGGGCAGAAACTTCCAGAAGATTGGGAAGAAAAATTATTAAATTTTAAAGAATTCGTCTCAAAGGAGATATCTGAGATGGGTCTCTCACCGTTGGATGTTATAAACATGGACGAAGTTCCATTGTCTTTTGATATTCCACCAACAAGGACTATAGCACCATCAGGTGCAAAGACTGTTGCGATCACAACTACTGGACACGAGAGGTCTTGCTTTACTGTTGTCCTTGCTTGCACTGCCAGTGGATCAAAACTAAAACCAATGATTATCTTTAAGAGGGTAACAATGCCTCGCGAAAAATTTCTTCCTGACGTTGTTGTAGTTTGCAATAAAAAAGGCTGGATGAACAGTGACGTAATGAAAATATGGGTAGATAAATGTTTCAAGGCCAGGCCAGGAGGATTTTTTTCGGCAAAGTCATTGCTGATTGCTGACGCAATGACTGCACATAAAGATCAAAACGTTCAGAGTCACTTAAATCAAATTGGAGCTCACATAGCAATTATACCTGGTGGCCTTACCTCCAAATTACAGCCACTTGATATAGCAGTTAATAAACCGTTTAAACAATTTATCAGACAAGAATGGGACGAATGGATGCAGTCTGGGGAACACGACTTCACGCCTTCGGGACGACTGAAGAGAGCATCTTACTCCGAAGTGTGCAAGTGGGTGGCTTTGGCTTGGGAAAAGATAACTCCAAATACAATTTGTAATGGATTTAAGAAGGCTGGGATTTGTTATCAGAATAACGAAACAGATTCAGCCACCAGTGAAACCGGAGAAGCGGACAAAGACGACGACTACCATTTCTCATCCAAACTTGAGAAAAAGCGTCTGCTTGCTGCCCAAAAACATGATGAACTCAGTGACAATACCTCTGAATTTGATGGGTTTGAAGTTTTAGACGACGACGACGAAAAGCCGGCAACATTGTGAAGCAAAAACATTTTAACTATAATTTTGTGGCTGTGTTTATAAATCAACATAAACTTTTATTCATTTGTATGGTGTGTTTTCGTGATTTTTTTCCAGAATTTTTCATTTGTGTACTTTTTGTTTTTTCTCCCATTTCATCGATTTAAAAAAAAAGAGTTTTAACACCTCTTCAAGAGTATACACATAAAACGTGCTAGAGAGGTGTGCCTATAACGCTAAGGAAGTAAAAACGCATATAACGCGCACACGCATATAACGCGCTAAGGGGTCCATGCTATGTAAAACCGCATATAACGCGCACACGCATATAACGCGCTAAGGGGTCCATGCTATGTAAAACCGCATATAACGCGCACACGATTATAACGCGCCTTAGGAGAGCGCGGTATGTAAAAACGCATATAACGCGCGCGTTATATGCGAAAAAATACGGTATATCAACATAATGGGTGGAGTGGTCAGTTATATCAACATAATGAGGGGAGTGGTCAGGTATATCAACATAACGAGTGGAGTGGTCAGGTATATCAATATAGCTTCTGTAGAATGTCAATATGTATGGCTTTTTTGTCATTTAATTCATAGATTCATTTCTTGCATGCATGTAAAGTTTTTATAATTTCATTTGTAGTGAGAAATATTTTTATTTAAAGCTTTGTTTGCATGTGTTATTCATTTTTGTCATCATCACCATCATTGTCATCATCGTCATCATCATCATCATCATCATCATCATTGTTAAATTATTGTATTTCAATAGTGAGAAAAAATATTCAGGAGCAGCTGATAATGAGGTATTTGATATAGCAGCAAGATGTGGGGTCACACAGTTAAACTGCTCTAAAAACATGCTCACATCTATTCCAGACAAGTAAGAAAATATTGATTCATTTGTAATTCCTTTGAATTGTTATCAGTGTTTTATGTAGTAGTTTTTATATTTATTTTTTTCCGAAAATTCCAGTTATTTATTGTTTTCATGTTACTTTTTTTCAGACTTTTATTGTTGAAAAAATCTTTGAATGATTTAAATTTGAGCTTCAACAAACTAACATCTCTTCCAAGTGACATTGGCATGCTTGAAAGACTTGCAATTATCAATTTAAGGTGATTCTCAATTATTTTGCCAATAATATGCGTGTATTCTATTTCTAATTATTTCTGAAGAAATCATCTTTGTTTAACTAAATAAAGAAATAAATAAAATTTTTGGTTTTGTTGCTACATTTGCTTAGTATTTTTGTTTTTCCATTTTTGCATTTCCAGTAATAACCAGTTATCGGATCTTCCTGATGACATGAAAAATCTCCAGCTGTTGAGAGATATTAATATTTCTTTCAACAAGTAAGCCATTTATTTTTAAATTATTTTTTCCACTTTTGCATGGAATCATTTAAAACTTTCAGCCTGAAATTATTATTTATTATTTATGGTACACTGCTTTTTTCGATCCGTTACAGATTCAAGACGATTCCACGGGTTGTATACGAACTGAAAAACATTGAAAACATTTCCATCTCTGACAACAAAGTTGAAAGTTTTGATGCTTTGAAGTTGTGTGAACTTCTCAAGCTTTCCTCCCTTGACCTTCAGAATAATAATATTAGCTCGGTCGATCCTCTCCTTGGAAGATGCACGCAGTTAAGGTTAGCCATTTTTTTACATATCATACTTATACTTTCATTTTCTACATAGCATACTTATACTTTCATTTTCTACATATCATACTTAAACTTTCATTTTTTACATGTCATAATACTTATACACCAATACGTCACTTTGCGTCGTGGTTACGTTAAAAAAAAAAACATGACGCAAATTGAAACGACAAAAAGTGAATTATGATTTTCTATAGCAAACCATGTAAAGATCGAAGATAGGTTCCAAGGTTACAAAAATACTACTTTTTAAAAAGAAAATTGAACAAAGTAAACATTTCAGCAGCGAAACGACGCAAAGTGAGGTATTGGTGTACTTTCATTTTTACATTGAGCATAAAAACATGAAAGTTTCTACATACCACTTCAAACACCATGATTTTCATTATAAGTAATTGTGTTGTTTATTTTAAATGTCTACATTCCAGTTTTTTTATTTTCTTAATAAATGTTCAAAAAAAATTATGTTTTTCAGGTTTATCTCTGTTTTAGTCATTATACAGTCTTTTTATGTCGTACATTATAAGCCTTCGTATAAAAAATTTATGCACAGACCTTTTAATGTTTTTAAAACATGCATCATTTTGACATGACAATTGCAGAAAAATGACTTTTATTTTTATATAAATTCTATTTTTTTACAGTTATTGTAAATTAATGACATGTTTTACATTATTGTCACTTAATGTGATATTTTATACAGCTAACATATCATGTATTAACAAATGTATTGTACAGATCATGCAAGCTTGAAGGTAACCAATTTAGAAATCCAAGGCCTGCCATTCTTGCAAAGGGAACAATCGCACTACTGGAATTCCTCAGGGACAGAATCCCTCATTGAATAGACCATGGAATTCTATATAGAATTCCATGAATAGACACATGCCAGTTCAGAAAGTTAGCTCATTAGTATTTAATATACTGTATATGTTGTAAAGTGATAAAAATACATCAGTCAATAATATGGGGACCATTCGTCAACATCTGGCATTTCAATTGCAGAATTATTGCAAAAGTTGTTTATTGCGTGTGTGTTTGTGTGTGTGTGTGTGTGTGTGTGTGTGTGTGTGTGTGTGTGGACTTGATTTAAACATAATATTGTACAGGGAACACCCACAATTATATCTGAGATTGCAGCCTTATTTTTTATGTTGTTAAAAAATGTCTGAAGTATTTTTGTTGCATAAATCTTGAATTCACAACATTCGATTGTTTAACATAAAAACATAACTGTGTTCTCACATCAGCTGTGAAAGTGATAGCTTGCTTGCTGGTTGCCTTGTATGTGTGCATTTTTTTTGCAATTTTTGTTGCCAACAAATAGAAAAATTGTTTCGTTTAAAATTTTGTATGTTCATGATAATTTTAAATTTAATTTATTTAGTGATTATAATATTTGTTATTTCCATTTAAAAAAGACTGTTAAATCACATTACAATCTGTGTGAATGAAAATGAGAAAATAAATAACTAAATTTACATAATCATGTGAATTGTGAAGAATATCGTGTGAATTGTGGAGAATATCGCGTGAATTGTGGAGAACAACAATTTTAGAATACAGTTTAGAAAGCTGGTTTGAGAAAATTCAAATATTTGATTCAGGTTATATTATTTCATGCAGAATTTGAAGAATATTAACTGATATGGTCTAAGATTGTAATATATAAAATTATTAGTAAATTGAGTAGATAATATAATAGATTAGTGTCATGTGATTGAAAGATTATATTTTAGAAAATTCTTTAATTATAAAATAAAGCAAATAAACTGAAATTGGTGACTGAAAATTAAATTGTTACCAACGGGTATAATAAGAAGAAAACTTTCATCTCACTTAAAAAGTGATGTCTTAATTATAGTTTATGATTATGATGATGATGATGATGAAACAAAGCACAAAAAAAGATAAAAAAAAACTGCAAACAAGAAATAAGCTGACTAAGATGTTCAAATAGGTGGAAATTTTGATGAGATAATTAAATTGTGCATTAGAAACCTGAAAGTTAAATGAATGGTTAACTCTTTTGTTTGATTTAAATCATGTCTTTACTAAAGACCAGAAGTCCATAAAAATGTATATAATAAATTGATATTTTTGTTTCACTTTGTTTCAACATTTTTTCTTTCATTTATTTCGTTTTTTAATATCTGCATAACTTCCTGCAGTAATATGATGTCAGGATTCTCTTCTAAATTCTTTAATTCAGGACACTTGCACAGCTCACGAGCTTTTAAAGCCTGCAAAGTTGCCATACATATTTAAGTGAAAATTAATCAATTAAGATATTTTAACAAATGAAAGATTCTATAGAGAAACAAAGACTTTTAAAAACATTGTTTCAAAAAGTTGGCTTAAAAATAATTTATGAGCATGGCAACTACATTTAGTTAATAAGATATTTTTGTTACAAGTTTTAACAGATTTACAAATATTTTCTATATAAAATCTCATAATAACAGTAATTATAATATTAAAAATATGAGCAATTTAAACTAAAAGTAATTACACAAAAGTTTGCATACTTCAGGCAACTGCTCATTGAGGTCCTTAGCACGTCTTCTTGGATCAGGATGAGTGTCTAGGAACTCTTGGCCTTCTCGATCTTTCATGTGGTCAAGGAGTGCCCATTTATGCCAAAGTGCACTGCTCTCCCTTCCATCAAAACAAGCCTGTCATTTTTGTTGTTTTCTCTCAAATTAATGCAATTTATTTAAAAGACCATGTAATGGAACAACTATTTTGTTTTGTAATATACTTTTTTTAATAATTATTAAATTTTAAGTTTCTAAAAATTCAACTTCCAGCACAGTGGAAGATTCAAAAAGCCAACAATTTAAAAATATACAAAACTTGATTCTCATCAGTAATTTATCTAAGCAGCTGTTTCAAATGAAATAGTTTTAACAGATGTTATTCGTGGGTATTGTCGGTCATAGAGTGGACAAGAGAACATATTTCCCCTACTTTTTGGGATGTGAACAAAATATGCGTTGTCTTTCTACTTCTTAAAATGGCCATGGTCAGCTTTGAGAAACAGAGGCATTCAAAGCATATATTTGTACGTCTCTTCATGTGTGTGTGTGTGTACACAGAGTTTGATTTAGATAATAAGTTCAGGTTCTTGCATGTAAAACAAGCATTGGCATTATTGTTATTTTGCAACATATTAGCCTAACATGACTACATGTGGTGTTTTAGTAAAAAATATGACCTGAGTCAACAATGACAACATTGATTAGCCATGTCATGTTCTGTCATGTCCATCATGATCTTGTAATGGAATTTAACTGCAAAGACATTGCACATGCCTTAATAAAGAGTGACAGCCATAAACAATTTTGTAATGTAATTTTTCTAAATATTTTTATTTTTGCCTCTTTGTATCTCCTACTATGATGTATGGATGGAAACCCGTGGTTTTACTAGACATATTTATTTGAACTAATGCTTCAATTTCATCTGTTTGTTCCATTGATATGTACTAGTATATTTTGTTTGTTTGTCCTGATCCATGAAAACAAAACAATGATGGAAAATGAAGTGTAAAATATTCAATAACAGTAAAATTTTCATAAATCTTATAAAGCTGGTAAATAATTTTATAAACTAGCTTAAATTTAATTTAAGATCAGCTCTTAATTATTCAAGAATTTTGTATGCAATCATAGTTTGAATATTTGCAAAACAGATACAATTTAGTTTTCTAAGCATTCTTTAATATTCCACCTTTTGATGAGTTTGACATTTGATGAGACTGTTCTTCAAAAAAGTATTTGAAAAGAACATATAATGAAGATATTAAACTTGCATGAACCATAGAAGAAGAATGATATTTAGAAGGGGAATATGTTGGAGAATTTAGTTACATGATAATAATCCTTAATAGGAATTGTACAATGTAAATAATATAATATGAAGCATTTTTAACAGCTGACTACTCTAAAGACTGGGCTGGGCTTTTCACATACACAAAAATTTGGTTTAGCAGTAGAGGTTCCTTTGACAAGTATATATAAAATTATATATATAATGTATGGTCTTGGTATTTCAGAAATAATTATGGACAGTCTTCTGATTGACAGGCCCCTAATGTTTGACTCTTTTAATTTTTAATTCACATAATTGAAAAAGGCAGAACATTTTTAATAACGTGAACTTTGAACTCTTTCATTGAAACAACCAAAAGATATTTAATTTTTCTTTTAGTTATTTTTTTAAAGACAATTTTACCTAAGTTTATGTATATATATATATATATATATATATATATATATATATATATATATATATATATATATATATATATAACAGTTTAATTGAATAATATCCATTAATTCAAAATTACAACTTCAAATAAGTAATCTAGAAAAAAGTACATCTGCTCGACACGATGAATTAATGTATTAACGAAATAAATGTATTATATATATATATATATATATATATATATATATATATATATATATATATATATATATATATATATATATAATACATTTATATATATAATACATTTATTTATATTTAAACAATCATTATGAGTACCACAAACAAATGGTTCTAGAATTAATGGATATAATTCAATTGAACTGTTTTTATAAATATTTCAAAACAAACCTTGGACATTAGCATCATTCCAACCTGGTCAGCTTCTGATTCCGCTAATCTGCCATATGGAAGGGTCAACAAAATCTAAAAATAGTTTTCTACAGATAAAAAAATGAACAACTGTAAAGCAATATACTGAATATACAGCTTTTTTCAACTATGACAAGATATCTATTGGTAGGCCACATTATTTAACTGATGCCATTTTTGTTTTAAACAAGTGATTCCAATGGAAATATGACTTAAAATGAATTTTTAAATTTAAATAATTTTATTAAGATGACAGATGTGGCAGAAAAAAATGAAATGAGAATATGAGAAAATATTGGAAAACAAAAATTTTTTCTAGCAATTAGAAAATAAGATTAACTCACCTCAGCAGTTCTATCATGGATCTTTTTAGCTATTTTTCCAGATTGTTCACCAGGCACAATGGCGTGGAGTAAAAAAAGAGTAAAGACAGATACGATATTGATCAATCCACTTCTGCTGAGTTGCTCTGCCTATCATGAATTTAACAAAAAAAGTTGGTATACTTCTGAGCACAAGGGGTTATAGAATTGGCTAAGATTTTCTAAAATACTTTGTTGCTAGTGTGACTACAAATTCATGACTGATATTGTTATTTCAACTAGATCAGTCTTTTATTTTTATCTAACTAGTTGGACCCAACTTAACCATCTAATAATGCTTTGCAGTGTTATACATACTCCATGTTTGAGAAGTGCATGAGATATTTCATGTCCCAAAACTGTAGCAAGTTGGTCATCATTAGAAATCAGTTTCATAAGTCCAGTATACACAAAAATATGTCCATTCTGAATAAGAATCAAAATAGAGTTTTGAGTCTATTCATTGTTAAAAACTCAAAAACGGAATTACAAATCTTACTGGCATCACAAATGCATTCAGAATATCCTTGTCGACAACATGGATTGTCCACTGTTTGCTTTTTATTATTTCAATATCTTGATTGCTGTTAAGGATCTTCTGAATTATTTTTTCCACCCTCATATAGAGTGGATGTTTTTCATCCAACAAGCTATCCTTTTGTTTTTCCAGTTCCTACATAGCAAACAAATGTACAATAGAAATAAATTTACAAAATATATTGAGTGGATATCAGTTAAAAATTTACCTGTTCACCTTGTATATCTGATATCTGATTTATTTGCTTGTCAGAATACATGACAAATTTTTTTCTGTTGGTAATAGGTGTTAATTCTAGATGAGTGTAATAAAACACTCCTCCTCCGACTGTTAACACACTGACTGGCACAGCCCACACCCGCGGGTTAAAAAAATACTTTGATTTATAATAAGCTTTCTGCTCGGAACTGAGTTTTCTCCACCACTTGCCAAACAATCTGTACGTACATGTGTACAATTTTTTGCAACTCTTCAACGTCTAAAAAGAACTAATGCAAATTTAAATTAGTACCTACCTCCCGGCTATCGCCGATGCAGCCTTGGAGACATTCTGAGCTACAATGGAAATATATGGATGAACGTTGTTTCTTGGAGAAGTTTGCAAGAGCCTCGCTTTCTTCCATGTTTGAACACGAAAATTATCAGTGAGTAATAATCTGTTGAAGCTGGAACAAGCTGATCTGAACATATCGCACTTGGCTCTATCTTAGTCTTCACGCTCTAGCTAAAGATACAACTGATTCCCAACAGCTGACTTTCTCGCGCATCCTAAATAAGACCAACTATATATAATAATAACCCATTAATTGATGCGTTTGCTCTAGCTACTGACGGAGCAAACTAGTTGTTTAGCAAGTGAATGCATGCTATCCTTGTTTGCATACTTTTTTTTATATATTGTTACGATATTGACAATCATAATCGGTTCTGCTAGAATGGATTTATAATTTATTGAAAGTTATAAACAAGAGGACTATTTATGTACACTTTTTCGGTCTCTTGATGTTCACGTAATCACAAATAACGATGATTCAACTTTTCCATGATAAGTTACTAAACTCAGTTATTGAAATCAATAAATGAGAAAACGGCTATAAACATAGGTGTCAAACTACCCCCTTCTTAATCTTGTTCGTCCCAAACAGTTTCATTGCCTCCAAAATACTTGGCAAGGTGGTCAGTGGTCAACATGAATTACTTTCATTTTAGTAGGTACGTGGGCCTTTTTTAATCTGGTAGATGACATATTGATCTTTTTAATAATCCGGTATGGTCCTTTTCAATTTTTTTGGAATTTAGGTGATTTTCCAATTCTGCGTTGTGGATTGTAAAACCGCAACAAATTATTTTCTTTAAATCCTTTAAAATTTGGTTGTCCATCATACAGAGTTTTTATTCTATCGCTGGCGACCTCAAACCTATTTTGGGCTACCAAATGAATTTCATTTATCCGACCTGCAACTACGTGTAACAAACTCACCTTCCGATCTATTATGTTTCTTTGACTTCCAAACATAAGATCTCAAGGAACAATTAGCTCTCGCTCAAATAACATTTGTCGTATTGTGAGCAGATCCCCTGTAAGCCATTAAGAATAATGGAATGTGTTCATCCCAATCAACTTGGTTTTTGACGACCATTTAATACAGGTGTTGTTGAATAGTTTGGTTGAATCGTTCTACCATTCCGTCAGACAGTGGGTGATGATTACAGGGAGCTTTCATTTTCACTCGTGGCTTTGACAGCAGTCTTTAAACAACATGGTCAATTCTTTCTACATTCGGAATCCGTTTTTTCCAGCCCCTCTGAAGATTATGTGATCATCCAATTCTGTGTTATGGATTAGAAAACGAAAACCACCCCAAATCGTTTTCTGAAATTGTTTTCTCACTTGATTTCTGATCAATCAAGCGATGTTCACAATTGTTCCTCCATAAACCTCATTGTCACCCGAACAGCCTCATGAAACGCTCTCTGAGGTCATCCTATGTCTGGCCTTTGAATCCTCGCGACAGCTCTCAACATTTCCATCAAGCCCAAATTGTTTAATATGCCCGTGACATCAAAGCTGTCAACCACGACAGGCAAAATGCCTTCTCTTCAACCCCACATCTGAACCCAGATTTCGACGCGCGACAACCATCAGCAGAGCTAACATCATTTCGACACAACTCCTCTTCGGCCTGCTCATACAAAACTCCGCTTCTCCCAACACGAGGAGTTGTCTGCAACTGGGCACCGGCACCACCAGGCGCCTCCGAAACTTCTCCGACGGATCCGAGGACTTCTCCATAATCTGTCAGAGTCCAGCAACACTCAGTTACAGGGCCCATCTTGGCGTTGCCCCGCCACAAAACTGGATCAATTATCTTTTCTTTGTTTTCATCGTGCCCTACCTGATTTGTGCAGTTCGTCCGGCCGTCATCTGTCACATGTTCTGAGACACAGCCGGGGACTGGGTTTCGCGCAGCAATCCACAATGTTTTTTTTCACCAGCAACATGCTGGTCAATAATCGTGTCCATCACTGCCTCAGCCGTCTCTATGACCAGACTCTCAATAACCTTGCCATACAGAAAACACTCAGGCAAACCATTACCAGAGAATCCCCGTTTCCATTCAATTGTTTGCCGTTTACTGGCAATATCGCCGCACCGGCCTCTGCCATTTTTGCTTTCAGGGCAGACCTGACCACCAAGAAATGTTTTTTTTTGTTTTCTCTTGTGATGTTTTGTTCTCTTCTTGTGCTGCTTTGTTTTCTTCTCTCATCATGTTCACAGCTGCTTTGTTTCTGTTTTTCATTCTCTCCTGTGCTGCTTCGTTCATTTTTCTCGTCATTTCTGCTAATAAGTTTGTTAATTCTTCATTCGTATCACACTCGTAGTCTTCTGGATCAAGCCACTTCATGAATAGATCACAGATATTACATGAAAACGTTTTAACCTCTTGTCAAGATTCATTTAGCGACCATCCGTGTCCCGTTTTAAGGTGTAGGCTTAGAAATATGTGTGGAGGGGGCTTGAAAAACATGACGTTGAATTTTGGGCCCGTTAAATTTGCCCTTCCCTTCCATGTTATATTACCCCGGCTATAACGTAATAAAATATTGATCCCAACTACAATATTTCCAATGTATATCACGGATTATTAAACCCAGTTTACAAACAATGAGCGGCATAATAAAAATTTATTTTATTGCAAAAGTTGGAATAAAAAAAAAATTGACACTCAAGTCATCACCCCAACTCCGTGAACTCAGTTATGGACGCTTTCTTTCGTCTTTTCTTTGATTGATATTGATTAACGTCTGTATAAGTCTGAGACAATTTAGAGGGGATGTATGTTGAGTGATGTGCTTTGGCCTATATGTTCATCGTGTGAGCGGTCGCTTTCTTTCGTCTATAATCGTGTCTATATATGTGTGTGTGTTCCAGATTCTCATCAGAACAATTCTATACAAGTTATTATTTATTATCATTATTATTACAAGTACATTGCATATTGCTAAGCAGGAAAAATTTCCTCCTAAAATAACCATTTTTCTACACTAAAATAAGACTTCATGGTAACTAAATCTTTATTTATTCACTTCAACTGACAAACTAATTTTTTTTTAAAGAAAACAAACATTATTTCACAGCAACTTCATTTGCAAATTTTTCTGACAGGCACAACAGTTCATCATCAAAATACTCGTCTGGAGTATCTTGTGGAGTACCTAATGTTGAGGATGTTGGCATAGGAGGTGGATTGGCAAGCATAGCTTTTCTTTTCTCATCTACATGTGTATCGTATATTCGCACGTAACCGTGAGTGGGACCCGGTATTCCTTGACCATGGACATAGAGGACATTGTACTTGTTATTTATACGCCAGATCTAATTAAAAAAATTTCTTAATAAATTTAAGTTTCATTTTGAAAAAAAAACTTTGAAACAAACCTTCAATCCCCTGGTAGTTCTCCACTCCATTCCCATGTGCCCAGGCATTTTCTTGCCTTTAAAGACTTTAGCTTTACCCTAATGTAACAATAGATGAAATACATGGTACTTGTCTGAATAAACATATATCATATAGCAAAAGCCAATAAATAATGAGTAATAAAACCAGACAAACTCATATTTTCAGCAATATGCGTGAATTGCTCCAGACATTTCTTAATTTCCATACTAAGTCATGTCTTACACCCACATGCTTTCATCCATTTCTTTCATTTTTTTCATTTCATTTCACTTTGCATAAGCACGGAATTTCATTATCTTTTGAAACAACCATCTATTATTTCACCACATATGTTGAAACTATTTTAGGCTTAATATTTAATAAAAAATATTTAAAATTCTTTCAGACAACTGCCTCCAAAAATAAATGATATAACAGCAAATGTTTGCATTCGTGGCACATTCGACCAGTTGTGACAATACAAGGTCACTTGTCCGCATCTTTTGTTCTGAACGAAAATTTCTAGCAGCCATAAAATGACTTAAAATAATTAAAAAAAAACAACTAACTCTTCCTCCACCAATGTTTCCAGGCCTTCTGTGCCACTTTGTGTTTCCATGGCTTGCTGGACCTCCCTTGAAACCATGCCGTGTAACTACCCCTTGAAAACCGTGATCAATCCTGGCCATTCATTTAATTTGGTATGAATTAAACTAATTTTCTCAAATATCTTATTTAGGCTAAAACAAATTATAGATAGATTTATGATAATCAACCAATTGATTTGACATCATTTGATTGATTTATGATAACCAATGAAAAAAAACATAGTTTGTCTAAAAATTTTGATCTTTTGACTAGATTATTTATCTATTTATTTATTACTTTTTATTTATCTACTATTTATTTACATATTCTCCTTTGCTTTTATTCTATTCGTATTTTGTGCTCATTCTCGTTGACTGTGTTTTGAACGAAAGCCTCAGTGTTACTCATAATCTTTCTTCAAGATTTTTTATGCACTATAAAAATTGTAAGTAAATAAAGAATTAAGTTAAATTTATTCATAGATGATCAAACTAGACCAGTCTATAAATTTCATTTATCATCATAAGCCATTTAGTGACATCATCATACAGCTCACAGCAAACTTTAAATTAATTATCAACTCTCCTCAGCAAATTTTTTAATTATAATTGTATGGACATCATGAGATGCTTCACAAAAAATTAAATAATGCAAGTTTTCAAATAAATAACCATATTATAGGTTATTTTTATTTTAATGATATTTGTAAGAGTAACATTCAATACTTTTCAGACCAATTGAATTCAAATAAAAACCAAAACGCATTGAATAATATGATCAACTAACGTTTTGGCTTGAGCATCAATATAGTTTCCAACTTTGAAGTGTGATACATCAAGAGGAGTCCCTGTATAAAAAAAAAGATTTCTTCAAGTTAATCAATTACAACCATTAAAACTCACCAAACAACTAACCTGGCTCAAGAATTGAATTTTTGGTAACAAAGAACCTTGTGAGTTTACGTTTGGGAAGCACTCCGGCTTCGTTGAACAAACCGCAATATTCTTTTGTGAACTGCAAATTGATCAGGAAACTAACTGTTATTATAAAAGTAAAATAAATATTAAATTCCTACATCTCCCTTTCTTTCAACACCACAAATATAAAATTTTATGATAAATGTATTTAATTTAATTTTTGACTTTCATATTACAACTCTGTCTCGCATAATGCACCAATGCCAATGGTAGAATCAGGAACAGCTTGTACATATGGAATCACAGATGAGCCATACCAAAATCCAAATGTGCTGAACTGTATCCCTACCATTTTCAACCGGTACTTATTTAAATACCATACTAAAGATTTAAAAAAATTTCATACCAGCCTATTTTTATTATTTATACAGATAAATTCTTTTTGAAATGATCAGCAAAATTATGAAAAGCCAAATAAATGGTATCTATAAAACAAATATTAAAACTAAAACAAGAAAACAAGGGGCTGTTAATTGATGCAGTTAAATGATGAGGCTTAAGTTAATTATCAACTCTATTGTGAAAGGAATAAAACAAATCTTAAACGAATTGATTTGACGGGCGTTTCATGCACCAACTCAGTGATGAATTTGATTGTTAAAAAAAAATTGAGTGTACCTTTTGTGTGGTTGTGCACATTGCTCCTACAACAACCCGACCCAGATCTCCGTAAACCTTTCCATAAGGTTGTGACCTCTTTTGAAGTTTACATGGGAATTCATTTCTAATGACGTGATTGTCGATAATCTGGCAAAAATATACAAAATGTATAAACAAGAAAAGTTGTAAGTAATTGATCAAAAAACCAATTGACAGATTAAAATTAAAATATCAACAATATCAAGTTGAAAATTTTGCTTTTTCACAAAACAACAAGGCAAGAATGAAATAATATATATTCAATGAAAACCTGTAGAAGTGTACAATAAAATCTCTTTCCCTCTTTTGTCCACTGAGGCAGAACTCCTATCTTCACTGCAATTACACCTGTACGTATCTCACTAAATAAAAAAAAAGTTAAGTTTGCTTTGAATTGAAAAACACCATAATAAATATATTTATCTCACATTTTTGAAATCAATAAATCACTTAAAACAAATAATAAACAACAACATCACTTAAACCAAAGAACAAATAATATACGTACAAATATATAACTCGAGACAAATAATTTACAAATAATATACAAACATATCCTTTAATACAAATAGCATACAAACATATCCCTTGATATAAATTACATACAAACATATTCCTTGGTACAAATAACATACAAATATATCCCTTGATACAAATAACACACAATTATATCCCTTGATACAAATAACGTACAAATAAATCACTTAATACAAATAATGAACAAATAGTTACTTTGTGTTCCACTTTTGTTCAGTCATCTTATTATTTAGCAGAGGAGATTCGCCACATGGTTTCAATTGTGCTTGCAAATCGACATGCAAATCTTCTAAATAAGCTTGATTCTCAGAAGTGAGTTCTTTTTTAAACCAAAAAGGAGAAACGTTTCTTTCGACATGAAATTTTGCTTTCTTGCACGTTCTTCTGGCCCACCTAACTGGCTGAATCCTCAAGGAGCTGAAAAAAATTAAAATCACACTATACTAAAAACAATTAAGAAAAGACAAGACTTCTAAAATAAACAACCAGTTAATGGAAAATCGAGCTTTAAATAACTTTATAAAATAATTATCTTCCAACTTCACTGGTTAACTGATTGAATAACGCTCCGACTCACATTAAATTAAGATTTTTTCAAATGTACTTTTTCTTCAATAAAACAATCTAATAAACATATGATTTAAACATGATCTTTTAAAGACCTAGTGTTATTATTTTATAAAACATATTATCTTACAATCTTACTGGCTCATTCATTGACTATGGAAAACTTGCTTTTTAGCCATTTGATTGGAACAATGCAGAATCTTACTATTTACCCAGCCTAATCTGGTACTTACACAAGTAGATGAGAGACTAAGTTGACATGAGCCCTAAAAGTAAACTATCGTATATACTCGGGTATAAGTCGAGAAATTGATACCACTTTTAGGATGCCAAAAAACGACTTCGACTTATACACGAGACACTGAATATACCGAAGATTTTTTGGAGTTGGCCATTTAAATAAAATGGTCTTAAAAATTAAACTACGTTTAGTTAAACGTTTTCGTTGTTTTTACATTGTTTTGTGAAAAGACACATTTCCTCAATTTTTTCTTAAAATGTGGCACAGCCAATGCTATGGACGGAGCTGAAAATGACTTATTATTCCAAGATGACGAATCAGTAACTGTAAGCAACAGTGAAGATGATGACAAATACACAGCAGATATGAAAATTACACAGAAACAATACGACTTACTGTATGGTTATTCTGATGACTAGGCCCCAGATTTATTTAGTTAATTTTTGTTATTAGATATAATATTTTTTTGGCTTCGACTAATACTCGAGCCGTCGATTTTGGACGCTATTTTACCTATTTTTTAGTCAGAGCAAACTGGGTGAAAGAAGATAAGGGTAAAATTGTGATTACAGAATAGTGAGTTCTTTTTTATACCAATTATAACTCAGGTTTGTCAGTAATGTTATTCATAAGATGAAGTGAAGCAAGGCAACTGGACCTTTAGAGGTGACAGACATTCTTAAACCTGGTGGATTTGCTGGAGCAGTGTGGATGATTGATATGTGTAATGCCCTAGTGAAGAATAGTAAGACCCTGTTGACTGAAATGAGTTCAATGGTGAATTTTAACAGAGGAAATGATGATGCATTAGCATTGAGATCAAACAAGGGCTTGTAACAATTAAATAAAATTACTGATGCAGTGACATCAGAAAGAGTGAATGGAAAAATATCAATAGTAGCAAAAACATCGGGTGGGGTTTCTGACTGCCATCTGCATATTCAAGAGAAAGTCGGTGAGGTTGAAGATTATATATTAAATATTTACAAATTTATAATAATGAACATAATCACAAATACTAAAAACAATAAAACAGATTTTAGATTTATCCCTTTTTCACAATTTTAAATTACACTTTAAATGTGATTGTGCCTAGTTTTAAATAATCTTGGTTTGTTAATACTTTTTATATCAGTTTTATAAAGTTACTTATCAAAATGCTTTTAATTGAATCAAACTTACCCACAAAAATACAAACCCATTAAAATTTTTTAAATTGATACTGTTTAGAAAACAAAAAACTACAATTATACAACTGCAACTTAATTGATACAGAAAAAAACCTTATAATTATTTGGTAATGAATTAGTAAATAATTAAAGGAAAAAATTGAAATGTCACCTTGTTGCATGATTTGCAATACTTCCTGCAAACTTTGATAAAATCTGTTGGACTAACATGATTTTGAAAGCTGTAATAAAATATTTGCAGGTGAAAAATGATATTCAGGATAAAGATTCACACAGCATTACCACATGTCAAAACAACCTCTCTGAAGGGATTATTTTTATAATAAAAATATAATTGAAAACACCGGAAATAATTTGTTACGCTACTCTCCACCTTTACCCTCTTTTGTTTTCTTATGTCACTTATGTAAATGTCGCCCCATTTTCTGCTTTTCGGTCTTTTCTAATCCTAATCTAACTTTACTTAAAGCCGAGCAGAACAAATTGGATGCCGATTGTATGAACCTTTACCGAAGATTATTCAAAATCTTTTTAACAGTTTAAAAACAAATTTTAGCAGAAAAATCTAATTACTAACTTTGCAAAACAAACGACTTTAACTAAATTGACTGCTGAATCGATGTAATCAACATGCGACAAGCGAAATCATAACGATAGATAAAGGTTAAAAGTGCCCTGGTTTTAAAAAGTCAAACTTCAAAAGTGGAAAGTTGTTAAAAGTTGTTTTAAAAATTACAAAAATAAAATAAAATAAAATATCATATATAAATTCTAACAATTAAATTTTAACCCATGGATTCCAACTTTGAAAAGAGCTAGGAAGATTAGGACAATTCTAGAGATCGCCAGTCAAAAATAACGGATTTTTTAAAAGGATCAAACTTTGATCCACGACAGGAAGTACTTATGTGCTTCCTATATACAGCCAATTCAGTCTTAAAACACTTGGTGTAAAGGACTATAAACTATCATAAAAAAAAAAATTTATGTATGTATGTATGTATGTATGTATGTATGTATGTATGTATGTATGTATGTATGTATGTATGTATGTATGTATGTATGTATGTATGTATGTATGTATGTATGTATGTATGTATGTATGTATGTATGTATGTATGTATGTATGTATGTATGTATGAGTCTACACATTGCACTGTCAATAAATTATACGTAAAAATAACGCAACGTTACTAAGTTAATTAAAGTAATTAATAACACGTTGGGCAAAAACTCCATGTAGATTATTTTTTTTTGTTAATTATTTCAATCAATGTTAACACTACGACAAGTAAGAAATTAACTATCAAACTTATCCAATAAATAACTAAAATATTCAAACAAGTAACAAAAGCGCCTGAGGTCGTTTCAAAAAAATTACTTAATACAATTTTTTTTTAATAATTGAAACTTATACAAAGTGAAGAAAACAAAGATGTCTGAAGAACTTTAAAGTTGAGAGTGAGAACAAAGCAGAAGAAGATGAAAATTAATGATCTAAACTAAACTGGAAGAATATCTGGTTTAACAAAAAGTTCAAATCAATTTGTTGACCACAAGGACATAGGCGTAACTAGACGGCCAAAAAAGGAGGGGGGGTTATGTGTCTGTAAAAAAGAACAATTTGCTTAAATTTTTTTAATTTTTTTATAAATAAAGGATAAAATGATATTTTAATAGTTCAATAAGTAATTCGATAGCTAAGGACTAAGGTGACTGACAAAATAGTGGGTCAAAGTTACGGCGTTAGGGGCACTTTATAGCCATGGAAATTTTCAATAATATATATTAATAACGATTTAAGACGTGGAAACAAAAACTAAAGTTGCGGGAGCCCAAATAAGAAAGTTATAAGAAAAATAAAATGTGGACCAAATTTCCAGACGCAATATCTAGGTGAAGTAGGCGTGGCAAAGTGTATTTATTGGTCTCGTTGAGAGTCCGCACTTCTTACGAGTATCCTGATGTAACCAAAGACCATATAGACGCCTGAATTATCGAGATATAAACGGCTCAACTCAAAAGCATTTCTTAAAAAAATTCATAGATTAGATGCAGATTTTGAACCATCTTAAGTAATTAACATAAGAATTAATGTTTTAATTTATATACCAATAAGGGGGGTTTCAACTCCCAACCCCCCCTGGTTACGCCTATGCACAAGGATAATGCAAAACATTACAGTTTGATGCATTTTATTTTGGTTAAATTTTGTTTTTCATACTCCGGCAAGAAAAGGAGATGAAGTTGACAAATAACGGTTGTATAATGAAAGTGAAATTTAAAATATCGCTCTTTACTATTTTTAAGGGGCATTTTTTCAAACTCAACAAAAGCCCGACAGCTTGCTTACCTTTCTGACCTATGTTTAATTTACAGTCGTGGTGGGCCCAGAGCGTTATTCCCACCAGCCCCTCCATGCCTCCATCTGAACGGTCCTGGGGCGCTTTAAGTAGAAGATTAATATATTTTTTAGAAATTATTTAATTTTTTAATTTTGTAATGGGGTCCTAGCCCCGGAAACCTTCCTCCCCGGTTGGTGCGCCCCCGGGATTTCAACCCTGAAAACGCTCCTTCCCATTGGGCGTGCCCTCGGAGTTCTGACTCCGGAAACCCCTACACTGGATGCGCCACTGCGTTCCAGGATGTGTGAGTGAGGCTGGGAGATTATATAAGTAGATATTAAGTTTAGTACACTGTGGTTGGTTTACGCAATAAGGTGTGTTGGCCATGGGTCTCCCACACGTTTTTTTTGGAATAACGTACTTTTTTTATTGTGCACAATGCATTAAATTTTGAATGCAAATGTATTGAATGTCTTGTTTTAATAGTATTTTCATTTCATTGGTAATGAGACAAAAGTTGTTCATTATCATTTAATTATTTCATATTTTTGGTTTTTGGCACACCTGCAGACTGCGTTTGAAATAATTTCTGCTTAGTCGTTATATTAGAAGTAAATTATAGGTTCTAATTCGACGAGCACGTAGGCCTGTATAAGTTAGCTTGCTAAAACGTCGAAATGAAAAGAAACACCAAACGATCTGCTTTGAACAAGGTTAATAATGGTTTTCCTAATTTATATTATCTAATTTCTAATTTTTTGGTTGGTTGATATATAAGCCTATCCACTCTTGACTTACATCACAGATAATTAACGAGGCTGGACTTGACGTTTCACCCAAACCTCTTGCTACGTGGAATACAGATGCTCCCGTTGAAGACTTTGAAGTCTTTATTTATATTTATCTTTGATGTTGAAAAATTCATTAGCTTAATCAAAATTTGAAAAGTTGTTTTTTTTATCTGTAGAATGTTTTGCCAGTGATGTCTCCTGATACTAAACATAAAAAGTAAGCATGTGCAGTGCTTCTAAGTCTACAGATGTCAAAGGATTAATTTAACAATGTATCTGGGTATATTTCAAATGTCGAAAAAACTCATGTGATACAAACTTATACAAAATGTTTATATTCTGTAAATTTAAAATGAGTTTGAATTTTTAAAGAAAAGTTCTAGGCCACAAGCAGAAGGAAGGAATGTCAGTATCTGGCAGCATCATTTCATATCAAGATGTACCAAGTAAAATTTACAGGATTTTTAGTTCCCTGTTTCTTTTATAAAAATATAAATCAATATATATATATTGAGGCTTATTTTTTTGTAAATTTCACATTGGTCTGGTTTTACTAATTTTTAAATTGCTTCACAAGGTGAGCAAAATATTTCCTTAGTTATGTATTAAAGCAAATTGCTTATGAGTGTTATAGTAGTTTAGGTCTTATGTATTGTGAAACTGATTTGACAAAGCACATTCATTGATTGCAAGCAGCAGATGTCCAAATGTCAATGTATTACTTTACACAACCTCTGTGGGAATGGGCAGAACTTCGGCCTAAAGCAGAAATGATATTGAGAGAGGAGGGTACTTTTTGGTTTCTAGATATTGTTGACACTGTCATTCCAAAGGAATCTGAAGAACATGCTGCAGTTGCTCTGAGGAACCAGAAATATCTTCATGTAAGTAAAAAAGTGTTTTTTTTGTTATAATATGCTATCATTAATGAGAGTGTTTACGAAAAAAGTTTTGTTTGATATAAAAATTGTATTTACTGGATAGCTTTTACAAAGTAAATTTGGAAGTGAAAAATATGTAGAAAGAGGTTCAATTACAATCAACCGTTCCAATAAAACAAAAGATCTACAGACTGATGAAATCAAAGTTGAAGTTTGTTTTTAGTACTTATGTTTGAGGTTTTTGTTTAATTTGCATTCTTATGCATTTCTACGAAAATAAAGTATACAATTTGAAAGTAAAGTATACAATTTGAAAATAAAGTATACAATTTGAAAATAAGGTATACAATTTGAAAATAAAGTATACAATTTGAAAATAAAGTATACAATCTGAAAATAAAGTATACAATTTGAAAATAAAGTATACAATTTGGTTTATAGTTCAGTTTCTATGTTCTAGTACTACTGGTAGTGGGCAGGATGGTGGCATGTTGAACGGAAAACCGGTGGTTCAAGTGGTTGTATTCAAGTTGATTGATTTTATTTTGAAGTTAAATATTTTCTTGTAGCACATGAGTACTCAAGTATCTCCGTACGATTTTGCTGTGGGTGATCTTCAAATCGGCACGTGACTCAGCTTTGAGAGATTTTTATTTGTTTGATTTTTTTTGAATTTTTCTTCATATAGATCAAAACATGTTTTAGAAGATAAAGATTGAAAACATTTATATTCTTACTTATCTGTTAGATTTAAACTATGGTTATTCTTGTTTCTATAACATCAATTTTCTTGAAGTAAAAAAAGTTTTTTAAATTCATAATGCTGGTATACTTCTAACAATACAGAGTCAAACATGTCTGTTCCCGAAACTACATTATGTAAGTAAATTTTTGTATCAAAAATTTTTTATTTAAATTTGCAAATACAATTTCTGTCATAGTTTCATGATATTTCACAAATCATTAGAAAACTAATTAATATTTAATAAATAAAATATTTACCCAAACTGATTTTAATATTTTTAATGTTTAACATTATTTAAACATAAACAATACCTTAATATTATAGGTGAAACAATAAAGCTTTCTTCGAAGAGTGACTTACTATTAAAACATGAAAATATTGAAGATTTGTTAAAGGTAAATAATTGATTTAGTTATTTACTTTAATAGATTATTATACCTTTATTAAGTTTTTAAGTTTTGAACTTGTATTTAAGAGTAAGCTGTTTCTTAGCATCTGTGTGTATGCTGCAAGAGTCCTACAGTTTAATCAGTTCTATGTTCCACTTGCCATCTTCCGGAATGAAAAGTTGATGTTTGATGGTAAGCATGTCTTGGTAAATCATTAATCACTTAATGGTAATCATGTTTTGGTAAATTAATAATCACTTAATGGTAAGCATTTCTTGGTCAATTATTAATCACTTAATGGTAATCATGTTTTGCTAAATTAATAATCACTTAATGGTAATCATGTATTGGTAAATTAATAATCACTTAATGGTAAGCATGTCTGGGTAAATTAATAATCATTTAATGATTTGAAAACTTATTTTAGTTGTTGATTGTATTAATATTATTTAATACATATAAAATAGGAATTTTAGCTATGTAGATACAAGATAATTATTTAAACAAACTTATCATTAATTTATTGTGTTTTCATTCATCATCAATCGTGCTGATTGAGAGTTGTCGATTTTAAATTTTATTAGCAAAATTAAAAAGTTTTTAAATAAATTTTGTTTCATTTAACTCTCTACATGTTGATAATTAATTAACTTCATTTGTCTGTTGTCTGTCTAGGCAGAATTTTTTATTATTTTTTAATCAACTTCCTGACTAGCTAGATGCCTAAAGTTTTCAACATAAATGTAAAATGAATGATTAAACATTATTTATAAAATACAAAAATTGTTTTTTAAGTTTTATTTGTAAACAGTTTTTTGATTGACTTGTTTAGTTTTTGACACAATAAATTTAAAATATCTCTTAATGACCAAGTTATTTTGTATAATATTATTGTTATATAAATTATAACATAAATTCATTATGTATTTCATTTTAGAACCTGAGGATGGACGACTTTCAGGTTTTAAATCAGTAATAGAAGAAGAAAATTCCATGTGGAAAAATAAATCAGTCACTGATTTAATTTTATCAACTCCTCATTTCAAAAGTTCAGAGAACCTGGCATATGGGCATGTTTATCTCAAACCTCTCTGGAAATTCCAGAGCAGTCTTTTACAAAATTCTCGCGTTGTGTCTATCGGCTTCAACAAAAAAAATCCGGTATGCCAAATATTTTGCAGCTCTTTTCACTTGAGATTTTGCAACAAATTAAAATTTTAACTGTAAGCGTTTAAAACAGCAAATCGTCATTATTTTGTAATTCGGTAGGTTCTAATTTTTTGAAAATCATTTTTTAATAATATTAAGTCTATAAAATAGAAAAAAAGACCACAGTCTTCCAAATACATATATGGAGAATGTGAGGATTGAAAATTTAAAAATTTTAGAATCAATATGAAAGAAACAAAGTTTTTATTATAGATTTTTAAATGAAAAAATTGAATATTTTAAATACCGTTTTTTAAAATAAACCAAAAATTAATGGTTGATTTTTCTACCGAAAACTTGTAATTTTATTTTAAATTTTATTCAAATTTGATCTAATCGATCTGAAAATTTAATAGAATCTAAAGTCTTTCACAACAAATAAATCAACCAAATTTCAAGTTAATTAAATAATGTGGCTGGTGGCATAGCGGCAGAGCATTCACCCGTTTATCATTAGGTTGGCAGTTCAAGCTTCACTTGCATCACTAGTGTAACTTCCTTAAGCAAGGAGTTCACTCGCATTGCTAAAGGAGTAGGCGCCTATAAATGGCTGCCTTTGCAATAACCCTTTTTTGCCTTTGAGCAAGACCTGTCTTGATAAAGGTATGTGCTAAATGTAAAAAAAAGGGGAAGTTAGTTTTTTTAAGCATCAATGGGTCCCAACGTATGGCTCAAGCAAGCAAGCAAACACGGTAGAGTTAATATAAAGGATTTAAAAAACTCAGTTGAATAAAATGTTAATAAAGAAAAGAGAATATATACTTAATTATTTAAATTCATTATTTTCATAATGTCTGAAGAAACAAAGTTCAGCTGAAAATTTGAACTTTAATAGATAAAAAATATCTTTTATAAAAAAAATTTTCTAAGAAGCTAATAATATCAATTTTAAATTATTTTTTACCAATGTTACAGGACATAGTTGCAATTGGATATTCTGTTGTAGATCAAAAGCAACAACAATCTGGATTGGTTGCCTGCTGGTCTATAAAAAATTTTGAGGTTCGAAAAGTTTGTTCTAGATTGTGAATATATTTGGAGGGTAATTTACAATTTACAAGCTCTTTGTAAAATGTTTTTCTTAGAAAATTAATTACTCAGAGATGCTGCAATTTATTGAATGTATCTAATTTATAGCACCCAGAACGTCACTTTAGAACCGAACAAGCAGTGACGACAGTGTCCTTCAGTGAAAACTATCCTTATTTGTTAGCTGTTAGCTTAATTTCCACAAAATTATTATTTTGATGAGTTTATTCACAATAGTTGAAACAATGAATTTTCTTAATTATTTAATGTTTAAAGTTCTTTATTTTGAAATTTCATGATTGGATGTGGAATCCTATAACTTGAAAATACTCAACTGGTAATATAATAAAATGTTTAGGTGGGATTTATCAGTGGAGGACTTTCGTTTTATGATGTAAGCTCAACGACTCCGTCACTTCTTTTCAATTCTTTGTTAGTATAGTATTCTCAGGGTTATTTTATATTTGTTGTCATCCTAACCATGTCATTAACGTACTTTAATTCCGATTTGCAGGCAGTGATGGGCAGTAGTTAACTACTTTTAACTACTTTAGTAGTTAACTACTAGTTTAACTACATGGGAGTAGTTAAGGCAAAAAGTTTAACTACCCGAAAGTAACCGGTAGTTAAAGAATAGTTTAACTACTTTTTAGAGTAGTTAACTACAATTAGTTTAACTACCTAAAAGTAGTTAAAGTCTAAAAAAATTAAATCAGGCTGTATAATATTTTACGCAAAGATCTGGCTTCAAATGACTCAACAACAAACTCAATGCTCATGTATCCTCATCTAACAAGAGTTTTTCTCAAGTTTAATACAAGTCTACCAAGCAGTGCTGCTGTTGAGAGACTGTTCAGTTGTGCAGGTCAAATATTAGTTATTAGTGCCACCAAGACGGTGCAAAGTGTCTGACAGTATGTTTGAAAAGCTTGTTTTCCTGTGTCATGTACTCAAAAGATCATCTACAGGTAATAAGACGATGTTTGACACCGTCTGAAGTAGATTGATTGACTGGATATTTAACTTATAAAATATGTGTCTTTTCATTAATAAATTAAAAAAACAATTTGTCATGGCTTTATTCGATAAATTAGATGGTGAACATAATTAATGGGGATCATGTGAGGCCTAATACAGCAATGCAATGTATTAGTGTACAAGTTTATAGAAAAAAGTAGTTAACTACTTTACGGTATTTAACTACTTTAGTTAAACTACCTCTGACAAAAAGTAGTTAACTACATAGTTTAACTACTAAAAAGTAAATGTAACTACAGAAAAGTTTAACTACTTGAAAGTAGTTTGTTGCCCATCACTGTTTGCAGGTTATTAGTTTGATTTGTAATGTAGTATGTGTAGCACTGTAGTAGATATTAATTAACAAAGGAAAAAAAACCTTTTAAAACCTTGAGCAAAAACAGGCAACCCTGCTACTTTTATATAAAAGGCAAAGTGTGTCTGTTTGTTTGCTTATCACATCCGAACCACTGAAGCAGTTAGATTAGTTAGAAAGAAATTTCACATAGAGGTAGTCACAAAATCGTCAAAAAATGAGATAAAACCTAAAAAAAGAGGCAATGCCGGGTAGCCCTGCTAGTATATATAATATGATAAGCTAAAATTATAATTAATTTAAATCTGCAAAGTATTTCATAAAAAAATTAATAACATTTTTTGGCCTAACTCAACCCAACCATCAGATTTTAAATTCTGACCCAGCCCAACCCGTGGCAACTCTGGTTTAAATGGGTGATATAAATATATTAGTGTAATTAATATTTTTAAATGGGTGATATAAATATATTAGTGTAATTAATATTTTAAATGGGTGATATAAATATATTAGTGTAATTAATATTTTAATCTCATTGATCCTGAAATTCTGACCCAGCCCAACCCGTGGCAACTCTGGTTTAAATGGGTGATATAAATATATTAGTGTAATTAATATTTTAATCTCATTGATCCTGAAATTGTTTTGTTATTGTTAGTAAATCTTAATTATTTTATCACCAGTGCATTACCTCAAGGTCACAAAAACCCAGTGTGGGCTCTGAAATGGTTGAACAAGAACGGATACGAAGTACTGATAACAACTTCAACAGATGGCAGAGTTCTGCAGTGGAGTGTTACTAATGGACTTCAATGTAGAGGTCTTTTATATATTTTTGATGAATAATTTAGGTATAAGTATTTTACTACTATATTATTTATTTTTTGCTTTCTTGATATATTTGCTTTTATTAATAGTCTAGTGATGAATATTTCCCACCTGTTAATATTAGAGATTTAGGAACAATTTTTTACCCAGATGTCCTTCAGGGGAACTCCTTTCAGTTGTTTTTATGACAATTAAAGTTAAACTTAATCAACTGTTTTATTAATTATCTTCAGAACTTCTCAGGTTGAAATCGATGCCGTCTAAAAATGACAACAACAAAGATGTTCTAGGAACAACTCAATTTGATGGAGGATTGTGTTTTGATTTCAATAACGAACAATTTGAGCTGTATGCTTTTTTTCATGCATGCATCAATTTGCAATATGCATCGTTTTTCCGCCTATAGATTTTACTTGCTCATAATATTTTAATTATTTGAATATTTATAAAATAGTAATACACACATTGTCTTTTGATTGTAAACATAATTATTTTTTTCTAAAGAATCAAAAACAAATAACCATTCACAATAAATAAATTGTACAATATTTTATTTTCGTTTGTATAGATATCTTATCGGCACAGACTCTGGTTACATTCACAAGTGTTCTACGATACATGCTAACCAGTACTTCAAGACATATTATGGACACATAGTAAGCATTTTTTAATTCAAGACATATTATGGACAACATACTAAACATATTTTAATTCTTTGTTTTCTACGAAAATAACCTTTATGTGTATGTTTATGAAATAAAGATTTTTTCAGTGAATCGATGTTATAAATTCAATCGACCTACAAACTTATTTTTAAATCCTATTTGAAGGCTCCAGTGTATAAGATCAGCTGGTCACCTGACGATCCTGATATCTTTGCCAGCTGTAGTGCTGACATGACTGTCAAAATTTGGCACCAGGAAAATAATAAAGCCACACATGATTTGCTACCAATCTATCCCCCGAACGTAAGTTATTTTTCCTGTCAATATATGCTCACCATTGAGTTAAATATTATATAGTAATGTCGGTTACACTTTGAAGAGTCCAGCATATGATCTTGCGTGGTGTCCTGAGAAAAAAGGAACACTGATCTGTCTGTTTGGTACAGAATTACAGATCTGGGATCTTGGAACGAACAGGCATGAAGTAATTTTCATGACAATAAAAAAAACTGATGGTTCTGTTTATGAAATTGAATACATTGCACTTATTTCTAGATTTGTTGTTGTTTATCAGTAGGTTAAACATTTTTTCAATTTGAAGACTTGATCCAATCTTTATTCATCGGATGGAAGATTCTCTGGTCGATGTCTACTCTTGCATGAAGTACGTCTCAAAATGTGCGTGTTTATTTCTCGGTGATTGCAATGGAGAAGTGACAGTTTATCGTGTATATGATGTTTCACAAGGACATTTTAGAGAGGAAAAGGTAATAATGATACTTCTATAAAAATTTCATTCTTCATTTGTGTTTAAATGACTTCATTTATATTTATTAAACTCAAATCTGAAATCTTGTAACATCGATTATTTATTTTTAAGAAGATAAAGTCCATCGTGCCCAAATCACTCCTTGAAGAACCGATGCTTAATTAGTTTCCAGTTGTGAACATTTCTGTTTATATTTAAAACATCAAATCAACTCATTTTTAATTAATTAAATCTATTTAAGTTTGTTAATTTGACTCAACATTGTTAGGACTAACAATTAAAAAAGGTAAGCAATTCATTTAGAAATTTTTTACAAAGACCATTTTAAATCAAACTAATAATTGAATAAAAAATTCAAATGACTAATAAAGGTATATATGTATAATTAGTACTGTAATATAGCAAATGAAAATGTTCAACCTTCTAAAGAATTCTTACTAACACTTATATTGCCAATATTAACAAAATTCAGTCAAAAAAATTTAAAAATCAAACATAGGGCCTTAAATGAAACAAAAGCTGTTGAATTAACATTATTGTCAGATGAATTATGCACAACTAAGTTGGAGTTACAAAAAACTTGAATTTTGTCTTTCAATCAAAAAGATACTTCTGTTTTAATGTTCTATAAATTTTCTGAGCAAAAACTTAAGTCTTTATTTTATGTCATTTGACAACCCTGAAAAGAATAATTAAATTTGTCAGCATATGAATTCATTGTAAAGTGTTGTGGTACAAAAGTTATTGAAATGAGAATTGGGGTCTCTAAAAACAGTCTTGCTTTATGTTGTACCATGAATATAATTTCAATCAAAAACAGTGAGCGATTCATAACACATACTTCAAAAGGACTTCTTTCTGTAGATTTTGAAGTTCTTGATGCGACCCCATCTCAACTGTACAGCTGAAAAACATTAGACGGTAATTTTAGAAATTGCAAGTTGTTTTTTTTTATTTAATTTGAAACTCCTGCAATTAATTAACTTTCACTTACTTTCAATGTAAATTTGTCCCCACGTAAATGAGGATCCGTACTCATTTTTTGCTTCGCATTTGTACTCTGCCTCATCATCCAAGACTACTTCATCTATGATAAGAGTGCATACGTTGTTCACAAATGTTATCTTTACTCTGTCGTCGGCTGTTATCACTTGTCCGTTCTGTAGAGTAAAAATAAAATTTAAAGTGAACTTTCTTGTGATATTGTTTAAAATTTATGATTTTTTGACGAATTGCCTTTCGTCAAACTGAAACTAGAATCGAATTAGTATTTACATAACAAATGGTTCTAATTGACAAAAGTTCCGTGAGTTAAGTTATTAAAAACAGGCAGGTTCACCAATTGTGTGGCCATGTATTTGAGTGGTACTGTGACTTTAAAAGGAACACCCTTGTATTGATTTATTGCAACAGTAGGTCTTATGAAGTTACATCTAAAGATGGTTCGTTTCCTTAAGCTTTCAGCACATACTAAATTATTACTGCCACTGCCTTTCATTTCAAAATATTTTGTTCCTATACCAGCATTTTGGCTAAAAAAAAATATTCCAAAGTGAATGTAAAAATCAGAAGCTTATCAAAATTGATCTTTAGCACATTACTGCTAAGTAAATTGTAATGATGTCAGATTAAGGTACGAGGCAAAGCAGAAAAAAGAAGAAAATGTCACAAAGAAAGTCATTGTAGTCATGGATAGGGGCCATCCATATATAACGTAAACAATAAAACTCCAGATTCTGACATCCCCCTCCCCCTGTTGCACCTCGTACATTTTTAAGCACTCCTCCCATTATGCGTAAATACACACTGCAGCTTTACACAACCCGCAGTATAAAAATACATAAATCTTCCTAAATCAGAGGCGTAGAGTTGCCATTTTCTTGGAGGTCATGGGGGCAGATCATAGAAAAGGTCGGGTGCCGACAATTTTCAATGAAAGTTAACCAATTTTCTTTTAAAAGATGGTTGACTGAGAAAAGAGTAGTTTTGTAACTAATTTTTTTGAAATCTCAAAGGAGTAGTCATAAAATTAATTTTGCATGTGTTTCTTTACATCATTTTATATGAAGTTATATGACTTATAATTATAAATATTAGTATAATATGTATAAAACCAATGCAAACTGTTGATTTTTAAAATATTATGAACACAACAAATTTATCTGCATACTCTATGGCATTCTGAACTGTTAGAAATCATGACAAGAATAGTCAAAAATGACAGAACTCACAGCTCCATCTAGCAGCATAAAGCAAGTTTTTAAAATACATGTATATACAGACATTGGAAATTATGTGCCTTGATGTCAATTTAATTTTTGCGTACATACGCAAACACCCTTGGAACACCCTTCCCCATGCTCATTCAGATGCTAATCATCCAATCTGTACACAACACTCTTCCCCTCGGTGGACGCAATATATGGATGACCCCATACCTCATGTTTTATTAAAAAAATAGATATAACTCATCTAAAATGATAAGAGTGTTAGTATGAATAGAAATAAACTTAATGCATGATTTTGAAGAAATTAAGTACCTTGAACCAAGTAATTTCAGGCTCAGGACTGGCTTCAACGACGCATTCTAGTACGGCCTTTTTCTTTTCAAAGACTTCTATGACTGGGAGTTCTTTAATTATAACAGGGAATCGATACGGATGGGTGTCCATGACTAAAAATAAATATATAAGAATTTAATAAGAATTAATATAATTAATGCTTAATGACCACTCAATCGTAAACTTACGAGCAGCTCTGGCAGATGAAATTCTCATCCTGAAAGCCTCCATGTCGTAAGGAACGTACTTGTAGAGTTGTAAAGAGTTTTGTTCTTTCTTCATGTAGACATCTACAGAATAATGACTGAGAGAATCATAGAAGAGCCACTCTTCCACTGTCCACGTGTCCATCGTTTCTTCTCCCGAGGAGTAAAACTCATCGTCCTCCATTGTTTCTCTTCCATCAATTTCATCTTTGAAGAATCCACAAGAGGATTTCGTTAGCTCGTAGGAGTCTGAAGAAATATAAATTTTTTTTACAAAATCTATAAAGTTAATGTTGCATAAAATTGACTTTACCTAGCACTGTGAGATAAATGGAGGTTTCAGACATTCCGTGTTCGTTTGTAGCTCTTATGCAGTACTGTCCTTGGTCTTGTGGCATAACCTCGTATATTGTCAGTGAACAGTAGCCATCTTTGTAGGTCATTACAAAATCAGAACTTTTTTTGATTTTTTGTCCTTTGAAGAACCACTCAATCGTTGGTTGTGGATAACCAAATACTCTGGTCATTAGCGTGGTATTGAAGCCATCAATGACTGTAACCGATGTGGTTTCTTGTTCAAACGAAGGAGCTCGTGGTTTTGTGTCTGTAAGAGTTGTGGAAGAGTAATTTTCTGTTGAAACCTTCATCCATGATTCTTTAGTTTCAACAAAAGATTCTTCTGTGATAGTTTCCTCATATATTTCATCTTTTTCTTCGGCATCAAATTTATCATAATCGTACTCCAGGATGTAGCTGGATTCATTAATTCCAATTTCATTTGTTGCTCTGCATGAATATCTTCCCGCGTATCGTGATGTAAATTTGTTTATGGTCAATGTTGAGTAACCGTTCTCGTATCGGATGGTGAATGCTGAAGACTCGTTTATTTTCATTCCATTTTTGTACCATTCGATTCTTGGTTCCGGGATTGCTTTAACGTGACAGCTTAGAACTAAAGGCATCTCTTTCATGATCTTAGTGCATGTGATTTCTTCATCAAATATAGGTCTTTTGAACTGAGTGCCAACTTCTCGCATGTCCTTGGTAATCCAAGAGCTTTCAGTCAATCCAAATATTTCTTTTTTATTCATTGAAATGATTTCTTCCGAAATAGTCTCATCATCACCATGTCGTAAAACGATATTGGTGCCTCTCTTTTGAGGATATCTTATCTCAATGATATCTCTTGTTGTAGGAATTTCTTCTTCAACAATGGTTTTAGTAACTGTTGTAAACTCCCATTCTTCATACAGGGATTGCATCGAGGCTTCACTCTCTCTGTCCGACTCGTACATTTCTTCTTCCTCCATGGTGTACGTCGTTTTCATATTGTACTCCCACTCTTCTAACACCGACTCCATGCTCTCTTCGTCTTCTTGCTTTCTTTCCTCGATGATTTCAGTCTTGATCAAAGTTTGCCATTCTTCAAACATATCTGTTTCTTCTTTTGGCTCTTCTTCAACCTTTTTCACTTTAGTAATTACTTCCCACTCCTCATGCATGTCCTTTCTTTCTGGTTCTTCTTCAAATACTTCTTCAATAATTTTTTCTTTTTTAGTTTCAACTGTCCATTCCTCGAACATGTCTTCTTTTTCCGGTTCTGACGGTTTTCTTTCTTTTTTCTCCTCGTTCACTCGTTCCGGTTCTTCCTCCTCTTCGATTACAACTTCTCTATCTTTTTGGTCGATTCTTACTTCATTCGATATGGCCGTTTTAGTTGATTTTTCAACAAAACTTTCTTTCCCATGATTAGGAACTTCAGGTTTAACTATCAATTCGGATATGTTTTCAAAGTTACACGTAGGAGAAGTAGCGACTGCGAACGTCTTGAAAACGTTTTTAAAAGATTTCTCTTTTCTCGCCATCGGTTCAGTTGATATCGACGGTTTTGTCATCACGCTTTCTAAACGACAAACATATTCGGGAACCTTTTCAGATTCCTGAAAACTGTTGATCAGCTGAACCTTTGTGAGTGGTTTGTCTTTTCTAATATAAGTTTCAAGATCGGCGGGTGCCTCGACTTTGGCAGGCATATTGTAAGTCAACGAACTCAAATCATTGTCATCATACTCATCTAGAAAATCTTCAAGAATATAGTCATAAATCAAGTTGATTGCAAAAATAGTTTTTCCTTTTTTATTGCAGCGTTCTAATATTTGCGATACAACCTCCACGGCAAGAATCCTGACACCTAAATCGTAAAAATCTTGCTTTTTAAACTCTTCAACATACTCTGATAAAAAGTGTTTTGTCAATGTTAAGACATGAGTTAAGAGTCTTTCCTGAGTAAACTCGTCAGACATTAATGATTCAATGACTTCACAGATCGGTTGAGTGAATAAATTTTCAAATGTTTCTTTTTTATACTCTCTAACAAATTCTAAGGTCATTATCAATTGTTCTATTTTAGTTCGGAACTGTGAATATTTTTTGCTTACATTTCTGGTTAATTCCGTACCTTCGCTTAGGCTCGGCGACAACATTATCGCCTTGTTTTCGAAATCTTCGGCATTGAAGAAGTTTTCAAAGGCCATTTTGATAACATTCATTTCGCTAACTTTTGTAGGCTGTTTGTGTTTTATTATGTTAGATAAGGCACGGTGTTTGATGATATCAGGCACTGCAAAGTTATTTTTAACGTCGACTTCTTTCAGAGTTGCGGCATTTTCAACTTTCACTAAAGAGAGACAAGGTTGAACCCTAGTGGCGAGCGTTGGTTCGGAAAATGATTTGCACAACTCTGAGATAACTATTTGCTTCTCGAAGATGGTTTCCAGATTAATCTCGGTTTGTAAAGTTTGTATGTTTCTCTCAAGTGGTGTTATGTGAACGTCGGTTCGAACGTGCGTGAAAGGTTTCTGGTTTATTGAAGGTCGAATCAGGTTTTCAGCTGTCACCAGCGACTGCTTAGCTGTTTCCGAAGTTTCTGTCTTTTGAGCTATGATCCTTTCGATAACCTGTTCCATCTGCGTATAAAAGATGTTCGTTAAGGTTCTAGTAGATGGCCTATAGTTCAATAATGCATTAGCCAACTGAATGGTTATTGTTTCAGGAAAAGGCAGAACTACAGAGATATTATCGAGGTTCAAAGCGGCCATCGCGAGGATCCTATCAAGAAGCATGATGTAGTTAGACACGGCCGTACGGTACAAGACTCTATCCGTGTTTTCGAGAGTGAAATATTTTGTGATGGTATCCTTAGGAGTGTTGTACATTTGAGAAATTGTTGCAATTATCCTGTCTTCCACAGTATCAACTTGCTTATGATCGATTGCTTTCGAAGCGTGACACAAATTGCCTGCATCTTTTTGGGCAATATTCAAATCAGAAGTGACTTGAGTGGATTGAGCATTATGTGTCATTATGTTTAGGTCTTTTTGGAATGTTTGTTCAAACTGGAAGAAATACATGTTAGGTTGGATTCTCATGAGAGGTTTGTCCTTAGAGGTGGCATATCCAGTATGAAGAAGGACAATTTCGGGAAATTGAAAATTTAAAGCAGAATCTTCTAAATTTAATGTGTTTATGGCTAAGAGTCTTTCCAAGAGCATAACATATTCAGGTGCTGTGACTCTTTGAAGTACTTTTTCTTCTTTATGAGCAACATCAAGCGTGGCTTTAATATTTTCTGGAAAACTTTGTGCGCCAGTAATTTTAGTTACCGCATTAATAATTGCTTGATCCTGTTTTCCATGCATAACAAGAGATGAACAATGGCTCAAGACGCTGCTCTTTTCTATATGCTGACCTACATTGCCAGATATAGGTACAGGATTTAGAGCAAAGCTTTCGAAGAACTCGTCTTGTTTTTCTGCAGTGCCTTCCATTCTTAAAAAGTAAATGCTTGCTTGAGACCTATTTACTGGTCGTTCGTTCAGATGAGCTAAAGCGGTTTGCAACAGAACCAGTTCCGGTTGTGAAAGCATGACGGCAATAGAATCTATGTTCAGAGATCTCATTTCCAGAATTCTTTCAAGAAGCATTATGTAATCCGTTAGTGATACCCTGTACAAAAGTGCTTCCGTCTTGTTGGCTGTTGCAACTTTGCTTACAACATTTTCAGGTGTGCATATTAAGCTTGAAACTTTAGAAATTATATCAAGTACAACTTTTTCAGCTTCTTTTGCACTTAGCTGACCAAAAGCATGTTTGAGTACTTTGCTTTCTTGAGAGGCTGTGGTGAGCTCTGAAGAAGAAATAGTTGTTTGAGCCCTTTCTACTATATGGCTGAAGTCTTTTTCAACAGTTTCTTCGAGTTTCAAGAAGTAAACATTTGTCTGAATTCTTGTGATTGGCCTACTAGTGGCAGTAGCTAATCCAGTTTGTACGGAAACAATTTCTGGGAAAGGAACCATGGACTGGTTGTCCAAATTGATCGTACGTATGGCGAGCTCTTTCTCCAGCAACATTAAATAATCGAGTAGCGATGTTCTATACAATATCGTCTCTAACGTTTCGATGCGGAAAAGTTTGAGAATAATATTTTCCGGAAGTGAAATTAAGTTGTTAAATCTGGACTCTTCTTTTAAATTTATTATTTCTGGTTTCTTAACCTCGATTACGGAACTCGAATGGCTAATCGGTTTGAGCTTTTCGACCGAAGCTGTAAAACCTGCTGTGACAAGTTCTGGCTGGCACCTATTCACAGAATGGTCGGTTGAGATCACATGTGCCCCCTCCAGTTGCGTTTTATCATGCGACGTTCTGATAAAAGCCGGCTTTGGCAGACCGATGTTCGGGTGTGTCAAAGTCGAGCTGATGGTTGAACTTGTGCACAAAACCGGATTTACGGACGTTTGGAGATTTTGAACGTGATCTAGTTCGAAGTTCAATCGCTGAGCCGGTACATTGGTGAAATGATTAGTCTTAACTGGCTGCTTCACGACGAGTTCCGAAGGAACGATTGCAATTTTGTCGTAACTTACACGAGCTTCAACAAACAGGTCTTCTTCTTCTCCTTCTGAGTGAAATTCTTGAGTTAATCCAACCTGCACTTTTTCTCTCTTAACAGTGGACTGGCCCACATCTACTCTGACGTGATCTTTTCGGGGCTGTTGAGGAACCGGCTGCTCTATCGCCTGAAATGTTATTCCTTCGATCCTGTTCGTTTCGATCAGTGGCTGAATGTAATGCTCTTTTTTGTGAATGACTCTATTAACGGTTGTATTCTGTGAAACAAACTGCTCGTTGATCGTCTCGTATGTTTTTATTTCTTCTGTTGTACTTGGAGCCACTTCGGTTTCTGATTCAGATTCTAAATACTGGTATGCTGTAAGAAATAATTGACAAAAGTTATATGAGTATAAAATTAGTTTTTATAGAATTATATTGGGTAATTATTGAGCTTATGCAGAATTGATGTCAATTTTTAGTGCCTTACTAATGATCATGTACACCCGTACAAGTTTATCTTACAATTTTTTTTTTGAATGAGGTGTTTAATTCTCCTTAAAACGAATGCTTCGTAAAGCGTAAAGTCAAAAGTAATGTGGTAAAACAAACCTAAATTGAATTCTTCATGTGATTTAGAAGAAGATAACAAGATTTCTGATTGTTTCCAAGAAAACACTTCAGATATACATTCCAAAGTGTTTGTCACAATAGGAACAACCGACTCGGAACACCAAATAGGTTCTACGTGTGAAGCTATTTTAGACGTTGAACCTATCTCAGCAAACAAAATCTGAACGCCTGCAAAGCATTTCGGCATGGATCTGGTAGTAAGACATTTTGTCCACAAGTCACAAATGACATAATTTGCACTTTCACGTCGGCAGGATACGTCCAGAACACCAGTATAAAGCTGCAGCTGATGTGAAACAGAGGTGCATACAAGATAAAAAGCATACATTGTAAGACACGTCTGAAGCCTATAATGTTCACAAAAAGTGATTTTGGGAAAAACAGAATGAATGAACGGATGGTGCTGCAAAAGAAAAACAGTTTCAGAAGCTGTGCTACTACGATTACTAGTTGAGGTAAACAAGACTTGACCTTGGTATGCTTTTATCGATGATGGAATAAAAGACGCATCGACTTTGTCATAAATATCTTTGTTTTCAATTAATCTTATGTTTTCAGTTTCTTTGGTTACGACCAGAGAACAAGTCCTGGTTTGAATGCCACGAGATGCTGACTGAAGTTTACTGCAAGAAGGTTGTGCAATCTTTTCAGCCGCTTGATCTACCTTAATTTCATCTAGGTTTTCAGGTGACTTACTGCGCTGTTTAAACCACCTCTGACATTGTACAAGCGTTGCTGTCTTGCTGGAACATTTGAATGCATCCCGGACAAAGAAATCTGTTTCAAACAGCACGCGAGATTTTTCCGCCGTTGGCTGCTGAATTTGTCTTATTTCCTCTCTGGAAAACAGTGACATTTGCAGCCCCGCTAAAAATGGTTCTCTGCTACACCAAACTGATTTTTCACATTGCCAAGGTATTTCATGAGAACTGGCTTTGTAAATTTGTATTTCATCAAATCGCTGCTGAATTAGCTCTGATTTGAAATAATCAGAAGAAAATAAAGCATTAAAATATGGTTTAACAGTTACAAATGAGATTGGTAGGCCTTCAACGTGAGCTGCGGATGCGCGTTCAATTCGATAAACGTATTCTTGATTCTCTGACACTCTATCTTCGGACATCAACAGCAACTGTGCAAGTGATCTGCAAATTGCTCTATCCGATTTTGAAAAATCGAAAAAGAATTCTGGAATTCTAATTTTTGTTCTTTCTGGAAGTAGCTCATAGATTAGCTGAATGTGTTCTTGATGCCATTTCGGGGCCACCAGTCTGGTATAAGTTGGAAGAACTGTTTTATGTGGTGACGGTTCAATGTCGCTCATGATTGTCTTTGAAAATGCAACTTCAAGTTCAGTTCTGCCGACATCTAATTCGCTTAAACCTTCATGATTGACCATCGATTTGCTTACCAAGGCATTAAAATACGGCTTTTTATAGAAAATGGATTTTGCAAATGAGTTTGTTTCTGTCTGACATGAAACTGATTGTGTACAAAAGTCACTGCCAATAAAACCAGAAAAATTTTCATACATAAAAGCCATGTTTTGTGTTGTTACAAAAACACTTGGCTTTCCTAACTTCAATGGATATTCGAGATTATGTGAAGAAAAGCTAGGATTGATTTGGGCAAGATTATCAGCAGTAATACTTTCAAAAGTTTCTGTAGTTAACTTATCAGGACTACGTTGTCTTGCAAATACTGGATAAACTGTTGTCATAGAAGAAGCTTCAACATCATCTATTACTTCTTTTTGCATTGCTGATTTCAATTGAAATTCTTCATAAAAATCAGAAATGTTATCAAGTGTCAAACTTGTAATGTTTGTCAATGCACCAAAAGCCGGTTTGGGAAATATGCCAGACTTCTCGTAAGCAATTTCCTCAGTTTTACTAACAGCTTTTTGAAGTTTGAATTCATCACATAAAATCGCAGACATGGTTTCTAGATCGACTTTTAACTTTTGCAGAGCTGTCAATGAATATTTCTTTGGAAAACTACGGGGAAAATTACACTCTGGAAGAGATGCAATAAAGTGCGTCCGGTCAAGTGACGTGCCTGGGAGAATTTCGTAGTTTTCATTGAATAATACATCTGTACTTCTCGGTGTTGAAAAAGTTGGTATAATATTCAAATTCAGAGAATTTTTTGTAAGATCATCTGAAACAGTTTTGTATGAACTTGTTTTTGCTGGCTCTGAAATTTCACCTAGTTCCGATATGTTTTCTATATGCAGTTCAATTTTGTTTACAGGAGCTCCGTATTCAGGTTTATCTCGCAAATCAGGAATATGTTCAAGTACTCTTTCTGTTATTATAGCACTAATATTTTCTTTTGGAAGCTCGTCTTTCACAAGGCTAGAAAGATTATCGCATGTAAAAGTAAGATGCTGCATTCCAGCTAATACTGTTGGCCTACGTGCACAAAATGATTTCTCCAAGTTCGTTGAAGAAATAATTGAGGAAGCGCTGTCAGGAGAAAATCCACTCATAATTTCTATTTGATCTTTAGACCAAAGCTCAGGTGATTTTTGTCTTACATAAGTTGGTAGAATGCTAGCCCTTGAATTTTCTAAAACTGTTGGAGGAATCTTTGTGGATATGGCAGTAGAAGAATCAAACGAATCAAAATCATTTGATGCAATTTCAATGGTTAGCTCAATTTTGTTAGCCATGGCCCCATACTCAGGATTTTGAATTATATCAGGTCTCTTTTCTAGTATTTTCTCTGTCAAAACAGCAGAAGCAGTCTGCGTTACAAAATGCTCATCTGATGCTTCAAAAACAGTCTCAGGAAAGAATACCAAACTTTGCAATCCCGCCAAAACATTTGGCCTACCTGAAATAGATGAAATTTCAAAACTTGAAGATGAAAAAGTTATTTGAGCCATTCCATGCAAAACACCAGTTATTAACTCAACGGTATCGCTGTTAATATCAACGGGGCTTTTTTGTCTAGCATGAGTTGGCAAAATGTCAGTTTTCGGACCTTCTACATGCACAGGTAAAACTTCATCGGACGTGGCATTAGAAAAATCAAACATGTCAAAAAAATTAGAAGTTATTTCTATGTTCAGTTCAATCTTAGCCGTGACTGCTCCATATTCCGGATTTTGAATTATGTCAGGTGTCATTTCTAAGATTTTTTCTGTCATCGTAGCAGATACACTGTGAACCACAAACTTACCATCTTTGGATTCTGATACCTTTTCAGGAGTAAATACTAGATTTTGCAACCCAGCAAGAACATATGGCTTGCCAAAGCTGCGAGAACGTTCCAAGTTTTGAGAAGAAATAGTTAATTGAGCAGTACCGGACAGGACATTGTTTATTGATTCTATATCATCGTTTTCAAATTTTTCGGGAGTTTTTTGTCTCACGTGAGTCAATAAAATATTGGCACTGGGAACCTCTCTCTTAATTGATGATGAGACTATTTCAACTTTTGAACTGAGAGTCTCAAAAGAAACAGACAAATCAAATGCATTTTCAGTACTCAAGACAGCATTTTGAGGTTTTGCAACATATTCTATATTTTTTACCCCAATGGGTTCACGCTGCATAATTTTTTCAATTTCCACACTTTCTACCTTATTTACCACTTGTTGATCTTCTAAGTTTTCCAGAAGGTCTTCTGCTGCAAAACTGAAACTCTGTAGTTTTGAGTTCAGCTTGGGTTTGCTCGAACTGATTGGCAAACCAAAGTCACTTGCTAACGATTCAATTTGAGCACATGCCTCATCAGTGGATCCAATTTCATTCAAATTTTCATCTGAAAATTTGTCAGGGCTCAGTTGTCTTACAAACGTTGTTAAGTGGTCACTGATGCATTTGTCCACAGCTTTCGGTGATTGTTTCGTTGAAAGCAGTGGTTTTTCTACAAAGACCTCATCCACGAAATCATGGTCATCTTTTGGTATGTGAACCTCAAGAGTTTTAGACCTGAACGACATACTGTGTATGGCTTTTGCATTAGTGAAATTACAACTTTCAATATTCGATAGCAAGGGAGACAATTCATCAACATCAGAGAGTACCTCAACAGGTTCATAACTCGGCATATCCGTGTACTCGTAAGCTGTAAAAGATTTAAACATTTTGTTCATTTGTCCTCATGTTGAGAAGCATTGTTAGACATGCAAAAAGCTGCGGTCAACCAAAACAACAAGGAACGAGCTTCACTCCCTCGGACAACATGCTTTAAAGGAAAAAACTGTGAAAAGCCAAACAGACAGAAACACAATTCAGAAGAGAAAACAACGAAAAGCAAAGGTGATTGTGTATTGACAAGAAATTGTTTTACGTGGTTTACATTTTGTCAGTGACAAAGTATCGTTTTTAAATAAAACCAAACTAAACTTTCAAAAATATTAAATTAAAAAAAATTCAGCTTTGAAAAGGAAACAAAAAACAGCCAGGTTAATATAAGAAGCAGAGGAAAGGTGAAAACTCGTCCGAATAATTGCTTAGCCGACAATCTTTTTTCACGACAACAAGAAATTAAAAAGTACTATATCGAGAAGTCAACTGTTTCATGACTTTTACTTAAAGTGTAAAAAATAATGATTTACCTACTAGAATTTTACAAGTGCTTAACAGAAAATCATCATTGTTAAAAAATATGTATTTTTGACAAATTCAAACATAATTTTTTAAATGGTAAAATTTTTTAGTGCGCTCCTTATCTAAAATGCATACACTATCTTCATTTGTTTTTTCTACAAATAAGCAGGCTGACAATGATATTCAGATACGAGTCGCGGATAAACAAGCATAAATGCCAAATAGCCAGATTATTTTATCAAATATTCAAATGTCATTAATATGCCTAAAAAATATTAAGCAACATAAAAACATGTTTAAGAATAAATCTTTCATTGTCACTCAGCCTATTTCTATAAAAAAAAGAACTTATCAATGCTAACCAACATCAGTATTAAATTTTCATTATTAAATTTTTTAATATAGTTTTATGAAAATTTAATAAATTATATGCTCCACTGAAGCAAGATATGAACAACAAACAAAAATATTCCAATTTAAGTAGAATTGCTACTTTAACATATTACCACTTTCGTCTTGATGTGAATTTTAAGCAGTGTCATCAGTCCGCAAATTTGAAAAAACAGCAATGCATGCGGCTTTTATGAACGTTAACAAATCACACAAACAATGCACTGTAACAAAAAAGCAGTAAGGACTGAATTTAAAATGTAAAGCTCACCTGCTACTGTGAGATAGGCACATGTTTTTGCAGTTCCATATATGTTGGTAGCAACACATGTGTAATAGCCACTGTCTTCTGGGAAAACTTCACTTATACGTAAGTGTGATTCGCCAGTTTCTTCGTCATAGTCGGTTATCATGTGAATAATCTCCTCACAGTTTTTCTCATTTCTGTACCACGTGACGCGTTTAGGCATGGGATGGGCAGTTAATTTAGTCGTGAAATGAACTGGACTACCATCCATCACTGTAGTTGGAACCAATTCAACCAAGAATTTTGGTGCAAATCCTCTTTCAACGACTAACTCACTTTTTTGATTTTTCTCTTGAACTATTTCAGCTTCTAGTCTCACTCCTTTTGGCATACTTTCCTGATGAATTGTAAGTTCAGATGTCTTCTTTTCTTGAATTAGTGTAAACTCCATGGTTTTACTCTCAGTTTTATCTATAGAGACAGTTTCCGAAAACGTTTGTGGTTCTTCTTCAACTAAAATTATCTTAGCTTCCATTTTGATTCCTTGTAGAGTGGATTCTTGATGCACAGTTATTTCTGATGTTTTATTAATTACTGGAGACTCGATCACAACTTCCTTGTTTTCTGTGTTATCGATGGTTACCGTTTCAGAAAATATTTGAGGCTTTTCTTCCACTAGAATAATCTCGGCTTCCATTTTAATTCCTCGCAACAATGACTCTTGATGTACTGTAATTTCTGAAGTTTTATTCAAAACTGGAGCATCGAACAAAACTTCTTGAACTTTTGTAGTATCAATGGCAACAGTTTCTGAAAATGTTGGCTCGGGAACTAACTCAAATTCTGATTCCATTGTCAAACGTCGTTGCTCCGAATTTTCTTGAGACATTATTTCTGGCGGACTGACAATAGGAATTACGTGCCTGACGCTATCACTTGAGTCTATTGAAACAGTCTCAGAAAATGTCGGCATTTTGTTCAGCTCTATATCGACTTCAGAAACAATGCTGGTTCTACTATCCCCCTGAAAATTCTGAAAAAATACTTCACTATTCATTTTAGGTTTTTCTTGGTTGATTTCAAATTCTAGCGTTTTAAGAGACTGATCACTTCTATCAATAGAAATAGTTTCTGAGAACTGTTGATCTTGCCCTTCTACAAATTGATTTTCAACTTCAAATCTTCTGACTTCTCTGGTATCACCAATTTCAAAACCATGAGTTAGATTTGGTGACATTAGTGACTGACGATCAACATAGAATTGCTTTGTGACAGAATGTCTTCCGGAAATTCGGTCATCTCGTACAAGAGTTAGTTCAACATTGAACCTTGGTCTGCTGCTTTCATTCAAAAAGAAATGTTCCTCATTGGTAAAAGATGGGACTGTAATTAAATTTTATTACATTATTAGTTTTTGTGGTTTATTTTTTGTTAGTAATAAAAATGATTAAACAGCTGCATGAAATTAAAAATAAATTTCTAGTAATAAAAACAATAATTCATCATTCCTAACTGAAAAATATTGGTTTCCAAACCTTTTATATAGAGATGAGAGGTCGAATAAGCAACTCCCGATATGTTCTCAGCCTTGCAAGTATATTCACCTTCATCGCCAATAAAAACTTCTCTTATGTATAATATGCTTTCTCTTTTCGTAAAATCAGTTGATATTTTACAGTCTCCGCTTCTTTCGGTCACCGGATTGCCGTTGACGAACCACTGTATGCTCGGTGGTGGTTCGCCAGAGAATCGAACGACAAAGAATATCTCCGATCCTTCTGCTGTTATACGATTGACTAAAGGAAGAGAAAATGTGGGTGCTTCATTGTAGCTGTTGTTATTATCTTTGCCAGTCGGATGAGTAAGTGAGTAAGTTTGCAGAACAGGCATGCAGAATTTTGGCTCTTTGTAATACTGCTCTGGGGAGGATTCATTTGGATCAAATCCTGGTTGAGTTAAGAGTAAAGTTAAAACAAAAAGAATTTGCTTGATGAGTGATTACTAAAGGAAACTTTGTTTTAAACCTTTGATATGAAGATGCGTAGTAGTTCGACTTTCTCCAAACAGATTTATGGCTTCACAAGTATATTCTCCAGCATTTGCAGGTTTTGGATCTGTGATGATCAGAGTTGTAACAATGTCTCCATCAACCTCCTTCATTGTATGGCCAGTCGATATTTCAACACCGTTGAAATACCACGTAACATTTGTGGCAGGTTCACGCAATATTTTGCACTCAAATCTTTTAAAATAAAAGAAAAATTATATTATAACATCATTTATATTGAGCACCATTTAAAAAAAAAACTAATAAATCATAAACATTTAAAAACAATCGAGAAAGAAACAAGCAGTTTAAATTCAGAATCTTATTTCCTTACTTCACTGGCTCTCCGAGTGATGTTTCAATTTTCGGTTCAAGAGTTGTATAAAATGTAGGCACCTTCTTATTTGGTTGTTCTTTCAGATAAACATCCGCCTTTCTTTTTTCATCAGAAGCTATAAATGATTATTTTTTAGGATTGATCTTCATACATTTTTAATACCTTGAGTTTTAAAACTGAGCAAATTTATAAATCTTTGGCAAGCTATTTTACCAAAAACTCTATTGCTAAATTTTAGATAAATTTAATATCTAGTTGGGGCCATCCATATATTATGTACGCAACGAGGGGTGTGTTCAGAGTAAATGATTTTCGAACGAGTGCGAATGAGGAGGGATTGGGGGTGTTCACACAGATGTGTATGTATGCAAAAATTAATATATATCATATTAAAAAATTCATTACTTTGGATGTTTGTAATACTAGAGATATCACAGTTACTTGACCCGAACCTGAAGTTCGGTAATATCCAGTCTTTTTTGGATACCTGAACCCAAATTTTTGACAATGTGAAACCTGAACCCCAACATGACTACCATCTTTGGATATTTTTTTTAAAACAGTATGAGACTACCTCTCCCATGTTTATCAATCATTTTTTAAGAAAAAATTGACTATCTTTCAGAGAATGGAATTTTAAGCAGCTAACTTTTACTTGGCTTTGCCACCCTTCCCTGGAAAATGGCAACTGTGTACCTCCAGTTTACGCTATGGTTATTTAATACTGCAGGGAGTGTAAGTCAGCTGTGCATATTATGCATAGGGGAGGGGGTCTAAAAATGTACAAGGTGCAACAGGGGGAGAAGGGTGTCAGAATTTGGAGTTAATTGAGTATGTTATATATGGATGGCCCCTTGTTAGATAATATTACAAATAAAAAAATGATACATATATTTAAATGGATTGATTCATGTATGAAATAATTAATTAAATTTGTATATTTGCTCAGAAATAGCTCTAATACTCTTCTAGCAAAAACTTACGTGCAATGTATATAGTTGCCGAGCAAGTTGATTGTCCTGTCGGGTTATATGCGATGCAGGAATATACACCACTGTCTTCCACTAGACAGTTGTGGATTAACAACTTGCATACGTTTCTTTTATCATCAAAAATAATGCTGTACTTGTTCGAAGGAAGCAACTCTCTTCCACCGTCTTTTATCCATTTTATAATCGGTCGTGGTCTTCCATGAACAACTGCTGCTAAAGTAACAGTTTTGCCTTCCTCAACCATACAAGGTTTAACTCTTTGAGAAAATCTTGGTGCTATTTTGATAGATGGAATATTTTCTTCTGATGTAATTTGATGAATGAGAAGGTTGCTGTAATTTGCATCTGTAACCAGCGGATCGCTCAAGAGAGCTTCAGTCAAAATACACTCAGTCTCAGCTCGACCTTGATCATTTTCAGCAACGCACTTAATCCTCGCATTAAGATACTTTTTCACGTCGCGAATAATCAACTCCGCCAATCCACTTTCTCGGTCATAGAAAAGAGTAAAATCGTTATTGGTGGAGTGAATGACACTGTCATTGATGTACCAGGTAAGGTTTGGTTTAGGATCTCCTGAAACAGTGCAAGACAGCTTAACTTCTTCAATGTTTCGAACAGTATAAGGCGATGGAGCTGGTGACCTCGAACCTTTTGGAAGTGGAGATTTGGCCAACCTACCCAAGTGGCTGCCTGTTAAAAATTATTATCAACTATTTTAACACATTTTAAAATGTATTGAAAAGTTATAATAGGTTTTTACTTTTCAACGAAATAAATATTAGTTCAAAATATAACTGAAGCTAAAATTGTAATGTATTGAAACACACCAGGAAGAGTGAGACGTCCAATACAGGTGACTTCACCGTCATCGTTACTCACTGTACACTGGTAGAATCCCTTGTCCTCATTGCTGACCGAACTGATTTCCAAGATGTACGTGTCTCCTTGCACAGTAATAAAATATTTGTGTGCATCGTGTGTTATTGGGGTGTTGTTGAAAAACCAATCGTAGTTGCAAGGTCCAGGACAAAATATTCTGCATTTCAAAATAGCTTTTTCACCCTCTCTGACTTCAGGATCTATGATTGGTTCTATGAGTTGCGGCGCTCCAGAGGTGTCTCGCGTGTACGTTATGTTTTTGTTGTTAAACGTCGGACCTGTTTTGTTTGGAAGATAAACAATTTTGTTTATTATTACATTTATATATATATATATTTATATAATGACTGTCTGTCTGTATGTATGTATGCATGTCCTTTATGCATTGCTACCAGTGATATTTCAGTTACAACTTTTCAGTTACAGTTACAGTTAAAGTTACAACATTTTTCAGTTTCAGTTAAAGTTATTTTTCCTCAAACATATTTCAGTTACTATTACACTTATTTATTTTTAAGTTACAGTTACAGTTAACTGTAGATTCTATACACAGCCAAAAACAAATTTTTTTGTATTTATTTACAAAATGGTAAAACTTCGAGTTCATTTAAAAAAAACACGAGTTTCTAGATTCTTGAAGAGCCTGTTTCTTTTTCCTGCAGTCATATCACTGCAAACCAAGAAGATGCGCTCCACATATGCTTCTGAAGCAGGTGCAGAGATAAGGTCTTTAGCGAAGGCCGCTATTAGAGGATGCACTGTCTCTGAGGCTGTCCAGAAACTTAATCCAGTTTGATTAGCAGCTAATCATTTTGAAGCCCCAAGATAAGCATTAAGTTTTTCCTCAACAGAACTTCCGTGCCTATATTGCTTGCTCGGAGAACTGGAATCTTCAATTTCTAGGGCAAGAAATAAGATTAAACGTAACAAGGCAGCAGGACCTTCAGGAGTGGTGGCAGACATGTTGAAAGCTGCTGGAGCTGTTGGTATAGTGTGGATGACTGAAGTGTGTAATGCAGTAGTGAAGGATGGTAAAACCCCTGTAGACTGGAATAAGAGCTGGATGGTGAATGTCTACAAAGGAAAAGGCGATGCATTAGCATGTGGCTCATACAGGGGCATTAAACTATTAGAACATGCAATGAAAGTTTTAGAGAGGGTGATTGAAAAAAGAGTAAGGAAGATTGTGAAAATTGATGGTATTCAGTTTGGTTTCATGATGGGGAAAGGTACTACCGATGCTATTTTCATAGTTCGTCAGTTGCAGGAAAAGTATCTTGCCAAGAACAAAGATCTGTGGATGGCCTTTGTTGATCTTGAAAAGGCATTTGATAGAGTACCTCGTGAGATAGTGTGGTGGGCTCTGAGATGTCTAGGTGTGGATGAATGGTTAGTTTCCGTGATAAGAACTATGTATGATGATGCAGCGACAGTGGTGAAAGTGAATGGGAAGGAGAGTGACGCTTTCAGCGTTAAGGTTGGAATGCATCAGGGTTCAGTTCTCAGCCCATTGTTGTTTATCATTGTTTTAGAGGCCTTATCACGGGAGCTCAGGGTAGGCTTGCCAATGGAACTGCTCTATGCTGATGATCTTGTTTTATTAGCTGAGACAGAAGATTCTCTCCTGGAAAAGTTAAGGATCTGGAAAATTGGCATGGAAGCGAAAGGCCTTAGAGTGAATGCGAGTAAGACAAAAATCATGAAGTGTCGGGCCGAGATGGGACAGGTGGAGAAGTCGGGTAAATGGCCATGCAGTGTATGCAGAAAAGGTGTTGGCTCCAATTCTATTTGTTGTGTGGATTGTAAGAGTTGGGTCCATAAAAGGTGCGGTGGCATTTTGGGTAGTTTGAAAGATCTTGTTGGCTTCCGTTGTAAGAGTTGTGTGGCTGGTGGTTCTGTTGAAGAAGAGTTGTTGGGTGAGGTTGAGGTTGAGCCAGGCGTAAAGGTGGAGTGTGTGACCAAGTTCTGTTACCTAGGTGACACATTAGGTGCAGGAGGAGGTGTAGAAGAGGCGGTGAGAGCTAGAGTGCGTTCTGCCTGGGCTAAATTCAAAGAGTTATCTCCTATCTTGACCACCCGTGGTGCATCTTTTCATGTGAAAGGAAAGGTGTATAGGGCATGTGTTCAAAGTGTCCTTGTTTATGGCACTGAAACATGGTCTATGAAGGTGGAGAATCTAAGAAGTTTAGAAAGGGTAGAACGTATGATGGTTAGATGGATGTGTGGTGTTTCGTTGAATGATCGTGCACGTAGTGTGGATTTGTATAGCCTTCTGAATGTTCCTTGTGTGGTTGATGTGGTGAGACGTGGAAGACTAAGGTGGTTTGAACATTTGGAGCGTAAAAGTGCAGATGATTGGGTTTCGGCAATTAGAGATGTGGATGTTGTAGGAGTGAAAAGTAAAGGTAGAAGTAGGAAGACTTGGTGGGAATGTGTGAAGAAAGATATGCATGAGCTCGGCCTGAAGCGGCAGTCTGCCCTGGATCGTGACTTGTGGAGGGGCCTGATATGGAAAAACGTCCAACCCTAGCATAGCGTGGAATAGGGACGTTTCAAAAATAAATGATGATGATGAAGCCTCTTAAATCTTTTTAAAGGAGGTTGGCACAATTCATCAGAAGACGATTGCAACAGCTTTATCAACCATCAATAATAACAAAAGGCCGCGAATAACTAAACAGCACCATATATACTATTTGTTAGGTAACACCAAAGAACTCGTTTTTTATCTTTATATAAAAAAAAATAAATCTAATAATTAATTTAATTAGAAAAAAATTACATTAAAAATATTTTTCAGTTATTAATAATTTTTGTATTATTTAACTGAATTTATTATTCAGTTACTATTACAGTTAGAGTTATTCGCCGTATTTCAGTTACTATTACTATTACACTTAACTGACCATTATTTTTCTATTATTTTCCGATTTCAGTTAGTGTTACAGTTAACTTGAATATCACTGATTGCTACACCGGCTACACCATTCATCCGATCGTAATGAAATTTTTACACAACTTTGAGAGTCAATGGAAAAACATTATTGTGAAAAAAAATGAAATCGGTCACAAAATGAGCGGAACGGGAAATCAAGCGGAAACGGGAACTGGAGAATGAGCGGGAGCGGGAAAGCAAACGGAACGGAAAAGCGACCGAGAGCGAAAGAGCGAGCGGGAAAAGAAACGGGAGAGCAAGCGGGAGTGGGAAAGCAACTGGAAACGGGAAAGCGACCGGGGGCGGGAAAACGACCGGAGACGAGAAAGCGACCGGGAGCGGGAAAGCTAGTTAAAAATTAAGATAAAGTTGAGGAAAACAATTTATATTTACTTTTATTCAATTATTTTAATTTGAATTTAGAATAACAACGTATGTAGACAGCATCATGAATCCAACTGGTCGCCGCCCATCTTGTCGCTCAAATAGTCGCCAGCTCAACTAGTCACCAGCCCAGCCCAACTAGTCGTCGCTTAACTCCGCCTTGCTTTAGCAAGCCAGTCCCAAGCCTGGAGAAAGGAGGAAGGACAATTTAAAAAGATCAAGTTATGGATCAAGTCAAGGATCCACGACAGGAAATACTTCGGCATTTCCACCACACTGCTTTAACAGTCTTAAAACACCTGGTGTAAAGGTCTATAAGCTATTTGAAAAAAGTCGTCGGTCAACACGTTGCCAGCCCCAACTTATCACTGCCCATCCAGTCGATAGGTAAACATTTCGCCGACAAAATGGCGTTATGTTTGTTATGAACAGAAACGTAACTAGATTTTGGTAGGCATGGCACATCACCGACGGATCCAGGGAGATGGGGGGAATGGGGGGATGCATCCTCCCCACCAGATTACTAAAATAAAATTTATATGCTAAAAATAGATTTTTAAGCTCAACCAGATTCAGCAACGAATCCAGTAAGGATGCGGGGCACCGATGGATCCAGGGAGGAATGGTGGGATGCATCCCCACCAGATTAATAAAAAAATTTTATATGTTAAAAAATGTCGTTTTGAGCTCCACCAGATTCAGCAACGAATCCAGTATGGATATGAACCCTTTGCTATATTACTGTGAAACGAGAGTGCACACCGGCATGGGAAACCCATTACTACATATTCAGCTGAACGGAGCTTCAGTGCCATGAAGATATTGAAAAGCTCATTGCGCAACAGAACCACAGATGAGCGTTTAACTGGCCTGACATTATTATATATACTTATAAAATTGTATTATTAAACGTACCCGGTTGCCAGGGTTTTTTGAAAAAAGAGAGAAAATTCTCACGACATTTTGACCGTGACATTTTGTCCACGACATTTTGTCCAACGTCATTTTGTCCACAACATTTTGTCCTAGAACCAGTTAGCCGAGTTAGTAGTATTAGCCGTGAACGTGAATGGGAAAGCTTCACGCTCGCTGCCTAATAGCCCATGTTATCGGAAAAATTTAGTAGGTAAAATAGTTTCTCCATGGTGCATTTAAGAGAACCTGGGAATCTACATCGATTCTGATTTGTCGATGCGGTCACAGATCAAAAGCATCATTCGCGCATGCTTCGCCATGCTCCGACAAATTCGAAGCGTGAGTGGTGCCTGTCGGCTGTCAGTAGAAAAGCTCTCGTGACCGCCCTCATCATGTCCAAAATTGATTTTGGCAATTCTACTTTTACTGTTTTGCCAAAAAGCATCTTTCCCGGACCCAGTCCACCATCAATACCGCCGCCAAAATAATCGTCAACAGCAAGAAGTACGACCATGCTACTCTTCTTCTTCAAGAACTCCACTAGCTCAGCCTTTTGGAAAGGATAGAGTTCAAAGTTGCGCTGCTCGTGTTTAGTGCATGCATGGAAAGTGCCGTCGTACCTGATCTGATGTATACAGCCAATCAGTGCCATTCAGGAACGCCAGAGACTGAGGACGCTTGGTGACAGAGGTTTCAGTGTCATCGGCCCAACATTTGGAACAGCCTTTTGTTTACGATACAAGCAGCAGCATCTAAGACGGAGTTTCACAGTCTGCTCAAGATTTTTCTCTTTTCTAAATTTTTCTAACATTGCTTTTCATCGTTCAGTAGCTCTGAAGTTTTGTTAGAAACGTGGAACCATTTTAAATAAATTTTTTGTAACTTTTGTCAAATATCAGAGCTGCCGAGTCTTATAAATATTTGAAATTTGTTAATGTGGCTAAATGTCATTGAATTCTTAATTACATATTGACATTGATTGATTGAATTCAAAATTTGAAAACTCTGCTCAACAGAATTTTTTCAGGTGTGCCGATTTGGATGTCCAGCATGTTCTCCTTCAAAAATGTTCAGATTTTTTATTTTTTATGTAACTAATGCTGACGGAAAAAACTACATTGAGGTTTGAGATTTTTAAATGCTGGTGCGTGTTTGTATAGGTACTTATCAATTGTATCTGTTGAATCTTTTTTCTTAAAAAAAAGTTTGATAATGAATGTGGAGTTAATTGTTAGATTTTTAATCCACGGATCCTTTGATCCAGATTTCACTCGCTCATGGAACCATTTTTAGAAAACAAAATCCTACCCCGACCCGTAAATGTTTTTCCATCCTCGTATCCGACCCGAGTGTAAAATGATGTACTCCTCGACAGTTTACACGCGGGTTATTTAACTTGACCATAAAACACTGAAAAGTTTTCGTTTTTTTGCAAACAATAATCAACAAAATAATTAATTAAACTAGTTGGGAAAGACTAGTTTGAAAGCGAATGTTTGGGCTAGCGACTAGCCACAAACAGAAATTGTAACTTAAATAAAAGTTTGTAAAAAACGTGTGTCTACCTCTGTAAAGTTTTCTGGCTGTTGGCCTAACCGAAGTTACTGCTGAAGTTGTCTTTTTGGGCGAAATTTCTTTATAGAAATTTCTTCTTAAAACCCGTCTTTCTTCGGAACAGAACTGTCTAGAGTGTTGGATCTTATGTGGTGTGCGCTCTTCTGAATGGAAAGTTCTGGCAATGGTACTGACGGGCTTGACACCGCTTGGTGGGGTAGCCCTAGCAATATGCATCATGCTATTGGTTGGTGAATATCTTTTACCCCAGCCAGCTGCGATAAATTATCAGATTTTTAACATAGAATACAGTTTTAGATATAACAAATGTCGTTATTTTAAATATTTACTAAAACTTCTGAACTTACGTGTAACAGTAAGGGTGACCTCAAACCAATCCTGACCCGACCTATTACTGGCTACGCAGCGATATGTTCCAGAATCTTGCAAGGATGCGACTTGTATGATGAGAGAGTTAATTCCTTTTTCATTGACTACCATGACGTAGTTCCGACTGCTTGTAATTTGACAACCATCCTTAATCCACATGATGTCTGGATTTGGCTTTCCGACAACAATTGCATCAAATCGTGCTCCGCGACCTTCCCCAACTTCCAGATCTTTAGAAATTGCCCGAAAATATGGCTTCACACACTGCTCCGACACGCTCCTTAATAAATAATATAATTTTTTATTGTTTGAGACAAATAACAATTTTTAAAAAATTTGTTGATTAATGGTTACTCTGTTAAAATCTTCGAAGTGTATTTAGATGTAGGAATCATATTAGGATAATTTCCACTGTCAATGCTAAGAGCAGGTGAAACCATTGCTCTTCTGAAATCTTCTAATGATTGATTTGAACCTTGACTTGATAAGTTCAAATCCAGCGGAGCTAAAAAAAAGAAACAAACTTTTAATTATTTGCGGACTTCATTTATAAAGTTAAAAAAAATTTCAAATGCTTTGCATTTAAACAGCACTCTGCAATCTGAAAAAATAACACAATTTATTACTTTGAACATAAAGTTCAGCTGAGCACTGATCTGATCCCATTGGATTCTGAATAATGCAAGTAAACCGTCCAGCATCTTCGGCAAATATTTCAGGAATTTCCAGAAAATAAACGTCCATGTATGAGTCGTCTTTTGAAATTTGAAAGTCTGGAGAGTTAACAATTTCTACTCCCTCTCTGAACCATCTCACTTCCGGCTCTGGGTAGCCAGTTACTCTGACTTTAAAACGAACCGTATCACCTTCAAATGCTTCGATGGATGACAACTTGGAAAGAAATTTCGGTGCAGCTGTATATAATCAATACCATACGGTTAATTGTGGGATGTTTTGATTGAATTTAAATGCAAAAAGGCTTCTGATATTTAGACAAACTGTTAAAATAAACTAACAAATAATTGAAGAATGGATGAACTTATTTCCTGGAGATTCTAGAGAGGAGAGGGACTCTCTCTTTCCGTCAGAGAAAAGAGAAAGAGAAGAATAATTGGTTGTAGCAGGTGATAAAAAAGATCTCGGTGATGGCTGGTTAGACACGTGATCAAGAAATGCAGAACAGTTGCTCTCTCCTCTTGAATTTCTTGCTATTAAAGTGTATTTTCCTGTATGCTGAGGTCCTACGTTCGAAATTGTGAGACTGTAGGTTGAGCCACATCGTGATGTTAAAATGTTGCAGTTGTCGATTTCAAGTAAACTGTCGTTGAACAGCCAGGTAATCTATTCATAAAAAATAATTGTCTTTATTTTAGAATATTTATTTTTAAAGCAGCTTGTCGTCCTAGTATTGAATTTTAGTGAAAATTTTAAAAATCCACCTACAAGTTTTTTTTAACTGACTAGCAGTTAAGTATATTTTAAATTAAAAATTTTTTATCGTTTTCACTGAGAATTTGAAACTATAGGTAATATTAACAACTCTGCTTGGCTAATGAAAGCTAGCTTCGTACCTGGTTAAAAACATTGGAAAAAACAGAAAACGCATACAAACAGCTATGCTGGTTTTAAAATACCTGGAGAAAAAGAAATAAACTATTTTTTAAACAATAACAACAACAAATAACCGCTGGCTCTGGACTGGCTGCAACGTCAGCTTCGAAGGTGCACGGCAGGCCGAACTTTTGAGTTTTATCTCTAAAGGGTTTCGTGATTCGTGGGGCAGCGTCAACAAGTCTGCTAGCGTCAGTTAACATCTGGATCAAAACAATGACCTGATAACTTCAGATTATATTTCTCATTGTTTAAAAGTTTGGTGAGTGAATATATAAATATATATATTTATGTGGGAGTATTTGCATAAAACGATGTGCAAAACTCTTAGAGATTTTCCGTAGTTTTGAGTTTATTTTAGTTTTTTTTCAATTTGATTATTTTAGTAAAAGTTACTATGTTAATCATTTGAATACTTTAATTATTATCACTGTTTTTCATCGTGTTTACCTCTGAAATCTGTCCTATCTCTCTTGCAAGTTTGATTCTTTTTTGTTCCATCAATTCATTAACTTCTCTGAAACCATTTGTCAGCAGTTTTCTCCATTCGAAAATTTTGTTGTCACTGCTGTCGAGCGATGTTACAAGATCATTCTGCAAGTTCTACAATTAAGTAATAGTACAACATTATTCTGTAAGTTCTACAATTCTGTAATTGTACATCATTATTCTGCAAGTACTACAATTAAGCAATAGTACAACATTATTCTGTAAGTTCTACAATTCAGTAATTGCACATCAGTATTCTGCAAATTCTAAAATTAAGTAATAGCAAGTTCTACAGGAGTTGATACAAGCTTAGCAAAAGAAGGGGGGGGATCCAAAACGGGTGGGCTAGAATTTTTTCTCAGTATTGTGTCAGATTTATAAATTTTGACATATACTCTTGGTCATGATTTAGTCATTCAAAAACTGTGTTCTCGTAACAGTTTTTTAACAGAAAAGTTTAGTTAGTTAATCTAATTGATTTTCATTGGATTCGAGTTTTGTACAATGCATGATATATTATAATAAAGTAATGAGCAGATCCACTACCAAAAATTTATTTGTGTAAGCCCACATAGTTGATGAGTAATACATTTAAACATATTTATATCTAATATGATAGACTTCTTAATGATTCATCAGATTTCACAGCAAAATATCAATAAAATTAAGATGTGTATTTATTCATTCTGTACAATTCAAATAACGGTGTCACAAACAAGTAAAACAGAATAATTTTGTCTAAAACCTAAATATCCTTCAAATTAGGCAAATTAAAATCAGATAAAGCAAACTAAAAATACAAGATGAAGGATAGTTATGACAACTGTTACTCTGTACCTTAGGCAAATTGCTAGGTTTAAGATTGTGGACCATGTAAATGCCGGTAAAATGCTGAATGATTTGAGTATTTGACAACGAAATGGGGGGGAGGGAGGTCCGGACCCCTAGGATCTTCCCCGTGTACCGCCCCTGAGTTCTACATTCGGTACGGACGTTAGAAATTTGCGTTTTGCTTTTATGTGGCACTGCAATTGTTCCTACTAATTTCCGACATTTTGACGGTTAGTACTATTAGCAATATGCATGCTCTACAATTACAATAAAGTAAATACACAAAGTTGTTCTGAAATTTTTCAATTATGATCAACAGCATATTGCAACCATATATATATATATATATATATATATATATATATATATATATATATATATATATATATATATATATATATATATATATATATATATAATAACATATCTATGGAGCTTCCAGAGAGGCCAAAAAATAACTATTAGCACGAGATAGAATTTAATAAGAACGATTTTAAAACGTGCTATTATGATGCAATATAATTATAATTAACAGGGTTTAAAGTGGCTTAGAGGATTATATAAATGTATGAGTTAAACATTTTAAAAATCATTTTATTTTTATATTGTAATAGCATTATTATTATTATTTTCTTATTGACAAATTTTAATTGTTTACTAGTTAGTTTTCGTCGAAGATCACAAGATTATAGATTAAGAATTGCAGAGATCATCAGTGCAGCAGACACAGTGCAAAACCTTCCCACCAGCAACAGAATGGAATTTAATATTAAACATAGTACATAGGTATCACATTATATTTCTTATAATTCACAGATTTTCAATTTTCCACATCTCACAGATAATTAATATGAAATTTTTTTAATTTGCAGGCAATACTTTTTTAATCATTTACTACTAAAACGTCTAAGATAAAAAACATCAAATTTTGTTTACGAGTTTTAGGTTGTTTTAATCTCGTTCAGTTCGTCTGGGATTATCTTGAATTATTTTTTTGAAAACTTGCACGTATCTTGCAGAATTTGATTTTGAAGCTCCAGCTGATGCTTATATATATATATACTACTACAGCACTACAGCTAATGCTATATATATATATATATATATATATATATATATATATATATATATATATATATATATATATATATATATATAATACTACAGTGGAATGCCGAGCATCAGCATTTCGTTTTCACTGTTGCTGAATGATTGCGCTAAAATAACCTCAGAAGCGTACTTGTTGAATATTTTACGAGTAAAGAAAGTATGACTAATATTAAAAAATAAGTTATAATTTTTTTTGGTCAAAACAGCGTTTAAATACCATTGATTACTAAACCACACTAACAGTTAGCTTGGCTATGATTCGTTCATGGTCTTTAAATATCTCAGTTGCTTCCACAGCATCGGAACCGTAGTTGTTTAGACTTGGATTTATCGATTTCAAGTTTACTTGGAAACAGAAATCATTCTGAAAACAAAAATCAACATACATAATTTCTGATGCCTGCATGTATATATGTATGTATTTGTATGTATGTATGAATGTAATAGTATGTATGTATGTATGTATGTATGTATGTATGTATGTATGTATGTATGTATGTATGTATGTATGTATGTATGTATGTATGTATGTATGTATGTATGTATGTATGTATGTATGTATGTATGTATGTATGTATGTATGTATGTATGTATGTATGTATGTATGTATGTATGTATGTATGTATGTATGTATGTATGTATGTATGTATGTATGTATGTATGTATGTATGTATGTATGTATGTATGTATGTATGTATGTATGTATGTATGTATGTATGTATGTATGTATGTATGTATGTATGTATGTATGTATGTATGTATGTATGTATGTATGTATGTATGTATGTATGTATGTATGTATGTATGTATGTATGTATGTATGTATGTATGTATGTATGTATGTATGTATGTATGTATGTATGTATGTATGTATGTATGTATGTATGTATGTATGTATGTATGTATGTATGTATGTATGTATGTATGTATGTATGTATGTATGTATGTATGTATGTATGTATGTATGTATGTATGTATGTATGTATGTATGTATGTATGTATGTATGTATGTATGTATGTATGTATGTATGTATGTATGTATGTATGTATGTATGTATGTATGTATGTATGTATGTATGTATGTATGTATGTATGTATGTATGTATGTATGTATGTATGTATGTATGTATGTATGTATGTATGTATGTATGTATGTATGTATGTATGTATGTATGTATGTATGTATGTATGTATGTATGTATGTATGTATGTATGTATGTATGTATGTATGTATGTATGTATGTATGTATGTATGTATGTATGTATGTATGTTTGTATGTATGTATGTTATAACTTCTCGTAACGTTGTTAGGTGTCGCTGCAATTGCAAAATAGTATATAATGGCATTTAAAAAATATTAACCTAAAACCAGTTTTTTGACTAACATATTCATTTTTAATGAAATTTACTTTTTAAATTCTTCCACATTTAGTTACTTTGTTTTTAAAGATTTCTAATTTTTCAACATTATTCATGACAAACAAAAACTTTTTAAAATGTGTCTTTTGGCTCCTTCAACTGCATATGCAAACATACAAATGTGATGAATTTCAAGATCCACAAATCTCACGGTCTCTCACACCATGGAAACTTTCCAGCTTGCTTCATCGTTTTCGTTCAAAATTTTAATGGAGTACCTATAAACTTTTTTCTCATCAAATGACCAAAACTAGTGATTATTAAAACGTTTATAAGTAAAAGGTAAGATACAATTTTTAAATAAAAAGAGGATTGCTACAATAATATACAATTTGAGTGATATTGATGCTTGTTTTTATAACGATGTTACCTTTAATATTATTGGATAACTAAATTTTCATAACATGAGCTGAAGTCGAACCAAAACTCACTCTGATCCTAAATTAAGTCTAAAGCTTTTGCTAACTATTCCAAATTTTTTAAAAATGGCTCAAACGTAAACATGATTTTAATTTTCTAACCAAAGCCACAGAAAGCTCCATTTGGCAGTTGCCCGCTTCCAACGAAATGCTTTCTCTGTCAGCTACGTTCAATTGTCTGCCAAGCTCCGCCAGAGTTTCAGGCTGAACTTTGTCGATTCTCCCCATTATTTTATGGCTTCGATTTAAAAAGTTAAAAGTACACTGAAAAAAGAAACTTCGCAAGAACGATTCAAGAATTCACAACGAGCGAGTTTATATTTAGTTATCACAAAAAACGATAAACAAACTTTTGTATAATTAAAACAAATTTAATTGGTATTTGTCATTTCCGATGTTACGCCGTGCACCCCGTAAGTTTACGCCGAGCAACTTTCTCTTCGAGTTTCATCCTCAGCACAACTGCATGTTCAGCCTAAATATATCCCGCAACTTACTGCTGCATGGCAGACAGATGAGTCTGCTCATCATTGCATCCACGCACGCAAATATTTCTTGCTTCGATGATGAAGTAATGGTGATGATGCTAATATAGTCACAAAAGATTTTATTTTCTTTATACGATTGCGTCATCAGGTGTGAATTCAAATAAACGCTGAAGTCTCGGCTGATAATAAAAGCTGGGAACTTTTTCTATGTAAAATCTAAATTCTTAGAAAACACAGTGATAAATAACTGCTAGAAAGTTTCAATAACTCATTATGGTTACATTATGTTTCTTAGCACCATTTCTTAGCTGTTGCAAAAAACCTTTTTAGTCTTGCTATTGGATTATAGATTTGTACTCTTTCTAGAGTCCTTGTTTACATAACCGACAACCTGAAAGCTTGAAAACTGTCTTAGAAATGATAAGCTCTTGTATAAATTGAGTTGTGAGCGTTTATATTAGTTAGACGGTTTAAATTTTTACGTTAACTGCGTTTACTTCAGAGAATTTCAAAAGAATCAATTATTGCGCAGTTAAATCAAATAAAAGCACCAAACTATGATTTTTATTTGGAATGCTCGGAATGCTACACACACCAATACATTTAAAAACAAATGATCAGTGATCGATGGCAGATCTAGGAATTTGGTAAAGAGAAAGACTCAATTTTTCTTTTAAATTTGTCGTTAAGCAACCCATTGTAAGAAATCTTGATTTTTTACTCCCCTTTCTATTTTGTTTCTCCTTTTTTCTTTGTATTTATTTTTCTATATTAACGCCACCACAATCAGCAGCTTCTCTGTTTTCATCGTGCTGCAGAGTTAGGTCATCGAACACTTTAAAGCCGAAAACGACATTTTAGCTGAAGTTTTGAATACTGGGATCGTCTCAATCAGACGGAAGTGGGTAATCATTAGCTATTTACAGAAACGTCAGGAACTCGTAAAACTTAAATACTGCCAAAAGCAATAGTGTCTTGTTATTTTTTTTATTCTTGCCCATGTAAAAAAGCGCTATTTCGGCCACGACTGAAAGCGGGTCAAGAAACACCAGTCGTCATTTGGAGACGTCTTTAGCGCTCATCGTCTCCTGCTGGGGGTTGTGTCCGTCAGTGAATTGCTTAATCATCTTGACACACTTTTAAAAGAAAAAAATTAAAATAAAAACCCTGTTTATAGTTCTGAACATAGGTATTCTTGATGATGATTGTCGGATTATTACAGCTCTTGGAGACAACTAAGTATATGGGGTACTTGAAACAGTCTATTAGATAAAAACGATTAATACCTGATGATTGTCCATTATAGCTGTTGCGCTGTTATTGGTAATACTCTACGGCTAGATCCACACGTTCAAAAAAGCCAATCAGCAGTTGGGGTTATCTCTACAATCTATGGCTTCCATTAAATAAAAAATTATGATGTAAAACCCTGCTGTTAGTCTGAGCCTACCTAGAAAAATAAAAGTGCCATTTTCAACTTTATTTTACTGAGCCTGTCGGTGGAGGTTTAGAAATATTTTTGAAAAATCAATTTCTTATATTTTCTATTGAGCTGGTTAAAAAAATTAGATATATTTAAATATCTATTAATTATCAAAACAGCTGCTGATCAGAAAATGAGTATAGTTAAGATAAAATCATAGGCCACTGCCAAGCCAAATAAGGTTACGAACTAAGTAAAAGAAACTAACTTCAATTTTTTTCAAAACTTTTAGAAGGGTAAGGCCCTTGAGACCCTTTTTCTGATCCGCCAATGCAGACGACTGATAGACGCAAGCTGAGAAACAGTTGAAAATAACAAAAGTTTATTTTTGGAATGAATATGGTAAGTAAGATGTAATCGCCAAACAAAAATTGTGTAATTTTTTATTAATTGTTTAATATTGCATTTGGCAAAAAAGTATTTTGTATTTATAATAATTAAAAATAAGAAAGTTATGTCACTAATTGTTAGAAATGATGTGTATCTTTTGGGATGTAAAAATGTATCCATATAAGTGTGGCGATGGAATGCATATGTATACATAATGCCTATCTAATAAGATTTGTATGAATGTGCTAGGTTCTTTGGCCCAAATTTCATAAATATTTTAATCTTAATAATGTTCTAAGAAAAACACGTGAAAATAAAATTGACAGAATCTTTCCTGCGAAGATGGAAAAGAATTTTGAAAAATTTTTCAAATAAATTAAATTAAATTGAAGCCATAAAAATGATTAATAATTACTTTTTTCCAAACGTTAAGGTATTGCGATTTATTACTTTTTTTTTAGCAGTTTCAGACATTTTGTTGACTTAGTTGTTTGATTTCACCATTTCATGGCTTATTCATTTCTAGGACCATAGAGACGTTTAAAACCAATTAAAATAATTTTGGATCATATCGGTAGAATCCTGAAGTGTTTGTTTTGATCAATTAAACAAGTGTAAACGTTGCTCACTTTATCACGCTCCTATACTAGTCCAGGACCTGTCCTACAGACCCGCATACACTTTGAAAAGGACGGAGTTTGAATGTTTTTTTTTGAGTAGCAGACTCATATAGTTGTAAAACGGCACTAGGTGGAATTACCAAAAATTGGGCATAAGTCCGCCATCTTAAAATGGCGACCGATAATTTTAAAATTAAAAAAAAAAATCAGACAACATTAATAATAATAATAATAATAATGATGAATTTATATAGCGCCAGATAAGTCAGAGGCGCTTACGAAGGTTCCTTTGGATCGGAAACTTCGAAGAACACACTATTTTCATAGACATGAGAAAGCAATGCGAGTGAACTCCTTGCCTAAGGGAGTTACGCTGGTGACGCAGGTTAGGCTTGAACTGCCGACCTAACGATCAACAGGCGAGCGCTCTACCGCTCTGCCACCAGCGCCTCATTAATATCTTAATTGGTGTACAAAACTTTATTTTTTAAAGATATCATTTCGTTTATGATAATTATGAGACAAATAAAATTTAATCTGGCGGACAAAATCACAAATGGCCGCCGAAAACAGAGAAAATGTTGTTATAAAGTATGATTTATTCGTTAACATTGAGAAGAACAATGACAAGATAAATTGTTTGTTATAAGTCACCAGTGAAGGTAATAATAATAAAATATATTTAATAATGTTATGACATTAATAATATTAATAATAAACTAGTGTGACTTCACCAGAAGCACTTCATTTGCAGATACATGCCTATAAATTGTTTGTTGTGACAATCTGAGACTGAATGTAATGTGTGACAATATATAACACATAGAAATTTTCCTTTTGCACACAAACACTGGTTGGTGTCACATTTACCTACACAAAATCAACATATTTTCTGGAATTGGTTTAAGACCTTTAACAGGAAATATGGTACCACCATCTAAAAACCAGCCATAATCTATTGCACGGAGAATTGAAGCATCATCAACCAAGATAGTGAGGACATTCCGTATGATGTAAAAAGCTCGCTGTATATGATTCCTAATGACACTTGAGGTTGGCGGCAACCGTGGCAGTGTCTTTGGCGCACCACTATTAATGTGACTTTCAAATCGTGCCTGGTCAAATGTGTTGTAATTTTAACTAATTGATAAATAACACGACTAATGAGAACAACATTTATTGACTACAAGAGACCGCTGCGATGATGAAAAGACCCCGAGACCTCGCCCGGCATCGACCACATCCACGTCCCCAGAACTAACAGACCCAAAACAATAAATCATAGTTCGTAGCTACAACACTAAATAAATAAATAAATAAATAAATAAATAAATAAATAAATAAATAAATAAATAAATAAATAAATAAATAAATAAATAAATAAATAAATAAATAAATAAATAAATAAATAAATAAATAAATAAATAAATAAATAAATAAATAAATAAATAAATAAATAAATAAATAAATAAATAAATAAATAAATAAATAAATAAATAAATAAATAAATAAATAAATAAATAAATAAATAAATAAATAAATAAATAAATAAATAAATAAATAAATAAATAAATAAATAAATAAATAAATAAATAAATAAATAAATAAATAAATAAATAAATAAATAAATAAATAAATAAATAAATAAATAAATAAATAAATAAATAAATAAATAAATAAATAAATAAATAAATAAATAAATAAATAAATAAATAAATAAATAAATAAATAAATAAATAAATAAATAAATAAATAAATAAATAAATAAATAAATAAATAAATAAATAAATAAATAAATAAATAAATAAATAAATAAATAAATAAATAAATAAATAAATAAATAAATAAATAAATAAATAAATAAATAAATAAATAAATAAATAAATAAATAAATAAATAAATAAATAAATAAATAAATAAATAAAGCTTGTAGAAGATGTGCTCGTAAGGTGCAAAGCTACGCGTCACAGCACCATGGTGTTTGTTGAACTGCTGAGCCATGTTGAGTCCTTGTTGAAAGACGACTTGCTTTCTTGCTGCGGCAGCTGACAGAATGTCTAGTCTCGACGGCATCTTCCTTCCCGTCATCATTTCGAACGGAGATTTGCTATCGAGAGCCATAGAAGGAGTTCTACGCTACGACTCCAGGAAGCTTCGAAGTTTCTAGGCAAAATTCTCTACTTGGATGTAGTTAATTTTAAAGTCTTAACCAATAAGGGCGAGAGCATACCTCCTGAGTCGGTTGGCTGTGTGGATTGGAACGCCGGTCTTGCTGCCAAAGATTTTCAAGAGTGGTTTATGGTCGGTTTGAAGTTCGAACGAGCGGCCATAAAGGTAGGCGTGGGACTTTTTTACCGTGTTGACAAGGGAAAGCGCTTCACGTTCCACTTTTGTGGGTAGTTCTTCTCTGCTTCGTTGAATGATGCAGCTGCATGAGCGATCGGACTTAGAGTTCCATCATTCAGACGATGAAGAATGGTTGCACCGATTCCGTAGCTAGAGGCATCTGCTGCAACAACGAGTGGCATTCTCTCATCGTAGTGAGTTAAGGCGAGGTTTAAATGAAGAGCTTGCTTGAGCTTGGTGAAGGCCCTAACACGCTCTTGGGTCCAAATGAACTTCTCACCCCTGCAAAGCATGCTATCAAGCGGACCTCTTATGTCCTTTAAATAAGGTATGAAGGTGCTATACCAATTGATAGCCCACAAGAATGCACGAAGTTGAGAAACATCTGCTGGCTGTGGAATGTTTTTGACGGCTTAAATTTTTTTTGGGTCTGGGCTCACTCCTTTTGAGTAAATGATCCTGCCTAAGAATTTGATTCGTGGTTGAGCGAAGGTGCACTTGCTATTGATAGAGTGAAGCCAGCCTCCTCCAGCCTGCTGAGAACAGAGTGCAAGCGTTTCTCGTGGTCTGTGGATCATCTTGATATGCCATTGCGCCGGTGCCTGCTAGTAATGAATCCAAGATTTGTTGGAAGTTGCCGGAAGCGGTCTTGACACCTGGTTGCATGCGATTTACTTGGAAGAGACCGACATGAGTGAAACGTTTGGCCTCGGCATCTAATTTTATTTGAAGGTAAGCATTAGATAGGTCCAAGGTACTGAATGTATCTTTGCCCGTCAGGCCAGTGAAGATTGTTTTGGCTGTAGGAAGAGGATAATGGAATGTTTCTAGAGCACGGTTTAATCCGGTTGAGTAGACAGCGGCAATGCGGATTTTTCCGTTCTTTTTCTTCGAGAAGAATGATGATAAATACTAATTTTTAGATCTGTAGCACTTACAGGTTTTGAGTAGCAGTTATTCTAAAAAACAAATAATCCAATTTTCCACCCCACATTTGAGGTCCTGGAAACCAAATTTTAAAAAATTGGTGAAACGCTTATCTTTTTATTTTTTAAAAAGAATCTAGACAATAAATTTCAAAACTTTCTCAATTTTGGTTTTTGAGCTATGCGATGTTTTAGAAAATAATTTGTTTTCCTGTTTTCTCCTCTCAAGAGCAAAATTTTCAAAAACCTTATCTTTGTGGGTGCTTATGCTATAGAAGTAATATAATTTCCAAATTTCGCGTTCCTAGGATGAGGCGTTTTAGCTCGGCGTTGATTATCAGTCAGTCAGTCAGTCAGGACATGTTCTTATATATATATATATATATATATATATATATATATATATATATATATATATATATATATATATATATATATATATATATATATATATATATATATATATATATATATATATATATATATATAACCTACTATTGCCCAACGCTTTAATATTCCAAACGAAACGTTTAGTTCAAAAAATGTTAATTTGTACACGTTATTATTATTTTTAACATTTTAGTACGTGTACGAGCGTTGTTTAAAAAAATCTTTTTTTATACTTTATATTTTATTTTTGTTTTTATGGTTTTGAGTTTATGTGTTTGCTTGGTTGTGCAACTGGCTAAACT